>WEIU01006526.1:530995-567157 GCA_013389925.1 Aegithalos caudatus | reverse complement strand
CCGGGAACGGGCGGGTGCCATCGCCGCTCGCTGCCGCCTCCCCGGAGCGGGCGGGCTCGGGTCGGTCGTGGCCGCTGCTCCGTCCGCCGTACCCGGGAGTCCGTGAGCTGAGCCGGGTATAGACGGGCTCTGCCTCCCTGGTGATGTGCTCCCGTGTTGTAGGAGCTCTGCCTTTCACCTGTCGGCGTTGGTTCATAAAGATATTTAAGCCGCGAATAAATAATGGCCGCGAACTGAGTTAAGGTGTGTCACCATGTGGTGAGCATTATTTAAATAACAAGTAATGCTTTTTAGCATTTATTTCAACAAGTGAGCATTCACTCGAATGACTGAAAAGACAACCCACAAAAGAGTCTGTTTCAACAATGTCACACCAAGACTTACCTTGTTTAACATTTCTAAAAGTCATGTTTTAAGTCCCTGTGCAGATATCTAAGAATGATTTACTTATGCAGGTGCTTGTGTGGGAGAGAGTAACCTTGCTGCTACATGAAAACTGAAAATGCTTTACAAGGTAGAAGGAAGCCATAAACTCTCAAACAAAAAAACCCCAAGCATTTATTCAGAAACAGTGATGCCTCCGGCCCAGGAAGTTGTACCAGGCGATTGTAGCCTCAGCTTGTGCTGATAATGACTTCACACTAGAGTGAGTAGCAAAAGAATTAAAAACTTGTGGAGTAGAGAAACTGTTGTGAAACAATTTAAGCGGAAATTTGCAGACTTTTTGTCTCTGACTGTCCATGTGAAGGATAAAATTGGTACGGATGTACAGAGGTCTGTTTATATATGCCAGGACTGCTTGTGTGTAGAGAGTGACTGCATGGATCAGTAGAAGAGTTGATGTCCTCTAAATATTTGCTGTCGTTTACTTCTCTAGCTGCTTGTATCTGATACAATGCTTTTCCAAATACTTTGGATTAAAACACATATTTATTCACTTTTATAATACAAATATTAGGTGTAGCTTTGCTCTTCCCTATTCATGTTTTGCATTAACAATGCCTGAATAAGCTGTATCCAAAAAAATGGAACTTTAACTGTGTTTTATGGTTTTGTGTGGAAGAATATATTGTGAAGCCTGCAGAGAAGAGAGGACATATTGCAAGCTGCTTATGGATAAAGGTTGCTCTTAAGTAAAGTTTAGTTGTGTTGCTGGCAAGCACTTTAAAAGATTTTAGTAAGTGCCTCACAACAAGGTGGAAATAATGTATTTTAGGAGTGGAGAACTTGTGGAGGGGTTAGCACTTGCTCAGAGTCACAGAGAATGCTGTGCCCAGAGTACAGTAATTAACTGTGTTTCTTGAAACTCAGTAGGTGTCATTTTGGTGGGGAGCTGGTTTTTACAATGACTCGTGCTCTGTCTTGCCCAAATGTGGAGGCACCGAAGCAGTGTTCATCTCTCTTGAGTCAGGTGTGCTCTCCTGGAGGGATGGTTGTACATCACTCACACTTTAATGGACTTACTGTACCATAAGAGAAAAGAGTTTTGTGGGAGAAGGGCTCTCTTACAGATGATGGATGAGAATCCTACAGCTGTACTCTGCCCTGCTGAAAGGGGTGGATTGTTTTTTCTGTTGTGATTTTTTTGCTGGAAGGTGAAGACTGGGAACAGTACACCTTCACATCTCTTTTTGCAGGAAGACACTGTCACAGCTGTGCTGAGAGTAGCAAGGTACTATTCTTGTGTTGCAAATGAGCACTTGTGGCCCTTAGAACTTGTATTAGTAATTTGGTCTTAAATTTTAAGAATTCAGATTTTCACTGCTCAATGTTGAAGGCCACTTCCTTAACTAATGGTATCACTACCACTGCTATCAGTGTGTCCTGATATGGGAGCAGATGAGCAGGAGGGCAACAGTGCATAGTAGGGCACTGTGCATGTACTTTGCTCAGGAAAAGCTTCTGCAGCTGTGGGCCTCACTTACTAGGGAAAACATTATACCAGTCAAGGCAACTGTCTCATCAGGTGTGTTTGATTCAGCTGTATGAGTGCAGTGGGCATTTTGTAAGGGAAGTAGAAATGTGACAGAACTGTACCCTGTGTGCTTTGTTGCCTTTCAGCACTGGTATGTGGTAGCTGAGAATGTGTTTTTTCCCCTCAAGTTCTTTATCTGTGGGGTGGCCTTGCCCAGTGGTGCATTTTCAGGTGTTTGGGAAAGTTTGCTCACCAGTCTGTTGTTGAGTGGTCTTGGGGCTCATTCACATCTGACTGTAGTGAGAACCCTGATCACCTCTGACTAATGCTTGTGTGCTGCTCAGAAACTGCTGACTCACTTCATTTTCCTGCTTTTCCCCTCTCTTCCTCCAGTGCCTCGAACTAGAGAGGAGGTGGGGTCCAAGGTAAGGTCAGAGAAGGAAGAAATGGACATGAATGAGAGTAACTGTGTTGTGGCAAGGATGAAGGTGCTGCAAAGAGACCCCTCTTTGATAATATGAGAAAAAGGTGATAGCTGTAATGGATTTGCTGAAAAGGCACGTAAGCTATGTGTTAGGGACCGAGCAGAGCAGAGTCATAACTGTAGTGAACCCTCCAGGACCACACTCCACTAGGAGACTAGAAGGACCTGTGTTTTGTCCTTCTAGTGGTCTGTTCTTCAACTTGAACTTAAAGCCTTGTTACTTCTTGTGCCACTGTTTTGACCTTCTGCTATTCTGTCTGTTGTGTTATATTCTGCCGCAAAGAGCTTTACACTGAAATTATTTTCTGCCTCTTGTAAAAGGGCTGACCTGGCTTGAGGTTTCTACTGTAGCATAAATAACAGGAACAGGGAAAGGCAATTAACCAATTCTAGACTGGACAGGAATCAGAGTTAGAGGTCACTCAGAGAAGGTTTACTTGCCAGGAGGCTAGTAAGGAGTTGCAGGCAAAGGCAAGCACACTGATTTTAATTGCATATGGGATTGTTGATTAACATCTAAGATCTGATGGGCATTAGATTTTCTTTTAATTGAACTAACAAAGGTGAATTTCAGTCACGTTTTTCCAGCAGGATCCAGGTGGATGTGAAGGTTTGTCCATGCTGATTCAGTTGGCAGATAATGCAGATTTTTTCACCTATTGGAAAAAGGATAAGACTCAACACCTGCTGTTAAAGACAGGGAAAGAAACATATTTGGGGGGAGTCTATATGTGGAAATAGCATATGATTTCAAGTGACAGCTACTTTGTGAAAGTTAAACTGCTTCTTTCCCTGTCTCCACGTTATCCGTGTCTTCACACATTGTAGTTTGCCTCTTCTTAACATGTTTTTTAGCATTTTGGAAATTACTATCACTACAGATACTGCTTTGCATTTTGGAATGACTAGAAGCATTCTGCCTGCAAGCAGACTACAATTGGACTCAAATAATTTATGAAGTTCCTCCCTTCAAGCCACAGGTAGATGGTCAGGGGTTAATTCTGTGATTTTGTCTCACTGTATGTTTTTTACATGCCTGTGCCTCCGAGTGTGTGCATAAATATTGCATTTCACCCAAGAATAAGGCAGAGAAAAGTTTCATTTTGTATTTAAGCCTTGTAAAAGTGTCTCAAAAATATTTAAAGTAAACAGGAGAAAAGCTCAAAGCTGGACTTTTAAAGGGACCTGGGCACATGCAGTGATGTTGTAGAAAATCCAGGTAGGTGTTAATGTGTCTAATGCCTAATTGAATGCATAATTTCTAAAACTGTTCCTGGATTCTTAGCTGCATGTTTAGGAACTGTTAACGTCTGCACACTTGCCATCCAGTAAAATAAATGCAGTCAGATCAAACACTATCTCTGAATGATCTTGCTGGGTGTTTAAGGTGGTTTTGCCTAGCCCTGGCTTTAGGTGCTGAGAATACAAGATCATTGATTAGTTACATCACATTTGGCTGTTTTGGAATTGTGATGTTTGCTAAACATCAAGGACAATTGAAACTTGTTGAGAGATTTCTTTTGGCTTCAACACAGTTTGAATCGGGTCCAAAATAACAGCTCCCTTTATTATAGGACTTGATAAATATGGTACCTGTGCTAAAGGCTTTTTATTCTCTGAAATTCTCAAATTAAATCAGGCTGTTAGGGGACTAATGGTCAGGGAGAATGAGGAGGCTGAAAGTATTCTTAGTTCATGTTGTTTTAAACACTCACATCATGAGGCAGAGATGAGTGAAAACTGATGTAGAATGGGACTGCTGGTACGTGGGTAAAGCTGTCACCGTGTTTGTTTGGGTTTTTACCTTGCATCTGGATGTCTGCTTGTTTCCTGTGTAGGTGCATCTGAGCCTTTCACTGTAGCTGGCATTGCAATTTTTGGAACCATGCCATCCACATCTCAGCTATAAGATTGTTTTTTTAAGTATTAGGTGTTAGCTCTTTTGGGCAGGAGTTGGTTTTCTTTGAATAATAAATCTGGAAACTTCATTTTTCAGTTAAACTATTTTCTACAGAAAGAACCATTAAACAGTTATTTAATGAATAAGTATGAATATCCTGTGTGTCTCTGTCTTGGTATGGCAACATCTTTTGTTTGCATTGTCATTTCCAGGTCTGGGATGCGAATTTTCATAAAGGAGAGACTCAGCTACTTCGTACTCTCCAACGTCATATGATAGAATACAGACAAATTAATCAATACTTAGATGTTAAAAAAAGGCCTTGTGACTCTTTTTCTGTTTAGTGTTTCCTTAGTATTCAAAGAGCATACTAATGTTGCTTCATATTAATTAAAAATATGCAAATGGCTTAGCTGAAGGAGACTGTCTCCTGTCACAGGAGATACAACGCCCAGCACTAGCTCACTTGGAGCTGTAATCAGGTGAATGGCACTTTCTTGTTTCCAGCACAGTTAACAATGTCTTGTGACTTGCTCTGGAAGCTTTTGGATTCCCCCATGGAGAAGGTCGCTGCTGTTGGCTCACACCGTGTGACTTGGGAGCACAAAGAATGTGGTGTGTGCCTGTTGCATCTGTGGCAGCGTGGGCAGCAGGGCTCAGACCTGCCAAGTGGGAGAACGTGGTTGTCTCCAGCAGGAGCCATCCATCCAGCTGCTCAGAGAGGAACCACGTTAGAAATAGTTGTACGGGGGTTGTGGGGACAGTAGAAAATTTGTTAGCAGCCCACAGCTCAGTGGTGGAAGTTGCACTTGGAAGCAGCAGAGCTCTCACCATGGTGTATTTCTCAGCTCATGCCCTATCTCTGCCACTTTCCACAATTCTTAAGATTCTTGCTGCCACAAATTCTATTCACTTTCTGGCTTTTTTTAAATAAACAAAACAACATAGCCTCATGAGTTAGTAATTAGACTCCTAGGAAAAGGCCTAAAGACACTGCCCGAAGTTACTAAAATGTAAATCACAATTCCAGAAAATATAAAGAGGCCTTTATATGGGACTGAGAAGAGAAAGTTACCCTTTTCCCAGTGCTAATGATTTTCATCTTCTGATTGATGTCTTTGTAGCATCTATCAATGCCTTTGATTCCTTCTCGGGTAAGAATAATAGGAGCAACATTTATTTGTGTGCAGACGCATGTAATACTGCCCACTTAGTGCTAAAGTTATAACTTGCAGTTGATTGTACAGAACCATTCAAGTTGCTGAATATTTGACTTACATTTCTTGAGGAATGGACAAAGGAAGGGGAAGCAAGACTGCATTAGGTCAGCACATACATCTTGGGTTGTACAGGAGCATTTTTACTACTGCATCATCTGCTTCCGCTGAAGATCCTTGTGGGATGTTTCATTCCCTAGCTGCTCTCTATGTGTGGCCTTTTCAAAGGTGTTGCAAGGAAAACGTGAACATGGGCAAGAAGGCAAATAAGGGAGTATGAAAAGTACCATTTTGTGTGGAAAGCTGAAGCCTGAGAAGTAGCAGGTTGTGGTTCTGGTGTTGGCTGTTCCGTGGATTTACCATGTAACTTTCACAAGCTCTCTACCAGGGGAGGTAAGAGGGGAGCAGCACCAGGGATCTTGCCAGGTTTATTTCACTAGTAACTTCTGAATGGCTGTAGCTTTTCCTATCCGGAGGGGATGGATAATACAGGAAAAAAATCAGCAAAATCCTCACTGTTCTCTAATCCTATATGAAAGATTTGATCTTGCATAGAGAAATCGACCTGCTCATGTTACTAAGTCTGCTGAGAGGATATGAAACTCTTCTGCCTGGATACAACTGCTTATGTATTGGAGGTGTGTGTCTGTTGCAGAACTGGAGTTAGGAGGTGATACTTTCATAATCTAACTTTGCAATTCATTGTGGGTGAGAATAGAAGGATTAAATATTTGAAGCTTTAAAGTAAATGTGATCTATGTTTCTTCGTTGCCTCGCATGTAAATGTGGTTTAGATGTGGAGGAAGTATTTTGTCTGTTGAGACTGTATGAGCAGTTCCTGTACCTTGTGTTGACCCTTTGTATTGCTGTGAATGTAATTTATAGTTCTTAAGGTGAGGGCGATCAGTGGCATAAGCTGTGAGTCTTCATAGAAGAGGCCTTCTTTCCAAAGCTTATCTCTTACCAAGAGAATGTTTTGGACTCCTAGCACAATTTAAAAAAGCAAGCCTGTTTTTGTAACAGCTCCTGATTAGTTCTTTGTCAGCCTTCTTCCACACCATTTGGGCTCTTTTAAAAGAATTTTTTTTATAATAACCACTGAAGAACTCAGTAGCTACTCTTGTGTTGGATCTGTTCCAGAAATGCCCAGTGTGGAGGTGATCAGTGTGCCCTTGATGCTGGGTAAGTATTACAATGCAGGTGGCAACATCCTGCTGTACTGCCCCTGCTGCCTCTGTAGTTTTTAATGTGTTAATTTCCTGTGTAAGGAGTGATGGTGTTGAGAGATGTACCTTAGGCTGTGCATTGAGGATCAATGCCCTAACTGGACTGACTCTGATCTGTGTACTTGAACAGTTGCCCCCATTGGTCCATGACTGTTCTGTACAAAATGCAAAAGCATCTCTACTTACAGACATACATAGGTGTGTTTATATTTGCTAAGGCTTTGTTTGTTGCAAACATTCAGAACTGGTAATTTAATAAACCACCTGTACTTTTGCAGAATGCCATAAATCACACATAAGTGACTTTGTGCAAGTATGTTTCAGGGTGGGGGTTATTTTTTGTAGAGTGCCAGATGACAGTAGCATGTGGGTCTCGTTACCTTTGATTAAGCACTTAATGTGGTCCATGAAAACAAGAATTAAACTGCCTGTGAGCACATGATGTAGTTGCATGTCCTACACCCTTTGTGGTTATTCACCTCAGTTATTTTTGAGGAACTATCCAGGTTGCTTTTTTTAGTGTGACAGCATAGCCCACATCCTGCTTAGATTCTCAGTATACTTTCTTGTAATTTTTTACTGTTTAGTCCTGCTGTCTTGCTTAGTCCCTCAATTTTACTTGTGTGTGGTGCTGTCCTTGTTGTCAGTGCAAGTGACTTTTTAGGTTAATGGACCCAGTTAAAGTAATAAAGTAAAAAAGGGAACAGAAGGACTCAGTGGTCCCCAGGACTGAACTCTGGGACTGAACTGATAAACTTATCTATGTCTTGAGTATCTTAATGCAGCTCTGTATTTTATTTTTTCCCAAACAAATTGCAGGTATTTGTGCTTTATATATATATTTACATGCATATATATGAATGTATTAAAGTACAGAAATCTGTGTGGGAAACAGTTGAACAGCAACACTTGGCATTTTGGAAAGAAGCAACTTGCCTTCCAGTGCTATTTTTGTGAACTTCGTGTTCTGCACCCAAGATAACTGATATACTTCACCCTGATGTATTTTTGAGGGTCTCTTTAGAAGCTTGGAACAGAAGTGTTTAACTTAAAGTGGATTATTCTTTCCAAATAAATACCTCCTCTCAGCATCAAGCCCTGCAGTCTCTAAATGTTGCACTGCCAAGGAGTTTTGTATTGACATGTGTTTAGGTTCATGTCCATCCTCCCTGAATATTTCATGATTCTGGAGAAAGGAGCAAGACTGAACTGCTTTACCAGAATTTGGGCAGTTGCTCCCTATCTTTTCCACTCCTTCCCAGATTATGCATGCCTCTCTCAAACTGCTGTCATCCTCCTCACCTTGCTGTATAAACACTTTGCCATGTTGGGAACAAGCATTGAGTCTAACAGGAGCTCTGCTATGCATTTTGCCAGTAAGGTATGTGTACAGAGAGGACTTGTGTCCTGGCAGGCATGCAGGGTTGGTGTAGTTGTTTTCCCTCCATTAGATCACAGCAGGAAGAAAATTTGAAAGGGAGAAAGGGAAAGCATTATGCTGCAATAACCATTTGAAAACTCCCAGATTCCTTCTGTTTTTTCAGTTTACACTCTGTTACACAAATTATCCCTCTGCTCACTAGAAGATAAACAGTAAATCAGTTTTACAGCAAGTATATAAATTTGAAATTCTAAATCTTGCTCGTAGATAGTATTCATTCTTCAGCTTTTTAAACAGCCAGACTGACTGATCTCTCCGTTGTAACAATGTGCAGCTCAGGGAATGTGGGACTCCTCATGAAAATCTAAAAGCATTCCTGTGTTCCTTTAACTTTGGGGCAAAGTCTTAAGATATGCTCAGCTTATTCCCCAATTTGAGACTTTTTGGAGAAATTTTGGTGGGTTGACTTTGGCTGACTTCAGGTTTACATCTAACTGTTCCCTCACTCCCCTTCCTTAGCAGGACAGGGGAAGAAAATAGGGGAAAAAAGTTTGTGGATTGAGATCAGGATGGGAGGGGTGTCATTCACCAGTTACCGTCATGGTCAAAACAGACTCTACTTGGATAAGTTTAATATAATTTATTAACCATTATCATCTGATAACAAAGAAGGGCAGTGAAAAAATGCTCTTCTAATTGCCTTTGGGGGAAGTGGAAAGTGGTTCGAACCCTAATTAAGCATGAGGCAAATAGGTAATTCTTCCTCCACATTTGGGGGGTTTTTGGTGTGGTGTGTACAGATAGAGTCTCCTTGAATACTTGCATGGACGCAACCTCATTTTTGCTGGCCTGATGCTCACTGACAGAAAGAGAAGAGCACAGGCGCTTCATGTGACTTGCTTTGCACATGTATTTAATGTACAGCAGCACTGTTAAAATAGATTCTGATGTATGTACAGTGCTGCTGTCTGTGCCCTTTTCACAGAGTCAATGAGGTTGGAAAAGATCTCAGAGCTCGAGTCTAACCTGTGGCAGAACACCACCATGTCAACCAGAACGTGTCACTGAGTGCCAGGTCCAGTCTTTGCTTTAACCACCTCCAGAGTCAGTGACTCCACCACCCCTCTGGGCAGCCCATTCTAATGTCTAATCACCCCTTCTGTGAAGAAATTCCTCTTGATGTCCATCCAACCTGAACCTCCTCTCACACAGCTTAAGACTGTGTCCTCCTGTCCTGTCTCTGGTTACCTGGGAGAAGAGGCTGGCTACACCCTGCTTTCAGGGAGTTGTAGAGTGCAGTGAGGTCACTCCTGAGTCTTGTTTTCTCCAGCTAAACACCTCCAGCTCCCTCAGCTGCTCCTCACAGGACTTGGGCTCCAGACCCTTCACCAGCTCCGTTACCCTTCTCTGGACATGTTCCAGTGTCTCAATGTGCTTTTTGTAGTGAGGGGCTCAGAAGTGGATGCAGTACTCAATTTTGGCCTCACCAGTGCCAAATACAGGGGGTTTTGGTGGCAACTGATTGACTTAAAAGGCACTACTGAAACTGCTTAATCTGACCTGAGCATATTTTCCTAAGTCTTTGTAACTCATCCATCCAAGAATCTGGGTTAGATGAGAAAATGCAAGAACAGGTATCATCATCATCATCTGGTTAGTTGTTTTTAACTTGCAGCAAAGCATTTGAGGACTGAATCAAAGACTAGATTTAAGTGAAAACTTTCATGTAAGCTTGAATTATGTACTGAAAAAAGGCATACTGCTGACTTGCCTCTCTTTCTAAGTGTGTGATATCAGCTCAATCTAGATGCTGTCAGATACGTACCATGTTGCTTTCCACACTCCGAGAACTCAGCATAACTACGTGAACTTTGGAAGCAGTGGGTGACAGTTCTTTGCTTCATTCGTGTGCTTTCTCTAAAAGTGCAAACTGTTGTGTTCTTTATGAAATCTCTAGTTGTACTCTAAACTTGACTTACTGAGTTGGAAAAACGAAATAGAACTGTTCATTGGCAGCAGCCTCTGTTGGCATAGAGTTCTTCACTTGGTGTATCACTTCTGGTTAGTTAGTCTAAGCAGGAGGAAATGCTGACAGTAGTTGATGTAGAGAACATAGTGAATCTTGCTGAAGAATGGAAGATGGAGGTTGGAGAATTAGAATGAATAGTCATGTAATTTGCTTTTAAACCTGAACATGTGACCTCTTAGTCACATGAATAGATGCTTGTTGACTTGGTTCCTAAACAGACGTTTGAGGTTTGAGTCTTTTGTTCTGTATCCAAAGGAAAACTGTTATTAAAGAATGTCGCTATCTGGTTAAGTGCTCTAGCTAGCCATTTTCTCATGATTAATTTTAAGGGGTGTTTGATAGAAGAGAGCTTCTTGGCAGCATTCTGATCTTAATAGCTTCTGAGAAAATGCATTGATTGGCCCTTTTGTTTTTAAAAGATAGCTGTAATTTTCAGTCATTATCTATAAGGAAATCATTAATTTATTAAACCAGCATCATGTATTAAGAATTAAAGACCTGACTCTTTTATCACTTAAACTGGTGTTATGTTGATGTTACTCATGAGGACTTTTAGGAAGACAGAGTAAGTGTAAGGTGTTCCTGTGGACTCTTAAACATATTTCTAGACCTCATAAGATCGGAACGGATTCTTTTTGTTACATGTACCAAGAATAAATTGAATTCCTGGAGTTTCCATGATGGAAACAGTCAAAAAAAATCTTAAAAGAGTGAGCTTACGTCTGAGAAACGGAAACCTAGCAACCATTCTGTATACAATGTTTAGGTTGCACATTGCATTTAGTCAAAAGAGAAAATTTCTTTGTGTAGTCCCTACTTTCCATAAAAGAAGAATTTAAGCAGTGCCTCTCGTTTCTTGTTCCTTTTGCAAGCAAGTTAGGTTAGATGCCTTTGAATAATACTGCTTAAGTAGATTTAGTTTGCCTTAAAACAGCTCTCTGAAGCTTTACCGAATTGAAGTCTGATGGCTGAAGTAGGAAAATAAGGAATTAATTACTTGCAGACATTCTATTGTGGCTTAATAAAATTGTAATGCAATAATTATGTTTTAACAGGGTTATCTCACATTTGTTTAAGTTTTATTTTAAAGACCCAGCAGGAAGTAAATGATTCACATAAATGTAACACTTTAATAAAGCTTGACATCTGTTATAAGAAAAATGTAACAAAAGAATTACTGGGTTAACTGGTGGACAAAAATACTAATTATTTTTGTTACAAAGTCTGTCGGTTGGCTGCTTACTATAGTAGATTTATGTTGATTATATCAAATTGTGAGTTCTCAGCTCTTCACTAAGTAAACAGTGCTCCAGTCATTATTTGTGGCTGCTGTTTTATCCCGTGTCTTACTGATCTCTAGGAATTAGGTTAGTGTTATTTTGTGGGATAGAATTAAACAGGCAGACTAGCACAAAAAAACCTGATGAGTTTTAGCCAAGGACAGTAGGATAAACACAGTCATCAGGGTTTTGGACACTGTGGAGTCTCTGAAACTAACCACTTGCAGGTAGCTGGTTGCTTCTATTCTGACTGCTTTAAAGAAGGTTGCCGTCTTTTTAATTGTTTGGCTTTGTCTTCTGAGTGTTCAGTGGAAGGGATGGAGAAGAAACACAGCAGTGGTTCCTATTAGACAACATTTCTCATTCTGCTTAGCCTTCAAAAACAAAGCTGTTGGTCAAAGCCCAAGCTAGTAAATTGTCTGCCACCCTAAGAATCATATCTTTAGTAGTAAGGTTTTTTAAAGCTGGAAAAGCTTTTTGAGAGTATCATTACAGTGGTTACTACAATGAATAGAGGCCTGTTCCACCATTCTGAGCTACAGCTGGTGTCAGCTGTGGTACTGAATAGTACAGCAAGATAAAGGGAACAAAAGGGCACATTTTGTCTGCTAATAATAGGCTTGGGACTGCCATAAACTCTTTATATAAATTATACAACAATACCAGTTCTCTTTCTTAAATTTTTTCTCATCTTCCTTGTGGTTGGAAAACTGGCGAAATAACTTCCGAAGGCTCTGCAGCAGATCTTCTGTGTGCTCTTTGCTGTGGTGAGCGGAGTCAGCAAGGGGCAGTAAAATAAATGTTTCAGGACGCTGATCTAGAGTCAGTGACTCACATAATGGGGTCCCATATAAACTAAAAGGATAGGCATAAAGATTTTTTTTTTTTTTTTGTCAGTTAGTTCCCTAGGCTGCTGACAGCTGCTGTTTTGTTATTGTGTGTGACTGGCACATTCAGAAACACTGTCTCAGGGCTTCCTCCCTGGGAAAACTTTTCCACACCTCAGAGGGGGAAACAGTAGAGGAATGGAACAGGATGGCAGAAGCACCTCCTATCATAACTTTATGCAGAATACTGGGGGTTGTGTTTACTGAGAGGTGTGTCTTCGTTCTAGCAGTGGTGGTAGTGATGGAAGGGGGAGGTCAGTACAATACCAGATAGGTCAGAATACTGCATTCAGAATTCATTCCTCTGAATGCTCAATTGCTAAGGCTGGACTGCACCTTTCCAAATTTTACAAACATTTCATAAATAACCTTAGAGTTGATTCCTTCTGGAATCACTGCTGGGTCACGGGTTAGTATTGTTATTGATGTTTCATTTCTGGCTTTATGGATTATAACTGACAGAATCAGTTTCTAGGAATAATTGAACAAATTATGTGTACTGTGCATAGCCAAGCTTTTATTCTCTTGCCAAAACCAACTGTTATTTGAGTATGAGAGGAGAAGAAGAGAATAAAGCTAGAATTAAGGGGCTGCTGCTACCTCTTGTTTGGGGACCATGGCTGGCATAGCTTGCAGAGAACAACACATCTAACCAAGCTCTAAAGCTTGCATTTATTTTGGAGCTGTTCTTGAAGATTACAGAGGTGACAGTGACATGTGTCACAGGTGACATATGTCTTATGAAGTACAGACCATTCAAATAAATATGTAAGTTCATATCAGAGCTATCATGTAGCTCAAGCCAAAATATTTGCTCATATTTTATCAATGAAGACCTTACAGAAGAGTGTTGTAGTCCATGGAGTGGAGTCATATGCTCATGGGTTTTGCAGAGTTAAGATTGAAATTTAAGATTTTGTTTCCAAAGCCAGATGTAAATTGTTTCACAAATACAGTATATTTTTTTCCGTTGTTACTTTTGCAAATACTGACATCAGGCCTTTTCCTACAATGGATTTAACTTTCATTTAAATGTAAGCGTGAAGATTGTTTTAAGTCTGTCTATAGAAATAAATGCACTCTGTAACTGCTGATACTATTTGGTTTTGCAGGTTGTCTTCTGAATTTTGTGTCTGAAGGTACCCTCTTGCTTTCTCAGCAAATCATGGACATCGTTGGCTTTCTGAAGTCGCAATTCATTTGCCACCTTCTGATCTGCTACATATTTATAGTGTCAGGACTGATCATTAACTTCATTCAACTCTTTACACTAATACTTTGGCCAATCAACAAGCAACTGTTCAGGAGGATCAACTGCAGGCTGGCTTACTGCATTTCAAGCCGTAAAATTTTTTTTTTTTTTTTTTTTTTTTTTTTTAAGTATTTTCATATTTTGTCTTGAGGGAATTGGTAGAAAAGTTCTGGATTTCAAAGCCTGTATAAAGGTCATATCTGATTTCTACAGCATCTGCACTTGTATGAAGAGATGTATGCCTTGTTGGAATGTCTTCTTTTGCTGAAGTGTTTTGCATTTTTATAGCGGGATACTTGCTTGACTCCGTATGTTGAAGAAAGATTGCCTCTCATTTGGCTATTCATCATGTTTCATTAAACCAAGAAGAGAAATATTGACCTAATAATGCATCTCAGCAAGTTCAGCTGTTATCTGTAAGGCTTATAGTGTTAACAGGTCACTTCCAATAACGCTTCAATCTTTTTATCATCCGTGATTTTGTTTATGATCTTGGTTTAAATGTTTCATGTGCAAATCCTGTTCAGTGCTTGGAAATAACAGGAAAAAAAGGAAAAATCTTCGATTTCATGTGCTTTTTTCTTAAGCCAGTTATAAACTGTTTTTTCTTTAAATAGGATTTCAGATGTTATGCTGCAACTGTATGTGTTTAGTATATGCATGTAGTTATAATTCAGAATACAGCAGGTAGCCTCTAACCAGTTGAAAGAAGCAGAGATTGCAACGATGTTGAATTTTTGGGGGTAGATGAGAGCATGAGCTCAGGATGTTGTAGATAGACCAGACCTTTGAAACTGCTGTGAGATGGGACAGTTGACTGGCACTTGACAAAACAGGTAATTCCAGTGGAATGAGTGAGAGCTATACCCATTTGTTTGTTCTCTATTAGTTGGAGTTTGGTGGAATCTTAACTGACAACACTGCATTATCAGAGCATGTGCAGTTTCCTTGTTATAATCAATTTGCTTATATATTTGCTTTGAAAGAGCTACAACTGCAGTTTCAGAAATTTTATTGTACTGCTGCTTATGACTTCCACATAACTGCCTCAACTTAGAGCAGAGAGAATTCTTCACAGAAACTGTTACAGAAATGCTAATCTACCACATTCAGTATTTAGGAGTTTGCTGTTAAATGTGTCCACCTTCCAGAGAGATTTCCCTGGGCCTTTCTGAATCTCAGAAGTACTTTCTTAGAAGGAAACTGTTGAAAAATGCATGCTTTTTGTTGCTCCCTAAAGATTATCCAAGTGTGATGTCACTGTCAATGCTAAGTGACTTAGAGATGTTTTCATGCTGAGGAAAACAACCCTCCAATACAGCCTTTAACAATTGAGCTGTAGAAATGCAGCAAAATGGTTTCTTTTAGGTAACTTTTTCTGTTACTAGGAACCTGAAACAGAACAACATTGTTAGTATTCATAATCAACTGTGTGAGGTAGAAATGTGTCACATGCCTCAACTTGAGGGCCACTAGGGATTATTTATCTTTCATCAGTGACTCTGTGCGCAACTGTTCAAAGCAATTTTTTAAAAACATACTTCTGACTTAAATTTCAAGTGCATAAGAGTGTATAGGCCCAAATAAATGGGGGATGCTGTTACATTATTTCTATAATGGAGGGAGGATGTTCCTTCTGAAAATTTGCATTTTTGCTGTCTGTGTGTATGTGCCTGAAGTAGGGAGTTTGCAAGCACTATTCCTTTGTGTGTACAAACAGTGGCATTGAATATGGCCAGTTTTTTACCTTTTGCCTGGCAGCACAGTATATGTTTGAAGCCATGGCACATAGAAGATACTGCACAGCTGTATGTAGGTATATGTTACTATTTTTCATTCAATGCGTTCTGGCCCATTCTTGGTTTTGGCTACTTAGTGCAGAGATATCAGCTTCTCTACAGTCTTCAGGCCGAATCCTCCAGTTTAGCTCAATCCAGTCTAATCTAGGAGATGGACAGTATGGAAGAGGGAGTAATCCTGCATTGTTGTCCTTGGTGGGACAGATGGCTTTGTACTCAGGGTTGCTGATTTAGTCTTCAATGCTGATGCCACTGGAATAGATTGTGTTATGAGGTTTTTGCCCAGTCATGCTCAGAACAAAGTATGTCTAAGTTAAAGCCATTTATTTTAGCTTTACAACAGAGTAAGCTAGCATTTGATGAGTCACTCTTATCTGAGTGATATTTAGAAAGGGGAAAATGATAGTTAATTTGAAAACCTATTTCAAAGAACTAAAGACCAATTAATCAAAATGGATGTGTTTTTGGGGGCCTCTGATGTGGTGACTAATAAGTCAGGTCTGTACGGGTCTGATGAGAGTCATGGAAACAGCCTACAGTTGGAGACAATGAGGTTCAGCATTGGAGAATATAAAGAGGAATGTGCTTTTCCAGTGGTGACAAGCATGATGTTGCCTTGAGAGCCTGATACAGCCTGAGTCACCAAGTCAACCATAGAGTGAAATAGAGCAGGCATGGTTTAATTGAAAACTTAAATGAGAGCAGCAGTTGTCCTTAGACCCTCCAAGTTCAGTTGTTTTCCAGTTGATGTCAAAGGTAGACATAAATGGCTCCATGAAATTGGAGGTTTATTTTGTCTTTGATGCTGTGCTCTTTGGGCAAGCTGGGGGGTTTTGTATTTCAAGTAGTGGTATTTTCTTATACCTTTTTCTTCCTATCTCCTTGCTAATATAAGAACATCATTCTCATTTCTCCTTGTGCACTGTCTGCTCTCATAATGTATATGGGAAGTTAAAGTGCTACTATGATTAAATGACCTGTCCTCACTTGTGTAGTACAGCTTGAACTGGGGTGCTTCTCTGTTCACATGGATCAAACCAGACTAGCTCGAGTTAAAGTACTTACAGAATCATGGAATTGTTAAGGTTGGAAAAGACCCTTAGGATTGAGTATGACTGTCAGCTCAGCATTGCCAAATCCACCAGTAAACCATGCCCCTAAGAGCCACGTCTACACATCTTTTAAATGTTTCCAAGGATGCGTGTTCCAGTGCTTAACAACCCTTTCCATGAAGAAAGTTTCCCAAATATCCAATTTAAACCTTTCTGGGTGCAGTTCGAATGCATTTCCTCTTGTCCTGTCACATCACTTGTGAGAAGAGACCAACCCCCACTTTGCTACAGCCTCCTTTCAGGTAGCTCTAGTGAATGATAAGGTCTCCCCTGATTCTCCTTTTCTCCTTCAGTTGCTCCTCATTAAAGCTTGTGCCCCAGACCCTTGAGCAGCTTCATGCCATGAACTGGCTGCATGGAGTTACTGTGGTGTGGCAGCTGAGCCCTGTGCAAGCTGCTGCTTCTGTGCCGTGCCCTTGGCACCTGCCCTGCAGCTTCTCACTGTAACTACTGACAGCCCAGAGGGCTAAGGCCGCAGACCTCAAACTGTTCATCAATGCAAGTTAGAGAAGAGGTAAAAACCTGGTTTCCAGTTTGAATTGACAGTCAGAAGGATTAATTAGAGCAATAGCTTGCTTTTTATGAAACAGAGCAGGTGTAATGGCACATACCAAGTTGCCTTCAGTAATTGATGATGGGAAATTATTGCAATTCTTGAAACCAATTGTGAGTGAACACGGTGAGCTTAGCTTCACTTTGGACCTGTTCCAATATGTAATAGCATTGGGGATGCTCTCTAACAGGTGTGTTATCCATTCCCCATACTGCAGTTTGGGTTGCTTTTATGCCTCCAAGATGCTTCTCATACTTTACTATTAATAAACTCTTCGTCTTTGATCCTGTTATCCCATTTGACAAATAGGTACAGAGTAATGATTAGTTCTAGTCCTACATCCTCTGTATGTTTTGACCTTTACTGAATTGTGTTGTTACAAAGAGTGGACATCCAGCTTCAAAAGAGTCAGCTTCCATCTGTTCTGGTCTTGAAATGAGCCAAAAGATTGGTAAGGGTTTTGCACCCTCTTTCAGGTTTAAACAAACAATCCAAAACCCCCCAAAACAAACAAACAGCAAGAGAAACCACACACACAAGAACTTAAAAGCCCGTCCAAAATAAAAACAAAACACCAAAATCTTTGGCCTTCTAACTTGCAGAAAATATTTTCTGACTTCAATATCTATTCATGGATTGGTTCAACTGCCTGTAAATCCACTCTCCCTTTTGTAAAATGACAACCTGGATAAACTCCCTCATACTGAAATCAACAGAGTGCACCCTAATAAGAAAACTGAACACTGCAAACCTTAGTAGGGTGAAAACAATAAAAGTTTGAAACGTAGATGTGCTTGGAAGTTGGCATAAGAGCAAAGGTTGGGCAAGCAATCAATTTTGAGTTTAATTTTTAAATAATTTAGGAACATTTTGTCTTCAGTTTCTTTTTCTAAAAGACAAGAGAACCAAGGTAGGAAGCACTTAGTGTGGAATACATCACAGTTCTCATAGATGCTGTTTGTGCCTGAATTGGAAGAGGTGGGAATACACCCTACTCCTCCCTCTTACGTGGTAGCAAATCAGCACAAGGGTACACACAGCTTTTCTGCAGTAGCTTGTAAAGTTGGCCAAACACATAGAGGAACAGGTTGTCTTGGGATTCATGCTGTATTGTGCACATGGCTGCACAGCTTGCTGGGCAGTGGGAAAGTGGTTTGTACTTCCCAAATCAATTTGTGCTTGCCTGGCTGTTGAAGCACAACCCCAGGTCGAGCGGAGTGTTCGGGGCTCCTGTGGACTGTTCAGGACGTGTGCCTAGACTATGAGAATGGGGCATACAGGTACAGGATACATGGCTGAGCAGCAGGTATTTGCCTGTGAGTAGGGCAGACGTTATCTTGTCCTCTTTGCCACTACCAGGGGGAAATGAGTTCCTTGTGCTCCCAGGGTGAGTGGCAAACTGGCCTCCTGCTGACTCTGCACCAGCTGAACCTTCCATAAACAAAAGACCTGGCAGTAATGACATGGCTGCGTGGACAGGTGCACAAGGGCCTTAAAAGCAATCAACTTAGCTTCTAATCTGCCTTCATAAATAAATAATAGTAGTACTAATACCTATTGTCGTGCCAGGAGAGGGGTGTTATTACACCTCTGGGTAAAGTTACACTGTGTAGGCTGTGGGTGTAGATCCTGCTGAGGGGAAGGCCCTTGTTTGCGTGGAAGGAGGCACCCTAATGCCTGTCCATTGACTGCAGCAGAAAAAAAGATGGAAACTGGTTCTTATTACAACTGAGCTTCCTAGAAAAAAAAAAAAATTTAGAACTACTTCAATTTTCATCATCTTGTCTGGCTTATAACACAGTAAAGCAAACTCCTTCCATGTACAACTGTAGGTTTTGCAATGTGAGGACTGAATATCTGAGCAAGGCTTTGTGGTAGTATCAGGGCCATGCTATTCCTCAGTCCTTTGTTTCTTGGAGTTTAGAGGAGCCCTCAGCCATTTTACTTGTTTGTATGAAGGTGGTACTGAGGCACGGAGGAGAAGTCTCACCTCTGGTGCAGTTAAGTAGTTGGGAAGGGCTGAGAAACAAGAGGTACCCAGAGAGGTAGGACTTTCTTCTTCCTCTAGTTCTCTTTACCACCATCTTATGCTACAGAGGAAGCAGTCTGCTGTTGTCAAAGTATGGCACAGTGTCCTTAACACAGTCTGTAGTATTTTATTTACAAAGCAACCTGAGTTATGCTTGTCAATGTTCCTGTAGCAAAGAGTTTTCATAGGACACTTAGGGCTGTTTTTTTTAGCCTCTCTGAAATGTTGTTTTGAGTAATCTGTACAAAATATTTTTCTCAAGAGCTACTTGTCTTCATAAGCCTTTGTTATCTTAGTTCCACACACCACATCCATGCAAAGCCACTGGTGAAGATAATGGAAAGTTTACAACAACTGCTGTGGGAATACTGGAGGCCAGATTTCATAGTCTTGCAAAGGGAAGATACTGATTTGAACCTTTAGAAAACTAGACCATCACCTTAGCCTTGTCTTTTTCTCTCAAGCCAAGTTGTGGCAATAACTGTGGAAATAGAGTATACTAAGAAAATGCCCATGTTAGTTTTAATGTAGATAAACTCTAGAAAAAATAAACTTCAGTAGAAATCATCTACCCTGAAGTGTCATCTACTGTAATTCTTTAATGTCTTCCTTCAACCTATTTTCTAATATCCTTTTATACCTGTTAGGTACTTATGACAGTTCTTCTGGTTAGCTGAACAATTCTCCACTGAGACCAAACCTTGACTTTGTCTACTTCGATTTGGAAAGACAGAAGGAGCAATTACTGCACCAGATTCTCCATTGTTTTACTGGTGGAGTAAGATCAAGTGTGTGTGTGTGTGTTTGTTGCATCCATCACAGCTTGAACTTTTTTTCCAGATTGTGTTTGTGAAATTGCATTAATTGCTATGAATAAGTCCTCTGCAATGCCTAGCATATGCCTCCATATTTTCCCTACTATCACTAACTTGGTGTATCAACTAATAACATTTTAATCCTTCTTATTTTGTGCCACTTGCTGATGTTGTTACTCAGTTTTTGTAGGTGTTCGAGTAATGACAGTGAGCTTGAATGAATCAGGCAGGAGTGTATGCTGATTGCAAGCATGCTGTGTGAGTGTTGTGAAGGTGTGCTGTTTGAATGACATCTGTGCATGACTTTTACCAGAGTTCCTAGTTCAGCCTACAAGGGATATGATCTGTTATTCTCAGCTCTCAGTTCAGGAGAAAGGAACTGCTTTCTGTGAAAATGAATGTAAAAAACTTTTGATACTGATGCTTTCTATACTAGACTAGTGAAGGGCCAGAGAGTTCCTGATCTGGAGAAGTGTGATGCTGATAACCTGCAGACTGGAAAGAGAGATGGCAGGGAAGCAGTAGGTGAACTGCATCTGTTTGGTGTCTAGCATCACACATCACAAAGATTCTAGAACCTTTTGTTAAACATTAGATCTGGCCAGCATGTTTCCTAGATTCCTGAACTGGGGTAAACTTTGGAGTGTTTATAGAAAAGCATTTCTATCTGACATACCGTAACTCAGGAACATGGTATCCATGACATGGCACAGAATCTGAAGACATTCTGGTGCTACAGCTTTTTATTCCTTAAGGGTGAATACCACAATCAAAAGATCATTTCAGATTTATAGAAACCCCATTTAGCTATAGGCCTGATTTTATTGCTGAAATGGTTCTGAAACTGAAGGGTAGTCCCTTGATGTGGAAACTTCATGCAAAGATGCAGAGAGTAGCTCAGTCGTCATCAGTTACAAGCAAATATAAACTAGCAGTAATCCAACCCTCTCCAGGGAAGCACAGTACCTCCACAGGAAGGACTTCTATGGGAACTCTGAATTCTCCTGTGTTTGGTCAGGGAGGAGATCTGCTGGTGTAATTTTGAAGAGAGGTGCAGTCTTTTCTCATTTTTTATTGATTTGCTACATCTTTTACCCCCTCCTGCTCCCTTTGGGGCAGTGTGCACCCCTGCAAGTGTATGTCTTAAGTTATTCTTCCTCATCCAAAATCATAGTCATATAGCAGCAAGTTTTTGTGGAGTAGGTTTTCAAGCTCATCCTATAACAAGAATTTCAGCAGCTGGTCCAGTAAAAGTATTTGGTATCTGACTCATTTTTGGCAGGAGGATTTCCAAGCCAGTAGGGACCAGTATGTCTTTTCAGCAACACTTGAGGTTTTTCAGTGTGACACTTGAGATGAAAGAGCTTCTGAGTGCACATGCTTGGCACTCTTCTGTGGCTAGGTGTTTGTTTCCTGTGACTTGCTTGCAACCTTCAGGTTAAGGCTTCTTACTTAAGGATTGTATTGTTTTCTGATTTCTGAGACTGTTGCTGAATTTCCTTTACATGAATCTTGGAGCAATATGTGCTTAAACATGTTTCTTCCAACACCATATTCAGAAGGAGTTTCTTCCAACACCATATTCAGAAGGAAGAATCCTTTAACTGTGAATAAGAAGCCAAATAAAAATGTGTGCAAAACAGTTTCTTTAATCTGCTTGGTTTCGGAAAGGCAGTTACCTGTTTTCCAGACCCACTTTGTTCCTTGCTAAAATAACATTTGAGACAAAATAAGGAACCATAAAGAGATTACAATGCAATGGTTTGTGTACAGATTGTTTTGCACTTCAGTTAGCACATTTTTATTAGTACATTGCTTTGTGCTCTTTCTGTACTCAAACAAATTGCACTGGAGTGTCAATAACTTACATTTGGTTTCTGTCCTAGCTCTAAGTTCACTTACTTAGCTGTGTTTCTAAATTCAGTCTCCTGGATATTGCATCTCCAAGTGTGGGTTTTCTTAGAGAATTAAAAACTCTCAAAGTGGGCTTCCTAATACATGTAAGATTTTTCATTGTACATAAGTTTTGTACTGCTCTTATGCTGTACTTACGTGGCCCTATTTAAATGATCCCTAGGTTAATATGTGCTGCTAAGGAAAGATTTTGATGAATGAATCTGCCTGTGTTAGTTAAGAAAATATAAATAGTGATTGTACCAACTCAGTTTCTTGATGGCACTTGTAAAGAAGCTTACCCTTGTTTTTTTTAAACTGCAGCTCAGAGGCTTTTGTCAGGGGCTCTCATTAAACAGCTTCAATGGTGTAAAGGAGCTCTCCTAACCTACTGGATTTTTTTTTCCTAGGAGTCTCATACCATTCTTTAATGTTTTCCAAGTATTTCCCTTGTCTCATATAGTATCTCTTCTAAAGATGTGCAATGTGCTAGTCCTCTGCAGTTTGCTCAGGACTCTATACTGGAAATCTAACAATAGAGAAAGAAAGCTATAAAGAATCTGTTACTTCCTTCAAACTCATATTATTTATCTCTAGGGCCTATGTGACAGACTTTTGCTATTCTTTGTACAAAGACAAAAGATAGGGAGGGAGATGTTAAGCTTGCACTATTCAGAAAAATGCTTGCATTGTATGGGTTGGGTTATATTTTTACCCACCAAAATATATCAATTAAAGCTTTATTATTTGAGCATGTATTGCCTTTTGTGCTCATAAAGGAGGGAGATACAGGCAAAATAGCTGATATGCCTCTTTCTGTTTATGTATTTAATTTATCTAGTGCATTTTCCTTTTAGTGTAGTATGGTATATTTTCAGGATTTTTTAAAATAGGATGAATTCAGAAAATTTCTTGGATTAAAGCTTGCTATGGAGCTTGTCTCTCTTATGTCGTCACACACTCTTCACTAATTCGTGCCTAAAATTCTGAGTTTATTGAAAGGTGATTTAAATTTCTCTGGTTGTACAGCAATAGCTTGTAACTTCTTTTTGGTACATGAAGTTGTCAGGTGAGAGTTAGAAAAGCTCAAATGGCATATCCATGAATCTTTGAGATGCAATAGATTTCTTCATGTGGAAATCAAATGATGATTGATGAATAGATAATTTTGCAAGTGTAGTGAGCGGGATGGCAAACAATGTCCCAGAAGCAGCCCAAGCTGTGTAGGTTACATTGCTGGATTTAGTGACTTAAGTTTTTCGGGAAAGAGTTATCATATGCTGTTGCTCAATGTATATGCCATGTGAATAAGTCTTGAAAAGTTATTTTTCTGTGTTGGAAAGGTGGGGGTGGAAATTGGACCTCTTTAAAGAGTAGTGGTATGCTAGGTTCCTCCTGTGTTATGTAGGATATTGGAGTGCCCTATGAATCTTCAGGACTGTTTTTTCAAAGGTGGTTCCTGTGAACAGTATTAGAAAGTGGAAAATAAGGTTGAGTACTTTACCCTAAATAGTGTGGGAATGATAATGTTATCTTTGACCTTCATATAGAATCAGGATGCTGGAGTCTCTCCTTTATTTCCAACTTGTGTCCTTGATTTCTTGCTGTAAAAAAAAGTCCTGGAATCATGATTGCATTTTTAATAAGCAAGGAAGGCTAGAAAAAAGGAAGAGGAATATTGTCTGCTTTCCTACATGAGCAGTGCCTACCTATTGCAGGTGGGTACTTCTGTAGGATGTCTTTCCTTGAGATAGGAAAAAAAGATGCTAGTAGAAGAAACCTCTGAGACCAACTTGTCTGTCTGGAAGGGCACTGGTGACTGATTACTGGTATTATGCTTGGAAGGTCAGTCTTGCTGCTCCCTTCACTGCTTCATTAGGCCTTCAACAAGGAGCTTTGTGCTGACCTTTGGGGACTGTCCAGGTGGACAAAGCAGCAGGAGGAATTGCTGGTTGATTGTTATCTGCACTGACTGGTCCTGTTACCAAGCCAGGAATTGCTAGTTTGTTGAAACATGGGAGTACTGCTACATTCCTTGGGGAAGAAGGAAGAGGAGCCTTCAGATGTGAGACAAATATCTCTGACACGTGGCTGTTAAATAATTAATTTTCCCAAAGGGTTTCAAAAGAGCATTTCAAAACACTGACTACTGCAGATTTGTATGTGTGTTAAACCCATTGTACGTGTGAGGCTGGCTTTGTTCCATAGCTGTGTAACTTGGAGAGAAGAAACTGTTTTGTAGGCAGATTGTGTCAGGATAAAAGACAGAAAAAAAGCTGTGAAATTAAATGTTTGAAGTGTGCAGCTATTTTTTGGGTTTTTTTCTGAAGGGATGGTTGCTTTATAACTTGCAGCATGGAGATAGTCTGAAAGGAACAACAGCTAAAGAAATGAACAAACCTTGTTTCCATATTTCTCCACTCCAGCTCAGAACTGCACTAAAGGATGGATCACTTGAAAGTTTTTACCCATTTTGTGGTAACAAACATTTTGTGGATGTTATGTTAGAAGGAGAGAATGTATTTGGTTAAACTTGAATGATGGGTGTACGTTTTGAGAGGGAAGGCAGTTTGGGAATGGGAACTGGAGTGAAGCTAGGGAGTGAGGTGGTGTGCCAGAACACAGGCAGTAACTGGAAGGGTCCTGTGCAAGGCTTGTGCCCAGATCAAATGCTGGTTCAAGTACTACAGACATGCCTTAATTTACAGGTCTTAAACATATCATAGCCCCCATGAGGAAAGCCCACTCTGGCTTTCTGTATGCCATGAAGGCTTGTGCATTTAAGATCTTGCATTAAATCGGATTCTGATTTTGATTCCCAAAGCAATTTCAGCTTGGCTGCATTACAGGAATGCTGGCTTGCCCATATTAAACTGTTTGTAGTTTATTTTGTTTTAAACATTTCATCTGAGAAACCATGGATGACAACCCACCAAAAAGTGTGAATCCCCTTTTTATCAACAGTGTTTTGTTGTCTTAATTTTATAAGAAAATCAAATGGATCTTTGCCATGGAGCTGAGACACATCGAGCACCAGAACTATTATTGTGTGATGTCAGCCTTCAAAATTGCAGCTGTAATGTTTTAATAAAACAACATACATTACCCACTTTATGCACATGTATATGGATGTTTTAATTCTATGACTAAGCAAGCACCAAGTTGAAATTGCTAAGATCAAAGCACAGATAAAGCTTTAGCTTTGTAGTAGGTGTGATGAGTCTAATCCTTATTTTGTGTAACTCAGCATGGTGTTAGCAGTAGTTAGACTGGAGACAAAGATTATTTTTATGCCAGTTGAGAATCTGGCCAACTTGACTAAATGTCAATGTGTGTTTGAGGAAAATAAAGAAAAGTGCAGGGGAAAAAAAATCTGTGCACCATCAGTCTTTGGTTTGGTTTGGTTTTTAACAGCACAATACATTTGGTCTCTCTCCTAATCTGTGATTTTTATCTTGAAGTTAAATTGACAAATTAGTAAGTGTTGGGTGGAGGTGATTTGTTACCACTTTAAAGTGAAAGCTTTTTTTGTACTTTAATATTCGAAATGACACACTTCATGAAGTGTTCCTTTTAGCATATCATTCTAGCCACAGGCTGCCTCTGTGTAGTGCATGCCTTTGAGCAATTACCAGTGAGCTCCTCTTTCAGCAACCTGTGTGTGCTCTGTAAAAAAGCACTGCCTTGCATGCTTGCCTGGAGACTGGTCCTGTGCACTGCATACCCTGCCTTAACTCTATACATCAATGGGGTGAGCAGTGAGCTCTGGCCAGCCTAGGGCTCCCTCTGTGCCCTCCTTGCAGGAATGGTGGGTGGCAGGTGAAACCCTCCTTCCTGTCCACATTCCTTGTTGTGTCAGCTTTTTGATAAGTGGCCAACTCTGATTTGCATAAATGAAGTGTATTTTAGAACAGCATTTTGAATCTTCTTTTAGATTTTTTTCTTTCTTTGCTGTTCAACTATTTTTTTTCTTCACTAAGAGCAGAGAGAGACTTTGTCTTGAGATTTGATGCTCGACCCTCAGTAGAAGCTCTACTCTTCAAGAGTATGTACCTCTTGAATAAAATTCATAAATCAGAATCTATCATGTTGAACTTTGAGATCTGCACTGCTTTACTGTGTCAAGGAGTGATCTGATGTGCTGCAACATCTAGATTTGGAAGACTGTGGATGGAGTTTTTCCTTGTGGAAGCCTCCATGCAAGCTTTGTCCCACAGAGGCAGGCTGTTGGAAAAACCTTTGCATGGCATCTAGCTGAAGCTAGAAGCTTGTCTCAAAAGCTTCTCAGTCACACTCTTTGCAGTTGGAAAAAAAGCTGAAATGAATGATGCTCACAGCAACCTAGGACATAGGTGATTTCTGTCCTCCAGCTGAACAAGCTGGTGTTTCTTCCACTGCAATTAGATTACATGGCAGTTCCACTTGAAGAAATATTTGAACTGGTAGAAATGACACCATTTTCACCTAATTTCACCTTAAGGCTCTTCTGTTCCTTTTTCATAGTTCTACTAATACAAGATGTTGCAAAGACATTGAATCAGCAGTACTGATACCAGAGGAGGTTCTTATCTAAGTCTTCAAATACAGCTCAGTAAACTCAAATGCTAAATAGTGTTTATTTGCACTGGGTTTCTGCTTTCCAGCTTTTTAGGCAGGACTTTAGAGGAGATCCAACACAAAGACCTCTGGCACAGTGCCAACTGGCAGCCTAAAAGGTGGAGTCTGCATTTGATAGGTCTGATAGAGCTGATGCTGTTACTGTGCTTAATTTTGCATGTCTGAAATCCTGTGAGAAGTCTGGATGGCCTTCAAGAAGAGCTGTTTGTAAAAGGTTGTAGGTCTTCCTTAGCAAAGAGGAAGAGTCAGCCTGCAGGAGTTAAAGCAGAGTATTCTGATCCATGGTAAATCTGTAGTGTGTATGGCCTGAAAGGTGGGAAGCCCCTGTTGTTTTGCAAGCTGGTAAATGCTGCATCCAAGTCGGTGACTCACATGGATCCTGAGTTTTTCATTTTGAGAAAGCTGAGGCGGCAAAGGTGATTCAGAAAGAAATAAAGCAAAATTCAAGGAAATAACTGACTTGAAATAGGCTGCTTTTTCTTTTTTTTTTTTTTTTTTTCCTTGTGGTGCCAGATATACTTGTGATAAAGTTGACAGAAATGACAGTAGTGTATATGCATATGATTTTGTGATACTTCTGTATTCCTGACCGGTGCACGACTTGTTTGTATGACAGGTCTTTATTTTACTAGTGCTATGACAAGTCAGATTGTGCCTTTTAAACTGTTTTTCCAGTACCAGCCTGAAATGGTGGTAATAATTTGCAAAGCACTAAATAGGAAAATGTCTTGGGCTACCAGAGAAGCACAGCCTGCCTTTTGTAACTTCGAGAGGTTCTCTTTCTGAAAAATGAATAGATGAGTGTAAACTCAAAGCCTGCTGATGATGCAAGATTTCCAGGGACCATGTAAGCTAAACATCTGTTTTCTAGGAAGATTATTCAACAGAAATAGTTCTAAGAATACAACACTATTTCTTACACCAAATATGAAAAAACAAAAAGCTTATAACTGCTTTGTGCAGAATTTTTGCAGTTTTACTGAGCCACTGGGACTCCATAGCAGGAAGACAGTAATGGGTTTTTTTTTCTTGTTTTCTTCTTCTCTCTCTCTCTTTTTTTTTTTTTGGGCATACCCTTTCAGTTTGAGCAGTGAGAGGTTAGACAAGCAAATGGCACGTTTACATCCTCATCTGCTGGAGCACATGATCTCAGGCTGTTGAGCAGGTTGCAGTGTTCCAGCATCCAGTGGATTAGTTTTCTAAAAGCCTTAAGGAGAGAGAAATGCAAGCACAATCGAGCTAAATCTGAATTGAGAGACACTAGTGTTCTTAAGTGTGGTGTAATACTGTTGTATGCTTTGGGTATATGTCTGTGTCTTAACAAAACGTGCACTTTGTGATGAGTATTACATTCTTCAGTGAGAAAAAATGGGGATTTTTGTATATTTATATGTTTGGATAACATCATCTGGAAGGGTTACAGGCTGCACCCAGTACAAAAATCACAGCTTGAAACTTGATAGGTATATTTGATCTGTAGTACTTTATTTTTAATTCATGAAAGTCATTTGTTTGATTTGTAGTTTGTGACCTTATTGTCTCTCTAAAGAACATTTTGTGAAAGTCACTGATAGGGATTAAGAAGCTAAAATAAGCGCTGGGACATAGTTCTTGTCTCTCAAGACCTCACGTGATGAGATGCTATAAGATTACAGGCAGAGAGAGGAAATTCATAGAATGCAAGTGAAAAATGAGTAATGGTTTTGTTCTGAACAGTGTTCTCAGTGATAGAGGTTCTGTGGTTATTCACCATTAACTCTGATGATATAATGCAGGTACTTGGTCAGTTTTTTCTTCCATTATTGAAATTCAGATAAACTATCCTGTGCATAAGAAGACTTAAGTAGAAGTTATATGCTTTGACTTGAGTCTAAAAATTAATAGTTTGTAGCATAGTATATCTGGAAATATGTAGGTATTTCTCCTGAGCACACCAGTTATCTGAAATCAAAATCCAAATTTAAATGTTACTGGAAAAGGATAGAAACCTTAGAAGCCATTATCCCTGGGTTTCTTGTTCTGCCGTTCTGCAGACACCACAGTTCCTTCTCTTTGTTTTTGCACCTCTGTGAAATGCAATTTTTGATACCTAGAGGCTTTATTTAAAAACACTGCAGATTTTCTTAGGATGTAATTTACCTTTTGTTCAGTTTCCAAATTCACTTTTCTTCCAAATTGTGCTGGGGGTTGCTTGCTTTGGAAACTCAGGGTTTTTGTATCATCAGTCATTTTTCTCAGAGATAAATTCGTGTCAGTTCTTGTCAGTAGCTGAAAATGCAGGTTAAATATGTTGATGCTGACAGGGATTTAAAGCATCAAAAGTAATGGATTTTTCTGTCTTGTTCTGAAATGCTTTTCCTTCTAAATCCCAAATTTTTGATTTTTCGTTTGGAATTAAGGAGGATAAATTTGTATGTATAGAAATTAAGGCTACTGCAAGAATACATGCAAGAAGGAGAAAAATAGTGTGAGAGCAAATCTTCTTACTAAATACTTGAGTTAAACATGATTCACTTGAGTCAATTAACTTCCCTAATGCATATGGCAAAATAAACCCAGTCACAGGAGTGCATGTACTTTGTTCTGAATGAGACCTGAGTGTGGACAGTGCTGATCACCCTATAATTAAGGACATGCTAACGACTCATGTCAAAGAATTGTGATTGATAAATACAAGTTAAGACTGACATCTGTTAACTTGGTTCCTGTTAGCTTATTTGGATGCTCGAATTTTGAGGTCTTGGCCTCCTGGAAGGCAGTTTTCAACAGAGAACTCCCTTGGGAAAGGTTTCTGTCTGGTGCTGCCTTGCTTAAACGGAAGCCTTTGCTCTTTGCTGCAAGATACTGTCTTCCCCCTGATCCAGTGAATGCTCATTGCAGCCTGGTATAGCAAAGTGTTTCTCGGTCTGCAGTGTGTTTCTCAAGCAGTGAGAGGAGAGAGAGAGAGGTCTGTAAGGCAGCCTGTTGGGAAAAATCTCACTTTCCCAATTATAGACTAGAAAGGAGTTCCCAAATCATTGAATTTCTAGCAGTGGTACAATGTAGTGTTTATAAGATGATTCTTACTAAATTTACAAAGCTGCTAAGCATTTTTATCTGGCAAAGTAATCAGAAGAATCTTGAGAAGACTGGATGTCTGTATTTTCAATCACTTTAGACATGGATGTTCTCCTGCTGGTGGTATTTAGCTTAAATTGTTCTTTTTCTGTACTGTCAACTTTCCTTATCCATAAGCCATATTCGTGGGAAGCCCACCCAGCCCTCTTCTGTCATTTGTTTTAAAGTCCCAGTGAGCCAAAGTTTCCAACTTTCAGGTCATCCTGATAGTTCTGGTCTACATCTGCTTTGTTCCAGTGTTTTCTTCCCAGGCATGGATGTCTGGTACTGGTGTGCTGGCCCAGAGATTCTCTCAGTGGTGCAATGCACAATTCCCTTCTCTTCAGGAACAGACATCCTAATGCCATCATTTTACTTCTTAGAACTGCATAATTTTCAGGAGCAGCAATGTTCAGTGGCAAAATAATGTTCCCAGGTAATTCTCTTCTCTGTCATTTCCAAATTATGAGGCTCTATTTTTATTAGTTCTGCAAGATAAGGCGCAATGATGTGTCCCATTAAAATTAATTCCATTTATGTTACCTTACTTCTCAAGGTCATCTGATTCTTAAACTCTGTTCTATGTATCATCCACAAGGTTTATTAATAGCAATTTCTTTTATTGTACTATGTGAACAGCTTCACATTGCCTGGAAGTGGTAGATTTGAAGTCCCTTTTTTTCCTGGCCTTTCTGGTATCAGCAAAATACTTGAAACTGTAAAAACTTGAATACCTGATGGCAAGTATTTTTTTTGTTTGGTGCTTTATGAGACCAGATTTGTAACCACTGTAATTACTAGATTTGATTTTTTTGGTTCTATCATTTTAAGATGCCGCTTAAGCTTAATGTAGGTCACCCTGCTTTCAGTTAAGCTTCTGTTTTGGGATTTAGACAGCAATATGACACCCTAACCATACAAATGAGAAGTGGAGTAACATTGTAACATTGCATGTGCTGTTCATTTAAGCTTCATTGCTTTAAGAGCTTCATCAGTGGGACACAGAAGTTACCCCAGGGGTAAGGCATGATGTGCAGACATACTTGGTGAAGGCATGACAGGAGAGGGATGTGTGATGGATCAGGGGATGTTTTGTTTTGTCCCAGGTGAGTCTGTGTGCCAGAATAAGAAAGTTGTTTGATTATCTCTTTAGAAAGTGGTTGCTATGCAAGCCCCAACTACTCAGATAAGGGCTATCAAATGCTGCCTTAGTGATCACTGCAGAACCCTTAACACCTTATTTTAAGTTTTCTCAGCTACTTCCTTCAAGTTTCTTCACTCAGCACTTAGCTCTTCTGCCTGTCTCTGCTTGTACAGATGAATGTCTTAGGCTTCCTGGTTTGTGTAAATCAAATGCTGAATAATTTAATAGAAAACATAATCTAATATTCATGGAACCTGACACCAGCTACTGTTCACTGAGATAAGATGCTTCCTTCTGCTAAGGACAGAGCAGAAATTTTCATGATATTTCTTACCTAGAAAATCTGCTTTTTAGTGCAGACCTCACACAGCAGTTGTGACATAACCACTCCGAGTATAAATCTCCAAAGTTCCTCTGCATCCTAACAAGCCACCTCAGCAGAGCGTATTGTTGATGTGCATGTGTCATGTCCAGGTTCCTGGCACCTACCAAAGCCTCTCACTCATTCTGCTCTGCAGCTGATCAGAGGAGAGAAAATTTAACAAAGTGGTCATGAGTTGAGAACCAAGAGAGATCACTCATTAAATACATCACAGGCAAAACACACTCAGCTTATAGATATGAAGTGAATTTATTGCTAACATAATCAGAGCAGGATAATGAAAAGTAAAGTAAGCCCTTAAAAATACTTTCCCCAACCCCTCCCTCCTTCCCAGGTCTACCTCCTACCCCAGTGGCACAAGGAGACAGGGAATGAGGGTTGTGGTCAGTTTCTCACCCCTGGCTTCTCACACTGATCAGGGATGGGAGTCGTCCCCCTGCTGCACTGTGGGGTCCCTCCCATAGGAGACAGTTCTCCGTGAACTTCTCCAGTGTGAGTCCATCTCATGAGTAGCAGCTCCCTGCAAACTGCTGCAGTGTGAGTCCATCCTATGGGCACACAGTCCTCCCAAAACTGCTGCAGCATGGGTCACTCTTCCATGGGGTACAGTCCTTCAAGGACAGGCTGCTCCAGCCTGGGAGCAGGGTCTCCCATGGAGTCACAGCCTCCTCTCACGTATCCCCCTGCTGTGGTGTGGGGCTCCACCACAGGCTGTGGGTTTGGTGGGAATTACTTGTAAGCAGTGCTGTTTGACCCACACTGTGAAGTACTGTGCCAGGCACTGCCTGTCCTCATGGTTACCATATGCTCTAGCATATTTGGTCTTTACTGTTTGGGATGATATTGGCTGGTTCAGCATGGCTGGGAGAGAGTTAAGGAAAATGGATCATGTAAATTATTTGTTGTCAAAAGTACTGTTTTTATGAGACCAGTTGTGACATACTTCAAAAACTGGAAAGGATTTGCATACAGAAAGCCTTCTTCAAGTTCAAAAGAGAAATTGCAATATTCAGACTAAATTCAGGTTGAGAACAGTTGAGTGAAGGTTAATTTATCTATTTACCCTGTTAGAGGAAGGAGAGTTGGTATGTATGTGTTTAGGGAGAGTAGGGATACAGAACAGACAGTGACAGAATTGTCTGTGGAATACTGTGTTGGAGGTACACAGGCATTGTGGAGGTAACATAAACAGTAGCTTCATAATCATCCTTTCCAGCTATCTTCTGACTGGTTTTAGAGTATTATAGATTAGGCTTTGTTTAAGAGGAAGCAGAATTTATTCATATGAATCTGCCAGCATGGAAAACATGCATTTCGGGACAGATACATATTGTTTGTTCTCAGTTAACTTGCCACTGTAGGGGAGGGTCAGTGACTTCTTCCCACAAGCTTCCTCCGTGGTGCTGCTTCTGCACTCAATAGAAAAAGATAGCGGTGTTTCAGACAAGAAGAAACCACATCCGGAAGAGATGCAACTGCCTGATTTCATGCCCATACAAAGCAAATGTTGGTGTCCTAGGAACTTGCCAAGCAGCATGTTTTCTTTCACTGTTTGTTGTACTAACTCCTTTGATCATCACATGCTATACTGTCCTCAGTCATTTGTGGCAAATGCAGCACATTATCTATGTTGGAATATATGATTGTTGAAGAAAAGTACATTAAAATAATTTTCTGCAAGGAAGCGCTGAAATGAATGTGACTTGTAACCTGAATATATGAAAGGGCTGTGCTGTGCTTATCTTTCTCCTTGCAAGCACATCCAGTAACTCATTGAGATGAGTGGGGAATTAAGAGTCACCATTTCTTCCTTCCTCTCTGTTGTTGAATTGTGTCCTTAAAAGCACAGACATGTAATTAGCTGAAGTATTATTCAAGAGAGCTGCCGATAGGGTCTTTCAAGGAGACTGGGGCAAAAATCTGCAAAACCAGACCTGAAGGCAAGGGAGAACAGTTTTGCTTGTTTTTCTTTTTAAATTTGAGTGCATGATTCCCCATAACCCCTCCCTGCCATCAGGCAGTACTTATGCTGCAAGACAGCTTTAAGGGAGGGGAAAACATGTCCAAAGATATCAGTGGTTTTACCACCAGTTTTACCACCCAGTAGATGGTGGGGATAGGGAATGGGATGTGGTGGTTGTGCTAAGGAAAGAGAGGACTGCATGCATTTTTGTTTTCTGTTTAAACCCACAAAATCACAGAAAACCAGACATCCTGAGCATCTTCCTACAGGTGGAAGACAAGGACCTCTGTGTTGGAGTGAACCAGGTAACTCCATTATATCTTACTGGTGCAGCACATGCATAGAAGAGAATCTGAAGCTGGAAAGCTGATGCTTTGTCTGGCTGGGCTCCCTGAATGACCTCCCCCTTACCTTGGGGAAGTGGGAGAGGCATTGCTTGACTTTCTAGCTGCAGGGGTTTTTTTCCCCCCAAGAACTAGTTTTTGTTGCCCCTCACAGGAAAGATATATGTGTATTTTTATAATTACAAGTTATTTTGAAACTTTTTTCTGTAAATGTAGCAATATTCAGCTCTGAGCTCTAGTTTCATGTACCTGATCAATGTAAGCAAAATTCCTTCCTTCAAGTTTTCATCATAATTACTGTGGAAACCAGGATGTCCTGGTATTCCTGTCTCCCCTTTTTATCTAGGTAGGAATGCTTGGGTCCCTCCCAGCTGGGCGGAGCATCTCCCAATGGGATGATGTAATGTGTCAGGTCATTGGTGAGCCTTAATGGCCCATTATCAGAAAATATCAGCTCCAAAACTCGTGCTTGGCCATCCCTTTGTTTGGTTAAGTACCCAGCAATTAGATTCCTAGCAACCTAACTGGAAAAAATTCAACTAACACAAAGGAAACAATACCCAAACTCCAACACCTGTGTAAGGAATGCTTGGAAGAATTTTGAAAAGCTCTTAGACACCTTTGCAGTTAATTCAGAGGTTTAACCCTGTCTGTGATGCGCAGAGGGCTTTTAAGTAGTCCAGGGAAGATATAGACTTGCTTTTCTCAGTTACCTGTAGACTTCATTCTATTGAAAATGCTTAGGAACTACCTCTAATAGATATAGTCTGAAAATCTGGAAAGATAGTAAGTTAATGCAAGTCATTCTTCCACAGACAGGCACAGACTCTTAGACTATGCTACCTGTCAGTCTGTCTTTAGCTTTATTTTTGCATATTTTAAAATGCTTTCCCCAGTGTTCTATGCAGTGCAGTTTTCATCATGCAGCCATTCACCCTGACTGCTCTTTGAAATGATGGTCACAGCTTGCCCACTTGTCTTGCTTTTGTTTGTATTGGAGAGTTTGCTATGCTTTTACCATATATTCCCATAAGAATTTTCTGAGTTCTTTTTCTTAATGTTGCCTTGATTCAGATTTTTAAAAATAAAAGAGATTAGAGGAAATGAAGGATGTCATGGGGGAAAACAGTTCTGTAGCTCTTTAAATTATGGTTATGCACTTACTTGAGATCTTCAAATTATTGTACCTATTGAGTCAATACAGAATTACGCTCTTAATGGAACTTTACAATAGGTAATTTATAGTTAATCTTGTAAGCAAGTGTTTCCGTGGTTTATCACATAATCACAGAATGCATAAGGTTGAAAGGAACCACAGCAGGTCATCTGTGGTCCTTGGCAGGTCCTTATCAAGAACAGTTAGCTCAAGGAATTACTAACACCCTCTACAGAAGAAGAGTGTTAACTGTTTTAATGACTCATTCTTGCAAAACTTTGAGGTGGAAGTCTCAAACTCTCTGTGTTTCCCTTCTTCCCTTGAATTTTATTTTTCATATAATGACTTAAAGTTCAGCTCTGCCTTGGAGATTTTTTTTTCCTAGTTACTTGTTCTGGAAGTGCTGGCATTGAAGCAGCTCAGATTTGTGTAGTGAAGGGCAAGGAAACAATCTACTCTTGCAGGAGGAAGGGGTGTTCTTTGAAGCAGGATGAGTGCTTTTTTATTATTATTATTTCATAAAGGTAAAAAAGCTCAAAATTCCTAAGCATAGAGGGTATCCATATTAAGTATTTGAAGTCATAATTCCTCTCTGCCATCAGCTTCTTCTGAAGCTACTTGTAATGCACTGCAAGGACTCTGCCTTCAAAGCAGGCAGTGGAGATTTCCAGTTCCTTTGGTTTTTCTCCTCAAATTGCCTTAATTGTTTGACAGTGTCACTGGAGCAATTGCTTTGAAAGGTAGAAAATTTCATGATGTGGTTGAATATGTATTCATCAGCTCAGTTGTGGTGTTGACACTCCAAAATCTCATTAAAGGGGCAAAAGAATCTTTTTTTCTTCCCACTCTGCAATTGATTTCTGCTTATACAGTGTGACTGATGTACAAAGGAAGAAACTTCCTCTGATCATCTCTGTACTGTGAAGGAGGGAGGAGAGTGAACGGGTGACCTTGTGTGGCTGAGCCACCACAGCAGGTTGCTGGGTAATAAATTTCTGTGGGAGTAAGCTGGTGACACAGTGCAAGAGTAGCACAAACTGACACTACTTATTGCTCGAGATCCACAAGGAGAAAGGAGGCTAGGAAGGGGGGGAAAGAAAGAGTAGGGAAGAGGATGGAAAGAAACGTGTTAAGAAATTAGAGGCTGGCAGATGGTATTTACTGTATTTAAATACAGTGGTGTTCAGTGCCTGCTTTGTGTTTCTGCAGCAGCTGCCTGAGCATGTCAATGACAAATGGCATGTGAGGTGAGGGATAGGGACGTGTTTCTGCAGTATTTATTCAAACAAAAATCCTGCTTATGTGAAGCCTGAAAAATCACAGCACATCTAGAAACAGTCTTGCCTTTTTGGAATGTATTTGTGCTTTTTTGGAATGTATTTGAAACTGAATACATGAAACTGAAGACCTCTGTGCATGTGACACACCTGTGAAGTGAGATTCATGATATGTTATTAGCTTTATTCAAATTCCTTAGTAAAACACAAAATAAATTAAAAATCCGCTCTTGAAGTGAGATGACTTTTTCTCTAGTAAAGTCAGTTTTTTTGTCAAGAGAGCTTTACCATCATCATCTCTGCCTTGGTTTGGGTTTGGGGGTTTTTTGGTTTTTTTTTTGTTTTTTTTTTTTTTTTTTTTTTTTTTTTTTTTTTTTTTTTTTTTTTTTTTTTTTTTTTTTTTTTTTTTTT
>WEIU01006526.1:428770-530983 GCA_013389925.1 Aegithalos caudatus | reverse complement strand
TTGTTTTTTGTTTTTGGGGGGGGGGGGGATTGGTTTGTTTGTTTGTTTTGTGGGTTTTTTTCTCCCAGGGAATAGATTTAATGGCAGTAGGTGTTAGAAAGAGGGAAAGTCATGTGGCAATCATTCTTTCTCTTAGTGGGATTCCTAATTAAGCAAAAGATCTGATGCCATCACTAATTTTCTTTCTTTTGGGTGATTGTGTTCTACATGACTGTAGATTCTGCAAAAGTTGGCAAATTACAGTGTGGGATGGGTTTTTTCCTCGGCTGTTATTCAATTTTGCTGTGTTTAGGGGTGTTGGAGGGCTTTTATTTCCAGTATAAATCTAATAGAAAGCTACAACCTTAGAAAGATATAACATTAGGTGTGTTTCAGGGGAAGTCTTCAAGGTATATATGCTTCTGTATCTTCCCAGCTGCCTTGCTGAGATGTGAACATCTTTGGTTTTCACTGAAAAATTAGTTTGCAGTCAGTGAAATCTGCCATTCCCTGGTTAGCATATGGCAGCTTAGGTCTCCCTCCACATCTCAGGCTATTGTTTTGATGCATAATAGCATGCATTCAGTAATCATGTACTCCTGCTGCAGTAGCAGTCACATTCCCTGATTGGAAGTAAGCAGGTGGACTGACAAGTCAGTCATTTATCTGTATTGTAAACACACTTGTATCATATTAAGGTAATGTTACCTGAATAGAGATTGTCTATTAGCCTGCCTGTAGCACTGTTAGATAGAATTCATTCACATCATTAATGCCTGTTCAGTGTACAGCACAATGTCATCCAAGAGCTTCAGGCAGTTAATTTTACTCGTGATGACTGGAAATGTAGACCTGTTCCTGGCTGGTTTCTGTTTTCTGTCACTAGTTGTGACCAGTAGGAGACCAAAATGGAAAGGAATTAAAATGTATTTCAAAGACTGGCCTGGTTTTGATCTTTCCTGAGGTGAATGAGCATCTTTGGTGCCTTCAGGCATGTCTTAAGCCAGGATAGCATCTTGGATGTCTGATCCTTCCAGCAGAGGCATTCATGTGGCACCAGGGAGATATGTTTCAGTTAATAAAGAATAACCCCTTGCATTAGACCTTTGCTTTGGTTCAGAACTTTCATAACAGCTTTGATAGGAAGCAAATGTGTCCCTTAACTCCTTTTCAGTCTCAGACAGCTTTTATTTAGTCCCACAGTAACCCCAGCTGAAGACATGGGTTGCTTTAGGAGAACCATTCCTTTTAGGTTTTCTTTTTCCATCTCCATGGAGATAGAGCTCTCTGAGCTTCTTGGCTTTACTGACTCACCTCAGCTTCCCGTGCCCCAGACCAGAGCGATTTCGCTAAATAAAGGTTTGATTCACAGGTCTTGTGGTCAGACTTAAAGTTCCAAGCAAAGCAAATACAAAGCATACAGTACAAGCCTGTGTTTGATAATGGGACAAGTAAATAGGAAATGAAAGGCATATGATAGTCACTAGGATACTGCTGAGAAACCACTTTCCAGCTTGTAAAGATAGCTGTGTTTGAAATAGCCCTCTTACGTGTTCCTCATTACAGCAGAGTCTTTGCCACATGCCATTGAGGTGACTGATGTTTTCAACGTGTTACTAATTTGTGGCTTTGCATATACTGTGTACATTCACCTATTTCTCATTCTTTGTTTCAGAGATGGTGATGTTGCTGGAATGGTGGTCAGGCACCGATTGCACCCTTTACACTGACCCGGAGAGTTACCACAAGTACGGGAAGGAGAATGCCATCGTAATCCTTAATCACAACTTTGAAATTGACTTTCTCTGTGGTTGGAACTTTTGTGAGAGATTTGGGGTCTTGGGGGTGAGTTACTTAGTATTTAAGATAAATCTCCTTGGATGTGAAAAAGAACCCCAAAATCAGTTAATCGTGTTTTTGAATTAACAGATCGGTGTTTGAATTTCACTCGGCCGCTGTCCAGAATTAGAGGTGAACCTAAAGCAGTGCAGTGCAAGTATGTGGAGACAGGATGGCTCGGGAAACCACAGAAATTTTAAAAGCATTGCAGTTAAAGCTGATGAAGGAGATACTTTCTTAACCTGTGGAGATCATTGCAGTTATTTCTCTCTCTGTGTTTACTAAGTAACTATTGCAGTTCATTGTGTTGCATAAAGATGAGCTATCCCGTGATTCTTTCCCAGTTAAATTACAGAATTTGACTGCTTTTTCAATGTAGTCTTACAAATCCACAGCTAGAGTTTGAATGATGTAGCCTTCCTCTCTCAGAAAGAAAGAGCAGCCATCTTAAGTGAAAGCAGTAACCAGATAAAAGCAGTAAGAGATGGGGGAGGAATGAGTTACTTATGGTTGAATACACTGCTACATTAAGCTAGGAGTTCATGTGCATTTGTTTTCAGGGTTGCCTTTTTGTTTCCCCTGGCAGATCATGGGGATAATTCAAGCCCCCACCTAAATCAGCCTGACTTCATTCTGTGGTGGTGACAATATTCTCTGTCTATAAAGGATTTAGATACATGTTCCTCCCTCATAAGAAAGAAAACCAGTGACTCATTTTGGCAGTGTTCTGCAGCATCCTTCTAGCTTTGTTAATGGCCACTGTCAAAAGTCCTGACCTTGGATTGTGTGAACCTCTGATTTTTGTGACCTTCCCTATGGACTCTTTCTATTTTCTGGACATTTAGGCACCACTCCTGTCACTTTCAAATTAAAATAATATACACTACAATAATATTACTACTACATATATAGTATACATATATATGTATATTATATTATATATATATATAATACATATATATATTATAAATATATACTGCTACAATACAGTAATGTCAGTCTGTTTAACAAAAACATAAAAAGGGGGTTTAAAAGTGGAAGAAAGTGAACCTAAGCAGTACAGGCTCTTCATGTAACCAGAATGGCTGTTGGCTTCTGAATAGCACTTCTGCCATATTGTCTAGGGCTTGAGCACCAGGCTGGAGGATGGCATGGAACAGTAGGAGATGTAGGGAAATCTGTTCCTAGCAGGCAAATGTAAGTGCAAAAGCCAGTGGTGCTGTAGTACAGTCTGTCTGATTTTGTAAGCGAAATGGCCTCAGTTCTCTAAATAAAGCTGTATTTTCAAGGTTCTGGTACTTCTTCAGGAAACACCAATGTAGAAAATGGAAGGATTATTTCTGTACAAAGTAATAGGAGAGCCTACAAGGTCAAAAATACCTTGTTTTGCATTGTTGCTGTGTGGTTGAATGGAATCTCACTGGCTGCAAATTTTTTAATAGTTTTCCAAGTTAATAAGGATCCTGTTTCAGTTTTTTATGTTGCTACCTACACACAAGGAAACCACAATGTGGAAACAACTGTTGAAATTACTGCATTGCACTAACTGAAAATATTTTTTCCTTTTTGCTGCTTGCATTTATTACTCAGTTTGTATTTGTGCTAATCTTAGGATTGTTTTAGGAACTGATATTTGCTGGTTGTAGTTTTGCTTTTTTATTTTTTAACAACAAAACAAAAATAAACAAAAATCCAAACAACTAACACCAAAACCAACATGAAACTGTTTCAGTCCCAAGTAATGTACCGTGGTTTTACTTCCCAGAAACTGTCCCTGGAAGAAATAGTTTCCACATGCTCTCATTTGCATAGATGACTTTATTTAATAAAGCAGTGCATTTCCCTCTTCGGGCAACCAGGCCAAGTTCTTCTTAAGCCATGTTAAAAAAAACCCCATAAAGAACGGAAAATGCCAAACAGTGATTTTCCTGATTGGATTGTCTGTGTACTTGTCTTGGCCACTGCAAGAGTAGGTGGGGAGTGTAGGTTGGTTGGATTTGTGCTGCCTTACATGAGCTTCCACTGTGCAAAGTTTCAGGGCATGGTGTGGCAGCACAGAGGAATGTAAGAACCATTGGGATTGATGTTTAGGAAAAGAGTTACAGGAAAGAGGCAAGTGTACAGAGGGCTTTCTTAGGTGTTCCAGCCTCCAGTGTTCTGTAGCTCAGGGACTTTGTGAGCCAGTGGGTGTTTATATTCAATGATGTTTAATTAACTCTGTGAAGTTCCTATGCAAACTTCTGGTATCAGCCAATACTTTACTCAGCTGATCTCTGCTCCTGCTGCTGAAAAGGAAATCTTGCACATGCAGTCTCCTGTGTCTGTTATGATGCTTGTCGGCCCTGTTTGGCAATGTTTTCGGTACTCTTTCTGTCTCTTTTCTGCCTTAACAACCCAGTGAAGAAAGGAGACATGACAGGTGAAGGGGGAGAGGGAGAAGGTGAAGACAGCTTAGAGCCAAAGGAGTTGGAACTGACTGTGTTTGGCTGCAGCAGGCAGAATGGCTTTGTTGTGACATCCAGCTGTGCCCTGCAGCTCTGGCAGACAACAGTAGTGCTTATAAGAGTGTCACAAGCATGTGGTCAAACTCTCAGTATTTTACAGCTTGAACATTTCTTTAATGAAGCCATTTAATGTTGTAATTTTTTGCTTGGTTGTCATGGTTTAACCACCCAGGCAGCTAGACACCACATCACCACTTGCTTACTCCCTGCCCGCTGTGGGATGGGGGAGAGAATTGGGGGTTGGGGGGGGCAGGAGATTTGGGGTTGAGGTAGAGTTTAATAAGACAGAAAAGGAAGGGACAAAAATAATGATGATAATGATGATGGTGATAAGAAAATCAGTGTGTATAAAACAAATGATCCACAGTGGAGTTGTTCACCACAGTGCAGTTCCTTAGCAGCAGTCCCCAGCCATCTCTAACCTTAGTTTATATACTGAGTGTAACATCAAATGGTATGGAATATCCCTTTGGCTAGGCTGAGTCAGCTGTCCTGCTGTGTCTCTTCCCAGCTCTGTGTCCACCAGTCGACTCGCTGGCAGGGTGGTGAGAAGCCAGAGTCCTTGATGTAGTGTAAACATTGCTTAGCAACAGCTAAAACATCCATGTGTCATCAACATTATTCTCCTCCTAAACCCAAAACACCTCTACTGGGAAGAAGATTAACTCTATTCCAGCAAAAATCCAGACATTGTTTTTGTTTATTTGAAAACAATGTTAAACATCCTTAAACTTGTCTTGCCCCTTTGGTTCCCTAAAAAAATGTCTTTCACTTTTGAAAATTGCCCTTCCTGGTCTTAATTGGAACATTCAATCTGTGCATTTGTGTGGTCTTCCTCTTGTTTCTCCTGAACTGGCTTTCTCCTTATAGCCAAATTGCCATTATGCCTACAAGTTTATAAAGCTCTATTAGTGTGGCTTTGATTTATCAGTGTGGTTTAGGGTTTGGAGTATTTTTGCCGTTTTTGAGAGATGGAGTGGGAGTGGCATAGTCACTTGCCTGTTACTAGGTTTGTGAACCTGAGTGTTCTTCTAATGACTCAGATCTCGCATGTGTATGGCATGAGGTTCTCTGCTCTGTGCAGTGTCCTTCCCTTTTCCTGTCTGTGACATTCCAGTCCTAGGATTTGCCTTATTAGTTGGGCAGCCTGGCCACTGTGTCCCCATTCAAATGCATTAATGGCCCTTAGTTTCCTCAAGGTGTGTTGCTGACCATCCTCTTGAAAAAAGACCACTGGACACCTGAAGGACTTGGGCAAGTCCTGAGGAGGGACCTGTTATTCAGGATTCTTACCAAAAGCACTTCAATATGCTCCCTGCCTGGATTCACTGCTTTGTTGTTTGGTTTGACAAAGCAGCAGTAAAATAGCTTTTTTAGTAATTTTAACAAACATTTGTCTGAGATGAAGACATTAATATTGGCAATTGCCTGTGCTTTAAAGCTAAACCTGCTGATTTTAACCTTAATTACTTGTTCCATATGTCAGGAAACTTAATTTTATTTGAGAGTTGCTTATGTTGAAGCTTGCTGTTTGAAAAGCTGAGGGTGGCTTAAATGTAGATGTGAGAAGATACTTTTTTATATTATTGTATGAGATTAATAGGCATGTGGGAACAATAGGTTGTTTGTGCATTTTAATATATTAACAGATTTTTAACTAGATTTAAAGTGATAAGGGGACAAAATCAGGCTTGCTAGAGATAAGTCTGTGTTAACTTTCCAAAATGGAGAAGTTTTATTCAATATGAAGCATGAGGAAGTAGGAGCATAACTAAATTTCTGGAATGATGGCTTTGAGGGACTAAAGAAACATACCTTGCCATCATGATGTCCCAGAGAGTATAATATGAAGGAGTGATATATTTCAAAAGTAGAGCAGTCAGAATCATTGAAAGTATGTCAGTGCTGAAGGCAGCCTGCAGACCAAATAACTTATGAGGCAGATTGCTGTTGCTATTGGTTTGCACTACAATGAATTTCTTTCAAAACTCAGGAACAAGTTTTGTTGGACACTTTCAGCTTGCATGTTGATTTCATGCTGTTTGTTTTGTTTTTCAAACAAGAGGTGCTGAATAACTGATGCTGGACGTGTAGAATCAAGATTTTCTTTCTTTGACAGCATAGTTGGGCAAATGCACTAAAGCAGGTTTGTAAAAATACTATTTTAAGGTGATGTTGGTACAGTCATTTACAAAAGGAGAACTTAATGGTATTTCCACTTGAACAAATTTGGCCAAAATAAATTAGCCTGGATTAAAACGTTAGTATTGTAGATGAGTTGTCCTTGTCCAGTGGTAATTTCAGCAAACATCTGTTGAAATTATGCAGTTCTGAGCACTGAAAATGTTTGACTTCGTTCAAGCAGGCAGCTTACATGGAATAAACCAGCACTTTTTAATGATTATTTTCCTGCTGAACAAGCTGAATTTGAAGGTTAGAGGGAGCTGTCACATTTACCAAAGCACTTGAGTAAAGGAAAAATTTGTGGTTGAAGTCAACTAGAGTTGCATTTTTCTCCCCAGGTATTTTCACAGGAGCTGTCTATGGGTAGATGACTGAAACGGAACAGCTCTAGTTATAGTTCTAGTTATTGTAAGAGGGATCACAGAAATGCAGATTTGGAAGGGACCCATAAGGATCATTGAGTCCAACTCCTGATCCTGCACAGCACCATACTCAGGAATCACACCAGGTGCCCGAGAGTGTTCTCCAAATGCTTCTTGAACTCTGTCAGGCTGGTGCTGTGACCACTTCCCTAGGGAGCCTTTCCAGTGCTAAACCCTTTGGGGTGAAAAACCTTTTCCTAATATCCAACCTAAACCTTCCCTGACACAACCTCAGGCCATTCCCTTGGGCCATCTGTCACTGTCACCACAGGGCAGAGCTCAGTGCCTGCCCCTCCTCTTCCCCTCACAAGAAGCTGTAACTGCAGTGAGTTCTCCCCTCAGTCTCCTCCAGGCTGAGCAGAACAAGTGACCTCAGCTGCTCCTCACATGTGGCTTGCCCTCAAGGTCCTTCAGCATCCTCATGGTCCTCCTTTGGACACTCCCCAATAGTTTAATGTAATTTTTATATTATGGCACCCAAAGCTTCCCCCAGCCCTGGAGGTGAGGCTGCCCCAGCTCAGAGCAGAGCAGGACAATCCCCTCCCTTGCCTGGCTGGCCATGCTGTGCCTGATGCCCCCCAGGACAGGGCTGGCCCTCCTGGCTGCCAGGGCACTGCTGTGGCAGTGTCAACTTGCCAATGACCAGGATACACAGGTCCCTCCCTGCAGCACTCTCCAGCCTCCCATTCCCCAGTCTGTGTGGCAACTTCTAATGTATTCCTCCCTCATGAGAGCAGCCTTGCCAGGGTAATGCACTGAGGAGTTTCCTTTCTCTAATTAGTTCTGTCATTAGCCTTCCTTCTACTCCTAGAACAGATGGGTGCATAAAATAGTGTGAGGTGATTTAGTTTATTTTTATGTGCATCTAAGGAGTCATACTCCCACGTGTCTAAAAGAGCGCTTTTAAATTTTAAAAATGCATCAGCCCAGTAAAAGAATGAGAACATGCCTCAGGGAAGAGTTCAGACATCTGTTGTGGTTTTGTGGTTATACCTGTGCTACAGAACACCTTATCTCACAGTATCCTTTCTTGGTTTCACTCAGCTGGATGCAACTTCTCTCCTTCCTCTTGTGTAACTCATGCTTTTCTTAAAATATGTAAAGTATTATAAAATAGGTATGGTGAAACAGTCATTTTAGCTAGCTTTTTGGACTGTAATTTCTGCACTTTAAAGTCTGCAAGAAGACTATTACATTGTCTGTTCTGATAGTGTTCTGGAGGCCTTGTGCACTCTGCAGAGTACACTTAGATTAGTTCATGGTAGTTCTTATGACACTGAACACTTACTGTAAATAAACTAAAGAACATGTTGAGGTTTCTTGTCTTTTGCAGGGGTGGGGAGGGGGTGGTGAAAAGGTTCCTGTTGTCCCCATTGTGCAGGAAAGCAGTAAAAGGAGAGCCTGTTTCTCTGTGCCCAATGTGGGGAGCTGGAACAGCAGTGTTGCTGCTGTCATGTAATGGGGACTAATGTACAACAATGGCATGAAACTGAAATTACTGCAGCTGCTTCTCGGGGGAGCAGTGGGTTTGGAGTCCTGATCTGAGCCTGTCACTGAAATTGTGAAATTCTCAAATGCTCAAGAGGAAGCACTATTATTACAAAGCATGAAATCATTTGATAGAGATGGTTCTCGCATTCTTAGAAATGGAACTCTGTCATCCTCTGTTCTGCTTCTGTGTAACAGTTGCTGGTGAAGCTGTGTGATGTGCACTTGCCTTCCAGTCTTATGAGCTTTTAGATAGCTTAATTATTTAAAGTATTTTCCTTCTCAAGGAAGGAGAGCAGATGAAAAAAACGAGCTGAGATAAAGAATTAGGTCAAGTCTCTTCCTGTAGCAGCCAAATGAACAAGAGTGACTAAGAAAATAAAAGTAAATATTTTCTGTTGATGGTAACTTCTACCAATAAGTGATTTCTAGTCAAATGCCATGTGTTGGAATCCATCTGCAGAGCTTTTTGGTGGGCTATCTTATAATAATATCATGGTCAGAAACTGGACTGCAATTACTCCCATCTTTCTTCTAAGGAAATGTCACTGTTTTTTAGGAAGTGCTGGAGCAATGATTTCTTTATGAACACAACACACACATGTGCCATTTTATTGCTTAAATAACCAAGTGAAATGTAAGATAGATCACCTGGGTAGGTTGGCTGGAAGACAGGAAAGGACCACATGAAATCCGTATTCCTGCCCTAGGGAATGTTAGTCTGAGATGATCACAGAGTTAAATTCTGGAGTAGGATTAACTTACAGAATTGTGTTCAATGCTTGATAAATCACAGACTATCTGTGGAATGTCTAGACCAGTCACTTCAGTGTCTGTCACATTTGTGAGATAGGAAGAGTGTTTTTTTCTTTTTTACTACTCCAGAAGCTTGCTTTGAAGAGAAATTGTTTACTCTGAGTTTTGCTGGCTTTCATAAACAAAAATGAACACAAATTAAGTATTCTTACTGCTGATGTTTGTTTATACTGTTTAAGGCTTCTTCTGTTGGTAAACCATGTGTGCATAGCATCAGTATGTTGTGCTGGAATGGCTCTGATTCTGCCTTTTATTTTATTTTTTTTCCCTCCATGTTGAGATGCCCCAGCTTTGGGGAGAAGTATAGTTACAAGGTACTTAAAGGAACTTGAGTTGCGGCTGCCAGGATCTGATTGAGTTAAGAATTTTGAATGATACAGCTCGGGTCATTTACGTGGGTTCTTCCATGTTTGAAGGAATTTGGCTTCTCATTTGGGTTTCAGTGTTTGGATAGGATAGAGCAACACACACTCATCTATATTTAATTCTAGAAGTCTTCCATGCAGATACCTGAGATTAGATTTGACTGTTCTGTCATATGAGAGAAACTTACTTTTCTTTGTTTTGCTTTTACAAAGCAAAAACTGGGTCTGGTCAGTATGAATCGATAAGTTTGTGTTTAACTATGCAAGTCTCATACCCATGGTGCACTCTTAAGTAGTTTAACTCTGACTTGCTTTGATTATTTCTTGCAGAGTTCCAAAGTGCTTGCCAAGAAGGAGCTCTCCTACATGCCCATCATAGGCTGGATGTGGTATTTCCTGGAGATAGTCTTCTGCAAGCGCAAGTGGGAGGAAGATCGGAAAACAGTCGTACAGAAGTTGCTCAATCTCCGGGACTACCCTGAAAACTTTTGGGTGAGTGATGACCAGCAAATTGAGTGTGAGGTGCTGTTGTGCTCAGCAGGAATGAGGGACACAGGCAGAATGTGATGCTTAACAGGTTGTTCTTGAGACTTCTGATTTATTAGATTCCTTGGGAGAATCAGGAGAATACTCTCAACTTGAATTCTCTCTGGAGTTTCCCATGTACTGTGCTGTCTGTTTCCTTCTCTGTTGTATGGAGCCCTACAGATGTTACTGCACAAATACCTGCACTGTGATCCACTCAGTAAATTTTATGGTTCCCTAATTACAGGCACTGGATACAGATAGATGCAGGGGTTCATGTCTGTGTAACAGATGCATGTAGAATGTTGTATTGAAGCACATCAGCTGTATTTGTTAACTAAGTTCCCCTCTCACCTTAGATTGCAATTCATACTAGGGTTTTCTCCTTCCCTGTGATTCTGCCAGTCCTCTGAAGGTGTTTTGTCAGACATGGCCCAGTAGAATTGGAAGCCACCTGGTCATTGAAGTGGCCTGATGGAGCCATTGGCTGTGTTCCAGGGAGAGGACTGGTGTGACTTTTCAGTAATAAGACAGTCTTACTTTTTGCATCACTATACTTTTTAGTATTCACTGTGCCTGGCATTTCCTTATCTGAGAATAAAAAGCCTTGGGATTTTTTCTCTTCTCAGAAATCATAAAAATTGCAGTTCTTCTGAGCTAGTGATGGCAAGGGTGCAATTCAGTTAAAGAAATGGAATCTTAAGCATTGTCCCTGGGGCCTACAGAAACTGTTGTTATTTCCTCATGAAGATATATATGCTGTATTTCCCATGCTCTGAAACAAATTTATTTTGTTAATTGTCATTGATTTAAATGAGTGCTAAGCAATCAAAACTGATGTCTATGCTTCAATGTTTAAGTTCATTCCAGGCAGGAGGCTGTCTAGCAAAGGGGTGATCTGGGATTTTAGTTTCAGTTTCTCTCCAGAGATTTGCCTGTGCTCTTTGACTTTCCTATGCACATAGGCAGCTCACCAGCCACCACCATCCTGTATATACTCCTGTAGAGGGATTGCTAAAAGAGAGCTATACCTATTAAGGGAGATAATAGTTGATGTACACCTGGGGTTATTGCAGTGTGGAGTTTTAATTTGCTTTTGTATGGTGACATAATGTCAAAAGGCACAATAGCACCTTGGAAGGTAGACGAGGCAAAGCATGCTAAGTGAACTAGAGAGATGTTCTCATCAGTTTCTCTGTTTTATCAATCTGAATAACATTATGCTTGCAATACACAACTAAAAGCACTCTTGGATAAGCGAGAACTGATTGGCTAGTTTGTTCAATATCTCTGTCTTTTTTGGCTACATTTTTGCTCTGGGTTATGAGGACTTTGTGTGATTTGGCAGTGTTAGTTAGCATTCATGCTTGGCAGAAAGCAGATGAGCAAGTGGTATATCTCCAAAGATGTGTGTGCTCTCCCCTGCCTGCCAGTGGAAAGATTTTAATTGTTCATGTCTGAGCATTTCCACAGTATAGTTTATAAGAGCATCAGCCTTTCAGTTGTCCTGCATGTGCTGCTTTACATCTGTTATCAGCTGTCTCATTGGCATCAAAGTTACTGTCTGAAGTTGTCCATGCACCTCAAGTGCCATAGGGAAAGCAAGCAGGTTGGAGGGAAAACAAGCTGGGCACTGAAGCATTTCCTAGAAATGTCTTTGGTTTAGACATTTAGCAAGTTTTAGATGCCATGATATTTGAGCTCTTCACCATCAGAGAGAGACCTGCAACAGGAATATGTTTTGAGCATTTTCTAACAGCTCATTAGAGATGGGGTGACTCAGAAACCAGGTCATTCCGATGGCAAGTAGCAGAGCAGATGTTAAAGCCTAAAGCTGAAGTCCAGACTGGATGGCAAGTTGGATGAGTGTTTGAATTTGGGGTTTTTTTTTTGTTTTTTGGTTGGTTGGGATTTTTTACTTCAGTCGGATAAATTACATAAATGTGTATGTGGCTACAGCCATACCTGCTGGCAATGTTATTGTGGGTTGTGCTGGTGGGAACTTGAGATATCTCACTCAGCAGAAGACCTGAGCCTCTGTCTAACTGTAGTTCTGTCCTGGTTTTAGTTCCTGATTCACTGTGAGGGCACAAGGTTCACAGAACAGAAGCACCAGATCAGCATGCAGGTAGCCGAGGCCAAAGGTCTGCCCAAGCTCAAGTATCACCTCCTGCCACGAACGAAAGGATTTGCTGTGACCGTGCAGTGTTTGAGAAATGTAGGTAAGGAAAGTCACAGGGGACAATGCCAAATGGTTATTCCCTCGAACTGCTCACAGTTTGCCATGCTTTTCTTTTCCCTGTAGTGTGTGTCCTGGCAGAAAAATCCTGGGATACTTCCAGACCATTTTGTCACTAGCTTCTGGTTTTATTAACAAAGAACTGAATTAGTTTGTGGGGTTGGTTTTGGTTGGGGTTTTTTGTTTTGGTTTGGTTTTTTGTAAGGGTTTTTTGGTTTTTTTGAGTTTTAATTTATTATTGTCATTTTTTGTTAACTGTGACTCTGTGTTGGGGAATCTCAGTTGCATGTTTTGTACCAATTGATACGTATTTTGTTTCATATTTTGTACCTATTGCCAAAGGATAGTATTTCTTTGTTATTTGCTTAGCAATTCTATTCTAAATTAAGCAAATGTATCAGTAGAGAGTCTGAAGCTGTGTGTCTTAAAATAATTTCTTGTGGTAAATGACTGCCTCAAATAATGCAATTTTTAAATCAAAAAATATTCTAGTTTAAATTTCTGTATAGATTTGCTCTTTAGAGTTTCTTAAATGGAACTGAGGAAGGGGAGTAGACCTTGACTGAAGAGACATGTAGGTAAAATTTATAAACAGTTTCTATATTACAGAACACGTGAGTTTTCCTTCGTTAATATTGTTTTGACCTTCCCATTTATTTCTGGTTAACTTGCATTTGCCAACTTTAAAGCGACATCAGTAAGAATTTTTTGTACATGTTGCCTTTGAAGTGATATTCTTTGACTAATACTATCTGTCAAATTCTTTGACATACTATCTGTCAGAGTCTTGTGCTGTGTACTTCACGGGCAAAGGAAGACAGTGCTAAGTAGCTGTAGTGTTACAGGGTCTTTGGGGTCTGGTAGATTTGTGTGTTAGATGGCTGATGTGTAAGAAAGAAAAAAGTGGTTTCTGGTTTAGAAGAAAATGTTCCAGCTTGACTGAAGTTAAAGTCAAAACTTCTTTTGTCTTTGAAGACATGTTTTCATGTGGCATATCTGGGATAGGTGCTGTAAGAAAAGCTTCCCAGTCAGCTGGCTTGCTATCTCTTGTATTTCTTGTAAATTTCCTCTGGCAAGCCAGGTAGATCATACCACTGTTGTAGCTTCCCAGGCACCCACAACTTTCCACCCCCAAGATGGATAGCATATCTTGGATCCTTTCTGATCCATGAAAGAGAGGTAAGTTAAGTGAAGCATCCAGCAACCCCCTTAAAAGCAGGGTTTAGCCTTGCCTTTTGAATAAGGGTGACTGTTCTGCTGAGGGCAGGGGATTGTAGACTGGAGGCACAGAAGAAGGGATGAGTCAAAATCTGTGGCCTCTAATGCCCTGAACTGGGAATCAGGAACAGGTTATTTTGGTGGTGATTTTGTTCTCTTCACTGCTGTGTGTAATGCCAGCACAATATGGTGTGATTGTGGACAAGTGGCTGATTCGTGGGAAAACATTCCAAAAGGAAACTGATGCCTTAGCTTTAGGAAACCCAAGTTTTGGACATTCATGAGACACACTACCATAACACTAACTAGTAGTCTAAATATTTGAAATACCTTCAGAAAAAGAAGACTGAGGTTGCTAGATTCCTTATTTGGGAGAGTTTATGTCACTCCCTTAATCCAGAAGCTGTAACATGCTAGATCAAGCAGTATAAGGCCAGTAAGAAGGCAGTATTTCCTTGTGAGGTTTCAAGGAGAAGCAGAGTCATAACTTCTCATATATAGTTTCAGCAAAAGCTGTTGAGCTTAAAAATCCAGCCAACAAATGTCTGAAAGTTTGATTACCCCAGACTGGTTTTGCAGGTTTGTTGCTTTACTTGCCTCATTTCTGCAATGAGAGGGAGATAGAAGGGTTACTGCCTGGGTTACTGTATGTTTCTCTCCTGTAGAGACAAGAAGTTCTTGTAAAGAGCATCTGAAAACGTCTTTAGAATTTTTAAAACTCCTTTTAACATTATTATGTGCAGATAATAAATAAGTCCATACATGTGTTTTGAATAGAGAATGTGATGGCAGTCTCTTTTGACAGTCCATGATCTAGGAATGTAAATTCTGTCTAGAAAACAGGTCATATCCCTGTGCATCTCTAAAAGGGAGACTGCTGCTGAGCTGCCTGGACCTATTTTGGGCTCTGCCATTTAGGCTAATGCACCTTTTGTTCTCCCCCAAGGGTGGTGGGCCTGGCTGGAGTGCCTTGCTAAGGGATGTAGCTGCAGCAGGACATAGCAGTGGAGCCAAGTCACAGGTCTGGGGCCAGCTCACAGCTGGGTGTGGCAGAGCTCTCCTGTCCCTTTTTTCCCCTCTCCTTTCTGCCAAAGGTGTGATTGAGCTTGTCAGAAGCTGTGGTACTATAGGATGGGTAGATGCTGGTTTGTCTGGCTGTAGATGTAATTCACCCATGGCAGCAGGGATCACAGGTCAGTCCTCTTCAAACTTTGTGTCAAGTCTTAATGCTGTGTGCTGCAGTCACTCGGGAAGGAGTTCTTAAGTAGTTCTGCATAGATCTGAATAGCTGGAAATAGACATTGGTGACATCAGTCTGTCAAGCCCACCTGTTTTGAAGAACTTAGTTTCAGAAGGAGTTTATTTAATGTGCATATATTGGAAGCTGCCTCCATACCAGTGATGTCATATCTGTTAGCATAAGCAGATGTATTTGGATAAAAATACCTTTCACACAAAATAACAAGTAAAGAACCCTCCCTCCTAACTAATTTCTTTCATAAGGGATAATGGCACTGCTTTCTCCTCCAAAACTTGCTTTCAGAAGTTCATATCTCTGTACATAATTTGATTCTTAAAGAAAGAAAGTTGTTAGTATTTTCTGAACTTGTATATTTTGTAATATTTTTGTGACCGTTCCTACCAGTATGGTTTTACAGGTGCAGTCCCCAGGAACTTAATTTTTAGAAGCTGTTCACCTTCCTAGTAAATTGCTGTTTGCTACCTGTACTGTTCCTGGAAGCAAATGAGAATACAAATCTGTTTCTAAAACATTCATCCATTACTTACAGTAAAATTAGGTGTCTCAAATACTGCAAAAGATATATTTAACTGTTACTTTTATTGTCTGGCTGTATATCAGGCACTTCTTTCAGCTGCTTTTATTTAGTTAAGACTTGTACTTAATTAAAAATGTGCTTCACAATGGATTGTAGATAAGCCAAGTGTTGCTGTGTACCTTTTCCTCCAGTTGTGCATGCTGGGAGCTGCTGTCCTAGAGGGAATGCATGAGAATAAATTCCAGGGTGATATTCTCATGGAGTTCAGTATGACAGTGTTTGGGGGTACTGCAATGATTTTTTTTTTTTTAACCCATGAACTCTATGTTAGTCCTGGATTTTTGTTTGGGTGTTTGGTTTTTTTAAGTGGGTTTGTATTCATCATCCAGAGCAAGTAACCAAGTTTGAGAGAATGAGTGTTTTTTGTTGAAGCTGGCCCAGTTAATGAAATGTTCAACCAAAGGATTGTGTCTAGGTGGTGTCATATCATCAGTACAGTGAATGTCACTGTGCCTTTCCCTCCCTTTTCCATTTTGTGCTAGTATGAAGGTGCATGTAGCCATACTCATTGCTTGTAGGTTGATTTGTCAGTGAATCGTCCTGGCATAATCCACCATGGCCACAAAATAATGTGTGAAATTCAAGAGGACAGTCAAAGTAAGAAAAATCCTCTCTAGATATGTAATCCAAAGATTTTTTAGGTTGAAGTTAAGAAATTAAATCTTAAATTCTTAAGTACTTAGCTCTCTGTCAGAAAGCTGTAGAAGAAACCAAAAGTTAATGATATGAAAAAAAGCTGGCCAGAGATTAGAAAACAACAACAACAAAAAACCCTAATCGGTTTTTTGACAGAAAGAAAAGGCTTTCAAATATTTTGTGTTTGGTTTTTGGTGAAAAAGACATTCTGAGATATCCTTCCTTTGAAAAAATATTTCACAATTGAAGCAAAAACTTCTCAAATGCTGCTTATATTAGCTTGAGAGTGAGACAGTTGCAATGTTTCTAAGATACAGTGGAGTTTGGTTTTTTTTTACTTGTTTTAGAATGTGAATTTTCTGGTCTCTTCAGCTTTTGGATGAGAAAGTCATGAAATGTCCAATTCTAATTATGCAATTACAAAATCCATCTTTAATGATAACCAGTTCCAGTGTGTCACACAGTATGCTAGTGCTGTTTTGAATGTGGATATTTTCTGTCAGATTTTAATTTCATGCAGCCTTTTTCTTGGACACTTGCATTGTTACTCTTTTCCTGCACTCTCAGAATGAGAAAGCTAAAATCTTTAATTATCTTCAGTTATATCTGGATAACAGAGGTCTGTTTACTCCTGCACATTGCTGTCATTGTCTTGGGTTTGGCACTGCTTTGCACCAAAAGATTTTGTTGTGGTATTTAAAGGTACTAGACTGAATATTAAACTACAGACCAGTTGGAAACTGGAATAGAAGATTTTTTTTTTCCCCTGGAGAAAAGGAAAGCTCTGTGTAAGACTGTCAGCACATAAAGATGTTCCTGACCACCATCTCCACAGTTTTTTTTTTAGAACAGGAGAACTATCTTCCAATGTGTCTCAACAAAAACCCAATTCATATAAAAACTCAAATGTAGATGCCTCGTAAGAGATGGAAGAAAAAGTGTTGTGTATATCATACTTCATTTTATTGCATCCCTATTGTTGTTAGAATAATCTCATGCTATTAAAGAATCAACTAAGAAGCTTACACTGTATAAACCAAACTGAGCTCTTGTTTTCCTTCAATTACATTGGATTAGTAAATTAGAACAGATTAGTAAAATCCTTCTACACTAAGAAGCTTAAAAATGGAGGCAGATAATTTATTAAAAAAGAAGTAATTTTATAGTTGTATTATACAGGCAGAGTAGTGTGCTTGAACTAGATTTTGGCTTGGTTTTAGTTTTGAGTTTGGGCTAAGAACCTAATTGTAGTAGGAGGAGAATGGAGTTGTTAGTGAGAGACAGAGTCCTTTTGCACTGACAGGGTTTCTTTGGCCTTTGTTTTCAGGATTTCCTTTCAGCACTGAAGCCAGGCTGTTCTGTTCTCCACTATGAATTCAGTTTTGCAGTAACAAATGATGTGGTGAGTTTCTGGGAGGTGAATGCTGAGACCAAGCCATATTTATCTCTCATAGCTGAAGAGGTTTCAAAACCAAGAGCAAATCTGTCCTGTATAATAGAAGTCTTAGGTGGGTCAAGTGGTCTCACAGTAAAGGTTCACCACATGCATTTTTATTAATTATTGCAAAACTCTAGAGCAGAAGGCCTAAAATAGAGCAGGCTACAATGAAAATGCTTCTTAGTCACTTTTGTGACAAAAAATAGGAAAGTTTTTTTGCTGTCATTGCCCTTAGAGTTTATACCATGATGCACAACTGATTTCAGTGTCAGGAAAATTAATTGTTCTCTGGTAATTTTGTGACATCAGGAGAATACTATATCTAAGGATGTGTTCAAATGAACTTGTTTCCAAAACTTCATGTGGTTCTAAACAGTAAATGCTTTTTCTGTAGCAACTGCTTGTTACTGCTCTTGTAGCTTATCTGCCATCAGCCAAATGGTTTTACTATTCCAGCTCGGTCCTGAGTTGCACAGTTTTCTCAATGCTGGAAGTTTGGCTGCAGTTTTGTTCAGCAGAACTTTAATATTCCGTTCCTCACATCTGCATGACTTCATAGCAGCAGCCAGCTCACACAAGATGTGATGTGTCCTTTTCTCTGCCTTTGCCCTAGAGGAAATGCCCAAGTTACCAAACAATGGACATGAACCAGGGGCTGCCTCGGACCCCGGCCATTCAAGCCCTCCTGCTGTAGGAGATCTCTCTCACACACACACTTTACTATTCTTAGTCAAAGGGTATATATTGTTCCTTGTTTATAGAATGTGTATCTGCCTGGTTGTTTCCTCAGATTTAGGGGGTGGTTGTTGATTCACAGTGAACTGAAAAAGGTAACAGTTCTGCAACCATTTGACTCCTAGAAAGTCTAGGTGAATTCTGTCAGAAGCTGTGACTGTGTTCCCTATGCCCATCATTCTGCACCTGATGAGGAATGAGGAGAGGGTGGATGGAGAGCAATCCTTTCCATTCTGCTGGTGCAATTCCTGAAAGAGTCACTGGTTATTTGGCATCTGAAAACGTGCATGTTGAATATTCCATTGCTGTTTTTACCTTAGTGACCACTCAAGCTCAAACTGTGTTGCTGTTGCTGTTGACTTACTTAAATATTCTCCTTGTCTGAAAGAGAATTACTTATTTCCACTATATTACTGTAGTAAACATATAACCTGTTTTTCTTCTTGTAGTTTCTGCAGTGTATGATTCTACCCTTAATTTTAGAAATAATGAAAATCCAACATTGCTGGGAGTTCTAAATGGAAAGAAATATCAAGCAGATTTATATGTAAGGCAAGTAATCCATATTTTAATTCCTTTTTAGCAAGAGTGTGTACTTGAAATCACACTTGGTCAAATGAGGGAATGTTTTCAAGTGGGTAGTGGAAAGCAGATTTCTACCAACCTCGCTTCACAGAATTTCAGATGAAAATTCATATGGGTTGGGAAGTGTTTCTGGTAAAGTCCTGTGATTATAAGTATGTGAGAAGCCCATAAATGTCTACAGAACTTTTTTTAAATACATTTGTGTGTCTGTTAGCTCAGCAGCAGCACTGGGGCCTCTTTTCACTCACTTGTCCAGAATACCAAACACACTCTTAAGTGTTCAGGTGGAGCTGCTTTGTACCTGTCTCTGGCACAGGAGTTCCAGAGATAGTTCCAGTTCCTCTGGTGGAGGTCGGGCTAAGGACTTGCCCATCTGGTGGTGTTGTTGATGTATTTGACAGTTGCACCTTCTCTACCAAAAAGGGGGTTGTTTAATGAAATAAACATTACCTGAATTCCTTTTCATTAAGGTTTCTGTAAATTACGAACACCCTAATGGCTTCCGGTGATCTTAGCGGGAAAGAGCCAATTCCCAGGAGAGGTTCTACCAGCACCCACCTGTGCTACAGGCACCCAGGGCATGTGATGATGTAGGGTTGGAGCATAAGAGCCTAGAAGTGATACTGCAAGTGATCAGAGTTCCCCTTAAGAGCTATCTATTCCCCTTAAGAGCAGTGAGCTGGTCCTGGATAGCAACATGAGGTGGAACAGGGTGTCCTTTTCTTTCTACTTCTCCTTTTCTGTCCATATAAAAAGTAATTTTTTTGAACTATTTTTGTCCAAGGGTAAAAAGAAAGTTTCTCTTGATTCCTCTTCCCGTGTGGTAGCTCAGCCTGGTGTCCTTGTGCTTGGTGTACATGGCCTGGCTGGATGGCATTCACGGAGCCCTGCCTGTGGATGTCAGCTCCAACAGAGTAGGGGCGTTCCTCTTGCTGTGTCTCCCTTTGTACCATTCCAGCCTGCTGCAAGTCAGTCTGGCATAGCATGGAAATGGCTTTTCACAACTCAGGGGAGCTGCTTGCCCATCCTGAAAGGCTCTTACAGGGAGGGTAAACCTTGTGGATAAATTTGTTTTAGCAATTAGTTGAGGACTGTCACGGATTTCTTCAAAACCTCCTCCATAATTGCCTGTTGAAATGCTGTAGGTGTTGCACAAGTTAAAAAAGGTGAAAAATGTAGTGATTCTCCTGTCAGATAATCTGTCTGTATAATGCAAGTGCTGTTCATGAAAGTCAAAATATTTAATACTCTTCATTTTCTCGTTTACCATTGGCAGGCGGATTCCACTAGAGGATGTCCCAGAAGATGAGCAAGAATGTTCTAACTGGCTCCACAAACTATATCAAGAAAAGGTTGGTTTTTTTTGTCAAGACAGCACTTGTGAGCCACTAGTTCTCAGTTATTTATAGTGCTAGTAAATCTTTATAGTGTGCATGTGTAGTGTCCTAATTTGGAGGCTTGAGGTGAATTGGTTTGTTTGGTTTTCAGGATAAGTGCTCTATTTCTCTATATACAAACTGATCTTGTGCTGCCAGTCATGATTGCTTTTGTTTTGTACATAGAGCAACAGGAAGAAAGCTTAAAGAGGTCCTTTCTAGAGCAGTTTTAAGCCTCTTCTTTAGAAAGTTGCATAAGGATACGAAAATCGAAATTGCCTTACTGCCTTCTGATTGGTAGAAAGACCCCCCCCTTCCCCTAGAAGACACCTTCTACATCAAGAAGTAATTTGTGGGCTAAATAAGATATTTTCTGTAGTGTATTAGAATTTTTGTCCCTTGTTTTACCCTGCCTTTTTTACCAAGACAGACATCTAGCATTAAAAGGATAGGCTGATAAATTGTTTTCACACTGTGGGTATAGAAGGCATACATTTAAGATTCCTAATTCCATAGGATAGGGAGAGAATAATGATTGTGTTTGTAGATGTCCAGTGGGGGTTTTTTTGGGTTTGGTTTTTTTGGTTGATTGGTTTTGTTTTGTTTTGGGGTTTTTTTGTTTGTTTTGGTTAGAAGGGTTTTTTTGTTTGTTTTGGTTAGAAGGGTTTTTTTGTTTTTTGATATTTTGGGGTTTTTTTGGTTTTTTTTGGTTTTTTTTTTAATTTGCAAATGCTTTCATATGAATCCTTCAGGTCTTTCAGATTCTGTTTCTTCTGGGCTGTTTTTATGAATATTGGACATAGGTGTTGGGAGATGTGGTTTTTGAATGCATACAGCACTCCAGTTCAGTCAGTGGAGTCATAGCTATGCATGGCATGAGGGCCTGGCAGCTCACTTTGCTTCAATACCTTGATCAAAGTTACATACTCAGACTGGAATGCCACAGTGCCTTGGATTTAGGAATTACAGATTATAGCTATGCTCTGCTTTCCTGTCACTGGAACAGCAAAATTCTGCTATGCCCTTTGTTGTGCTCTTCCCAAGACACCACATTAGCATTTCTGTATCGACAGTGCCCTGGCTGTTCTCAGTTTCAAACCATGACTGTTCCTGGTATAACTCATAGCTCCTCTAAGCAGCTTGCTTACAGGAATGTGGAAAGTAAAAAACCTCAGGTGTAGGTCTGCTCCCTTTGCCTCTGATCCCCCTTCTCACAGTTTGTGCCCAAAACACCCAATTCAGGCACAACCTCCAGCACCTCTGCAGAAAAGCAGGGTGTTACCCACAGGCCCATGTACATGCAAATGGTCTTTCTGCTCAACATTGCAGAAATCCAGTTTCTGCTACTCTGCCTTTGTAGCCCTGTTTCATGTCCCTGAGAACTCTTCAGATGTTTGCAAGACAAGAACATAACTGTGAATGTGGTGATTGTTTTCCTGAATCCTTTATTACATAGTTGCAGTAATTCACTCCAAGATTTTTCTGTTATTTCTTCTTTGGCAAACACTCAGTTGCTTCTAATGCAAACAGAGTGTACATCTGTCCTTCATAATATTATATTGCACAGTATGTCGTAGTAGTCTTCATGTCTGTTCTTCATGACAACTTAATTTGCTGGTTGGTTAAGTCTCTGGTTTTCTATTTAAGTGTAGGAGTGAAGTATGGTGTGTTCAGTTTTCCATTCCACTAAAACCTTTTTTGGTAATGTGAATGTTTTTGACTGATAAGGCTGGGGGGAGTTTTTTGTTTGTGTTTTGGTTTGGGAATGATTTTGGTTTTTCTCTGAAGGCAGCATGTTTCTCTTTCTCTGGGTGTTTTACTTTAGTGAAACTCATTTCATTGTAGTCATTCCTGGTTTACTGAAGCCCATCTTATTGCAAAATCAGCCTGGCAGAATATAGAGCAGGGGCAACTTCTCCCGGATTTCTGAGATGATGAAAGCTCACCTGCAGGGTAAAAATACAATTTTGTTTCACCTTTCTGCCCTGCATCTTAAAAAGATAATAGGCTCTTAGGTCAGATAACAAACAGCATGCCGCCCAGGTGCTGCTTCCAAAAATCAGTTATGTTTCAGATTGTCTTCAGAGTCAGAAAATATTTATGAGATAATGTAAAAAATTGTTATTCAAAGGGCAGTAATTCATTGCAAAAAATACACTCATCCCCTGCTTGTCTGTTTTGGTTGCAGCACTTCACTTGCTGTTTCAAAGACAAGATGGGCACACTACTGGAAAGCAGAGACCCTGTTCTTAACACACTTTATGGTTCCCTGTGCTTATTCTCAAAAAGTTTAATAATTTTGCAGTAGTTTCTCAAGACTCACATACAGTGTGCTGAATTAGGCTGCAGTAGCCTGATTTAGTGGCTGGAGAGTGCCACAGGTACTGAGGTCAAGGCCTGTGCACTCAAGATGATCAGGATGGCAGAGCTGTTGGGATGAGTAATCAGCAGTTACTGGACATGGAGGGACATGAATTTTTTTAAAATTTATTTATTTCCCCATATTGACATTAGTAAAGGAGTGAGGGTCTTTGATAAAAGCTTATTCTGTTGGGTTTTTTTATCTCCTTGTCTGATCTCACCTACATGTACCTCTCTCTGAGGTACTTCACCCTGGAAGCCTGGACATGTTTATGTTCTTGCTACTTACCACTTCATTTTTTGGCTTAGTCACTGCTACAAACAGCACTGGACACAGTCCTGCCAGACAAACAGTGGCATTGTGCTGCTGCTCTAAACCAAACACTGTTCTTCCTTTTTCAGGCTTGCAGTAAGTACCATGTCCATATGCTGCTTCCTCATCATGGGGTAGATTTTGTCCTTCCTTCCACAAATGGCCAGCGCTGTATCAGTTAGTTCCAAATTATGACAGAAATTCAATTTGGTTTGCACATTGCCTTTTCTTTTTATTTATTTTATTTTTTTAACTGCCATTGCTAGAAAGGCTCCCTTTGACTTTAACAAGGACTGGGTTGAAGATCTTTTTGCCAGCTCTGAAGAAGTAATATGTAGTAGTCACAACTCTGCTAGTCCTTGAATGTGTGATTTCTTTTTTACCTCCTTATAGCCTCAGTGCATTAAGTAGTTCTGCTTGAGAAACTTAATTTCTATTAAAAAGGGAGCAAGGTTCTAATTCTTCTTGCTTGTAAGAGAAGCTTGGAAAACAGGGCCTGAAAATATATACAGAAATGTCCTAGGGAAACAGCAAAGCCTAACTGAAGAGGAGAAGTGTACAGAACCCCAGTGTTTGGGAACAAAGAATGTATTTTTGGATACACATTCTTTGTGGGCTTCCTCATGAAGGGGAAGTGGCACACCTCTGCTGTCAGACCTCCTGGTGGGAACGGGGAGGAAGAATCCAGTGAACCTCTCCCAAGGAGATGGATTTTCCCTCATATCCCCTCACTGCATTACCCCTCCCCCTCACTCTCTGAAGTAACTTAAATTTGGTGAGGGCATTAGAGAGAGCATGTTTCCACGTCTGAATGTGATACCTGCATGGATGGAATTTTTTACAAACTGAAAAGAAGCGTTGTAGGCAGAGGAATGAAAGGAACCTAAAGTGAGTAAGGTGATTTTAGGAAATGGTGAGGTGTATTACCTATTTAAAGCCTGACTTGTTGCTGGGTATCATAGGCACCCTTGCAAAAGCTTTTGAGATAGATGAACCCATAGATGCCTTCTGCAAGTGAATGAATGTGTTTAAGGGTAAGGAATCATAACTGAAGAGCTGTTCTCCACAACAGTGGGAAATGTGGTGGAGCTGTTAGCCGTGACATTGTTTTGCCTTTTGTGTTTGTTCTCCATCTGTCTCAAGCCTCTCAGCGAGGTGTGGTCAGGGGTTTTGCTGCCCTTCATGCCGTGCAGAGCCAAGGAAGAACAGCCTGCTCCGCTTTTTCAAGCGAGCCTGTCCTGCTCTCTGTAGTAGCAGGCCCTCTAATGGCAATGCCAGAAATAGCCGGGAATTCTTCACATTCCTGGGTAATTCCAGTATTTGGAAATGTAACTATATGTAGTAAATTCAATTTAGTGATGGTGAGTAGCTCTGTGTTATAAAGCAGTCCTCACTGCACTGTGAAGAAAACTCCATACACTGTGAACCCTGTCGAAGATGGTTCAGTAAATGGCCACACTGATCCCACTACAATCCAGCCCACATGAGTAAAATCTCAATAAAGAGACTGCAGTGCTTTGATTACTGCATAATCCCTTAAAAGCTGAATGTTCACTTTGAAATAGATAAAGTGGTAACATCTTGTAATTTCTCAACTTGCTGTTAAGTACGTAAAGAATTGTTTGTGTCAGCTAGAGTGTAATAGTAAAATCATAGCATAGTAAAAAAAACATTGATTAGTCTTGGCTTTCCTAGAATTTTTAGAAACCAAAAATCCTTTCTTTAAAGAAATATTTGTAATAATTTTTAATCATTTTTAATATTTTTAATTATTCTGATTAAATTAAGGGGTTTTTTTTGTGTCAGTCTAATGCTGACTTCATTGATTAACCATTTTTTTGTGATAACACAGATTAACAGATAACAGATTAATAATCTTGGCTTTTGAACAAGGAGGGAGGGGTTTTTTTTCCTCCCCACCTACTTTTGATATCTTGGGTTGATGAAATCAGTAAAAGTAATGCTATTCATGTGTGTGGGCTATAGAGGAAGGTATGGAATTTAAAGTCTCCTGTGCTTTAAAGAACAGATGCTACAAAACAGAAAAAAAACCTCTACCCCATTATTCTCCTTGTATTACACTTAAAGGTCGAGTCATTTGCACAAAGCCAGTGAGAGATTTTTTGCTGCTTACATGCCAAACTGCCTGTAGGGAGCTTCAGCACCCAAACTTCCCACCACAAGCATCATGGGAACAAGGTGAACAAGACTAAATGGATGGGACAAAGACAGGAGGGGGTGGTGTTCTTTGGAGTGTGGAACAAAATGGTGCCTGGTCCCCTTTTCTGACAGGTTTGTGGGTGCTGTTTGAGAGCAGCAGTGGAGAAAACAGAGGGGAACAGATGATGCTGCTGAGTATGGAGCCCAGACACATCCCTGGCTTACCTGCAGTGCTTGGGGAGTGACTCCTGCAGGAGGTTCAGCAGTGATGTCTGCATTGCTGCAGGAGTGTACATCCCATCATCCCTCCTGTTTTCCTAGGCTGCTATACTCTCCATGTATGGCATTTTTCAGGCTGCTGTGTGTAGAAAGAAATTATTCACGCATCAATGTATGCTCCCCCTTTCTTGTTTTGGTTTTTTTTTCAGGGTTTTTTTTTGACTCTGTGTTCATTGACTTCAAAGTACAAGCTTTCCAGCCATCAGCTGGTCTTTGATCTTCCCCTGTGGTTACAAGCCTCCAGAAGGAGGAACATCAAAGCCAGGAATGGCTAGTTTTGTTGGCAGATGGGGGTTTAATTGTTGCCCTCCTTTGTTCTACTAGGACGCATTCCAGGAAGAATATTACCGCACAGGAACCTACCCAGCAGTCCCTACAGTACCGCCCCGTCGACCATGGACACTTTTGAACTGGCTTTTCTGGGCCTTATTGCTGCTATACCCTTTGTTCAAGCTGCTCATCAACATGATCAACAGTGGATCATCACTGACACTGGCTAGTTTTGCATTTGTCATTATAATAGGTAAGTTTTCTAATACAAAAAGATTACTTGCAGTATAACTGTCCAAAATGATTTACTGAGATTTGCTAAGTATAAAGTTGACTTGTGAATTCAACAACCCATCTAATATGTCCACTCCAGCCTGGACAAAGTTAAAAGTATTGGGGTGTTTTTTTGTTCATTTTTTTATAGTTGTACTATTTTTTGTAAGAGCTGCATACAAAATTTTCTGTTTCTGTAGAATTCAAACAGTGACTTCTCAGTGGGTTACCAAAAGGCTTTCTTTTCTTGTGTTGTGTGTTGCTGTGTTCTAATTTAAATGCTTAGAAGAGAGGCACAAGGATAATTCATTCCCTTGAGAATGCTTTTTTCTAATCATAGTCTGATGTGTCATGCATGGTAATCCATGAACTGGTGACTGAAGCACAGCCTGTTGTGGCCATGCACTGTGATGTGTGTAGCACAGGACATGGACTGTCACAGGTGATTCCCACACTTCCTGTGGCAGTTCTGAACTACCTTGGTTCATGTTTCAGCTAGTATGGTATTTAAGAGGAGGAAGGAAAACAGAACAAGGAGCTGGCCCAAAGAAAGGGAGGGAGATTTTACTTGGTGTTCTTCATGGAAACAGGAACCTGGTCAGTTTAGCAAATTGCATCCTAACTGGGTGTGTGTGATTGAGTGCTGGCTTGAAGACTAAGTTCCTTTCTAGAATAAACCGTACATTTTTAAAGCAAAGACTTTCTGTGATTGCACTGACCATCACAGGTATTTATGACTTCATCACCTTCACATCTCTGTATATTATAAACAACCTTGAAAAAAGAAACAGAACTTCACAGTCTTCCTGGCTCTGAGAGAACTTGGATCCAGAGCTGACTTAAAAAGCATGTCCAGAATAACTAGGAGATAGGAAAATGTGGAGCGTGTTCTTATCTCAGAAGTGGATCTTTGCTCTCTACCCAGGAAATTGTTCCTAGCACATAACATTTCTTTGCATTCTCAGAATTCTGAATGTTGAGCTAGATTGATCAAGATTAACTCTAACATCCTTTTAGCCATCTGTGAAGAGTTTGATGTGGTAGGCACACAATATTCTTTTTCAGAAACTGCCCACCAAAACAAATGCTGCATTAAGCTCCTGTTGATGCTTCTTATAGAGGTGATTGCAGAAGGAACAATTTATGTGTGTGTGTGTGTGCAGGCAGGAAATTTCCTGCATGATGCTTTGAGCCAGAGGGAGGAAAACAAGCAAGGATAAGGTCCAGCATAGTAGTTGGCAAATTAGGTGGGCAGGGTAGAGGAAAAAAGAAGGGAATCCTGTGCTCGTCTTCCTCTGGAGAAATCATTGTTGCTTGTTACCCTGGAAATGCTTTGTGTAAAATGTGTAAGAATTCCTTGGAGCAGCAACTACAACTTAAAAGCCTTTTTCCACCCACCTTACTTGTTGGAAGTTGCAAACAGTGCCCTTTCCCTTCTCTGCCTGGTGAAGAAGATGAGGGTGTGGAGTGAGCACTGTGGCTGGGGTGTGCTAGGGATGGAAGGTGATGGGTTCAAATCCCTGGCACTTGCAGAGAAAGGTGGTTCAGCATCCCCTGTGCTCCTGTGCAGAGTGGATGAACGCAGTGGGTGCGATGAGGTGTGACACCACTGCAAATGCTACTGCATGACAATTTGTTCAAGAGAACATTTTTTCTGCCTTTGGAAGAAATGCTGGCATAGTGTTTGGTGCTGGATTGTGGAAGGATGGCCTAATGGTGCGCTGAAGCATAGCTATTGCAAAGTGGTCTGAATTTCTCATCTTTCCTTCAGCATTTTACTCTTAATTCAGTTTCTCCACTCAGCAGACTGGTTGGTTGGGTGCCATTTCAAAGTGCTTCATGCCTTGTGAACCCTCCACAGGGAGCCTCACACCATTATTCAGGGTTTCTGGAGTTTAACCTCAGGGCCGACTGCTTGGCATTGTAGCATTTATGATGGTTTTGGATTTAGCCCTTTATAATTTAGTTGAGTGACACCACACCCCTCACCTTCCACCCTAAGCCTAATAGAATCCTGCCATTAGTGACCTGGGTCACCTCTTTCATCTATCAAGAAGTAAAAGAAAACCTGTAAAGGAAAAAAACTGTGATGACAGCAAGAATGACCTTCTTTTCATTTTTTTCCCATTTTCTTGCTGTCTTACTCCCCACTTACTCTTCTTCTGTTTCTAGCCAAAGGAAAGGTTAATAAGCAGGCTGCTCTGAGTCATCTCCTGCATGCAGTGATAATCCAAAGGATTTATTCTCAGGTTATCTGTAATGCTGGAGCTACCAGAAGACTACAGCAGCAGCCTGCTGCTAGAATGAGCAGCAGCCTTGGGTGTGAGCTCCCAGGCTGCCCAAGCCCAGCAGAGAAGACCCTGAGGGTGTGTGGTGTGCACTGCTGCCCCACACACACCTGTCCCCCCGGTGCAGCCCTCGGCTGGCTCTGCAGCACCTCCGTGCTCAGCAGCAGCGCCGTTCTCGTTCCACACGGGCCGTGACCAGTCCTGAAGTGCCTGCAGTTGCCTGGGATTTGCCTGCAGTGGAGGACCCGTGGTAGAGACTGCTGCCTGATCACACTCAGCCACCTTTTGCTGATGAGCATAGAATGAGAAAGATGATGTCACTTACGAGCAGATAGCAGGCACTGTGGAGGGAAGAGAATCCATGGGAGTGGAAGAAAGCTCAGCCATTAGTCAAACCAAACAAAACTCTGAGCTGGTTTATCCTGGTCACTTAAAACTGGATGTGTCATTATGTGCCAAAAGAGCAACGGTCACCTTAGTATGTTACAGTCTGTTTCTGTTTTACCATATTCCTTTAAAACCCATGTTACAGCTAGCTGGGAATAATCATTCTCTTTCTGTGGAAGCAGGAAAAAACCTCAGCCCAAGCTGTCACATTGACTTTCGTAGCCAACAGCTGAGTTTCTGTAAGCAAGGCCGTTGTCCCCTAACTGTGTCCTGTTTCCTGAGGGGGATCTCTGTCATTAATGCTCTGGGTGGCAGAGGAGTAACCAGGATTTTACTCTGCAGTTTGTCTCCAGCTTTAGACAAGGGCTCCAAAGTGACTCCTGCAGAGGCTGGGAGACAGCAGAGCATGGACACAACTGCAGCTTGGAGGTTGTGGCTCTTGGTGGCAACTGGATCTGCCTGCCCAGCACAGCCAGGCCCTAGCAAAGCAGGGAGGACGTTGTTTGTTGTCTTTACAGTGGGAGTGGTAATTGGTTAACCTGGTAACAATGTAAAAGGAAGGGTTTTCTGTAGACTGGAGGAATTTATCAGATATCTGACAAAATCACCTCTTCCTATTGCTCCTAGCAGACCTTTTCTCACTGTTTGTAACTGAAGCACACAGGTAGTGATCTGTTTTTTTTCTATGGCACTTTGACAGCTCACCTGCTATTCCAGAATCAGGAACTTTACTGCAGTCCCTAACAGCCCATCATAGCAGATTGCTGGTTTTAAGGGTGGGTTTCAGTACCTGATACAGCTGCAGATAAGCACTAAATCACTTTTATCACTTTTGTGATAAAGCAGAGTAACTAGGCCATCTTTTTACCTGGTACCCTCTGCATTGCTTCTAGATTGTCATTTGCCCTTTGGATAGTTTCTGCTTATTGTGCTCTCCAGTAAAACACTGGCTGGTTTGTAAGTAACTGGCTGTTTAAGTGGAAAGAAATTAAAATGCTCCACTTGAGCTGGAGTGGAAGGATGGTAATCCCTCAGACCCTAACTCTAAGAATGAATAACCAATGTATGTACAGCTCTGCTTGGCTCAGCTCAAACTCTTTCAGCCCTAAATCAATGGCATTTCTTTATACTGTGAATGCTGTCCCCTCATGTTTTGCTGTGCAGCAGTTTGGCTGTTTATACTCCAACAGTCACCACACTGTGCTCGTACCTTACTGCTGGTCTGGGACTGGGAGCCCTTTGTGACACTGCTTGAGTCAATACAAGGCAGTTGCTGCTCCAGTATTGTAGTAAGTTAGCCAAGACTGCATTTTCTTCATGAAGGAAAAGCCAATTCTTTATTCATGCCACTTATTTTATACAGTTTTCACAGACCTCGTGTGCAACACCTATTTGGCTGGTAGTTTTCTTACTACTTCATTTATTGGTCAGAAGATGATTTGTGTGTACGTGCTAAGATTCAGGTTGTTTACATTTTTTCCTTCAGTGGTTCTCATGGAACAGATCTTACTGTTTACACAGATGCACTTAATTTTCAACCCAAGATTAGGTTGTTGTGTTAACGAACCTTTCATACCAAGACTGCTTTTGTATGAGAACTTGCAAATTGCTTAACTTTTTAGAAGAGATGACAGGCTAGCTGTGAATTTAATAGAGCAGGCCTGATTTTATGAGGCCTTTCTTTTATAATTCTTCTACCTGTCACAATAGAGGATAAATGCTCAAGTAGTTTGAGGGGCAAAAGTCCTGATTCTGAAAACCAGCTTTAGTTTCACAGGACACATGGCAAGAGATTTAGGTACTTAGCTCACAACAACTATTTAAAACTTGATGCTGATATTTTGGTGCTGAAGCAGTGAGCACATCTGTCAAATGTCAGTATCTGTATCTGACAGCAGCTTCTTTTTTTTCTCCTCCTCCTCCTGCTTCCCCAATATCATTTGGCTTCAAAGAAGCAAATGTTGGGTTGCCTTTCATGTTTTGATAACTTGTGTTGATGAGGACACCCACCCTTCATGGTTTAGAAGTAATTTACTGTAAAGCTGTCAACAGCAGTTAAAAGGGGAATGTATGCAAAAGTTTTTAAGGGGAGCAGCAGCTATTCCATGTTTAATGCTCAGAGCAGGGTGGCATCTGGGCTGATGGCACGGGGCCAGCAGCTATGTATCAGTTCTAGGCGAGAGAAGTGTTCCATCTACCGAGGGCAAGCAGTGCTGAGCCAGCCCGGGTTCCGTGGGAGCTGCTGTGTGTGTGCTGTGCCCTGTGTGTGTGGGATCACACTGCAAACCTGGGCATGTCACCGTGTGCAGGAGCAGAGTGGAGCACAGGGCTGGAGCACCATGTGACCTGAGCAGTGAGGCTGAGATGAATGGAAGGTGAGGAGGGGACAAGCCAGCAGGGTTGTAGTAAGTTTTACAACACGATACAAACCACGTGCAGGATCGTGCCTGTTGATTCTGCCTTTTGGTGGAGCTGACAGATAGTCTGGCCTTTCAGCCTGGTGCCTAAAGGTTGGGGGATATGGGATGGGCTGTTCGCTTTTTTTGTGTAAGTGTGTTGCTTGTTCCTTCTCCTACTTAGTATGTAGGATAGGCCCTCAGGGGAAATGCCTACCATTCATAGTCTTTAGTTGTACAAATCTTAATTTCAATGCATAACCTATATAACTCCAAGTGCAAACTCTGCGTGGGAATTTTTCATGCCCCTGCCTGCTGTGCTGCTTATAGCACTTGCTGTGTGTGATATAAAGACAGGGTAACAGACAAGAGAAAGTCCTGAGGTGTAAGAGAAAAGGTGGAGATCCTTTGAGTTTAGGTTTTACTGAGAGATGTGATACTGCAAGTGGAGGTGGCAGTTTTCTTAGAGCTAAAATATGTTCCAAGAAAGAGATTATACTATTGGCTCTCCTGATTGTGTCAGCTCAGCCCTCCAGCAGGCAGAGCAGGTCCTCAGCAACCCTCCTGCATCTTTTGGATGCTGAGTAATGGTAGGCAAAAAGATGCAGGAGTTCAGTTACCTCAGTTTGCTGTGGAGCAGCCCAGGGATGCTTCAGCCAATAGCTTGTCACACACTTCTTAGGGTGGTGTTAAACCCTCACAGCTATAAAGTTAGGCACTGCTGATTAATTACTGCTTGATCTACTCCTTTCTTGAAGTAGAAACCCTGATGTTCCCCTTACTGCAGTTGTATGTAAAAGAAGAGGTGAATAAATCTTCAGTGTGTTGGTATCACTCAGGTCTGCCCTGGGGCTCCAGGAGAGCTGTGGTGAGGGGCACTGCAGGGGCAGAGCAGTGAGGCAGCCCAGCCTTACCCCACTTTGCTTCCATGCACTTGGCAAGCATGAGTAGTCCTCTTCTCCTTGCACCTCACCTTCCCCAGGGGGCTGAGGGTACAGGGTGAAATGGGGACAGAGGCAGTGGCAGCTTCTGCCAGGGAGCAAAGGACAACAGAAATACATCTGAACTGCTGAACTAGTTGTTTTTTGGGTCTGGGCATTCTTGGAACTGGATGAAATCCCCAATATAGTGTGTGGCTGCTGTAACAGCTGCTCTTATTTATGCTCTATGTCCATCTCCAGATGCTGTTTCTATACCTTGTGGTTAAAATCTTAATGATTTCATGCTTACTATTATGTTATGATCCCAGACTGCAGGCTACATGTTGGATCTTTCTCTTGTGTTCCCCAGCTCATGGCCAGTTAAATGTCAGAGATGGTTTTCTTTCTTTCTTGTCTGTGTGAGAATGAAGCCCTTTGCTTGTCTCAGTGGTGTGTGTTTCTATTCATGGACTGACAGCCCAGTGTAAGTGACAGTGAGTGCCCTCAGACCAGCTGCCTTTGTGGACTGTTCACTGCACAGCTCTGCATGTGAGAGGGCCCTGCTTTCCTGGCATCCACAAGACCTGAGGGCAGCCCCATAGGCAGACCAGCTTCCCAGTGTCCAGCCACGCTGTCACATCACGTGTGACTCATCCCTGGTCTCCAGTTACCACTTGCACTCTAAATAAAGACTGTCAGTTCACTGCCACACTACACAGCACGAGTCTCTAGTGATGGCTCTTTGTGGCCAGTGGTGTTGTGCCAAGTAGCAGCTGGTAAAGCATGGGACAGCACAGTTTGCCAGCTGACAGCCCCCTCCCCTTCCAGCAGAAATGTCAGGACACAGTGCTGTATCAGCCCTGAGGGTCACAAGGGATGCCTGGTGGTGGGATGAAACCTCTGGATTCTCTTGGTGATCTCGGGCACTGACTTAACCAAAAAGAGTCCTTTGGCTGGTGAGAATCTTAGAGAAGACTGATGGGAGTGAGACATTTAGAGCACCTCACCTTACTGGGATTTTTCACCATCAGTCCCTAGATTTAGAGGCTATGGGGAGGTTTGTGGGTTTTTGGGTTCTTTTTGTTTGGTTTGGGTTCCTTTTTTTTGGAAAGCATTCTGAGCAGAGGGAAGATGTTTGTGACTTCCTAATAGGTTTAGGCCTGAAAGAAGCATGGCAGTTCTGAATGTGTACAGTAGCTGAGCAGAAGCTTGAGGAATAACAGCTTTAGGGCAGCTCAGCCCCTTTGCAAAGAAACCAAAAGTGTGAGGGAAGGAGTTTACGTTAAGTTGCATTCAACTTAGCCACTTCAGGTGCTACAGGTAAATAAAATAATCCTTGCACATGGTGAATTGTTACCACTGAATATCTATAAAAGTCTTTTAAATTAACATGGTTTCTTGTAATGGACTGTTTCATGAGCTATCATTAACAAATGCCACAACTTACATTTTTTTAATCAAGATCCAAAGTTCCCTTGCACTTACTTGTGCTCTTCCAGATGTGGGGCTGTTGAAAGCCAGCAGAATTCCCTTCTGGCATGCAGGGCTCTGCATGGCTGTGCCTCTCACACCCATCCTGCTTCCTTGTAGCCTCATCCCTGCTGATGGGAGGGGACCTGTCCAGCCTGAGGCTCTTCCTTCATGAGATGCCATAGGCAAATAAGGTGATGTGGAGGTGTGGGAGCATCAAATGCACCTTTCATCCAAGGTCTCTTTCATGATGCTACACCAGTACAGATCTTCAGGCCTTGCCTCAAGCAGCTTTAACTGTGTTTGTTTTGCAGCTTCTGTTGGTGTCAGATGGATGATCGGGGTTACAGAAATTAACAAGGGCTCCACCTATGGCAACAATGACAACAAACAGAAACAAAAGTAGCACCGTCAGAGACTGCTTCAATCCAAAGGGAACGAATGCAACTGTTGAAAACTCTTAAGTGCATACCACGGTCCTCCAAGTGAGATCAGAGGATGAGTAGTTGCCGTGCATATCTGAATTTGTGCTCCTGTTGTTTTTCTCTGGGGTTTGGGCTGGATGACATACTGGAAAGATGCACTCCTTTCTATACTCTCAACAACAGGTTTGCACATGTGTGATTGGTTTGTTTTCCTATGAAGTGTCTTAAGTTTTGAAGAAAAAAAACAATTCCAGCGTGCTTGTATGAAGAGACTCTACCTGGAAACTAACCAGAGGTGCAGGCTTTAATGTCAGACGATTGTTACAAGATGATTAAAATTGATAGTTGTGTAGATCACACAGTTTAACAACCATAATCTGTCAGTGTTTCAATACAGTACAGCAGGATGCTGTGCTTGGTTGTAGCAGTATTGGACTGAAGCAGCTCTGCTGAACTGGCAAAACTACAGTAGAGTTTTGGTACTTCCAGAAGTGGTTCCCACAGTGTGCACTACATCCGCCCTTCAAAACTTCAGCCAGACCCTGGACATCCACACATCAGAGCCTGGCAGTAGCATAACCTGGATCAGAATTTGGCCTTGTGGCCTGAGCAGAGCTGAGTTACCCCTGCCCTCTCTTTCTCCAGGCCGTACATCCAAGGGATAGCTGAAATCTCTCATTCTGCAGAGTAAATGTCATTTTTAGTTTGGAAAAGTTGAGGTAGTAAAATTCCTTTTGGCTTTAAATGCTACTTAAAATTCTGGGCCATCCTAACAATTGTGGAAAGAAAATAACTGGGCATGGTGTAGTGAAATAATGCAAAGTGTGCATTAAAATGTATGCCCCACATCTGTACTGTTGTGATCCTAATTAATCTGCTTGTCTGTCTTCTCTGATAAGTTAGTTACTCGGTGCCTCATAACAGTCAGTTGAAGTAATAGTAAATTATTTTCTTCTGGGGAGGAGGGGGATTGAGGAGAGAGGCCTAGGGCAGTGGGTATGACTGGTTTTTTTTTAATGTCTGTTTTGATTTGACACCCTTTTGAAGTAAATCAAACTAGAATCAAATCCTGAGGAAAGTGGGGTTGCTCTGACATTTCCCAGTATAGATTTCAGGGCAGCTGCCTCCTGTTTTTAAACTTCCAGAGTCAGGGATCTGCAGGTTACTAGAAATAACTTGTTTAAAGCAGAGGAAAAAAAAAAGGAAAAGAGGGGACATTAACAGCAAATATAATTGGAAAAAAATCCCAATTATTTAAAGTCTATAGCTCCTGACACTGAGCAGTGGAGGTTGTGGTTGACACTTTCTAAGACAGTCCATTTTCACTTGGCACAGGACTAAACCATGCTAGTCTCTAGTAAAGAAAGTGAGCAGTCTTATTCTAGCAGCTGGTATAAAAGCGTTGCTCTTTTCATATAATAAAAGTGAGGCCAGAAGAAACAGGGTAATACAACACTATGAATCATTCAATGAAACATGTATTTGCTGTTCAGTACATCAGATAATCTAGAAACCTTTTCAATATGCAGCACCTAAAAAGCAGGTGAAGTAGTGCTTTTAGTATGGAGCAATAAGTGAAGTTTAGGGATAGTGGAGGCAGTAGAATTTACAACATGAAGGAAAGAACAGCCATGTGAAATGTGAGAGACTGCTTTGGGGAGCTTTTTGCCTCACACATCTTGTGTACACTTGCATTCCCTATGTTCTGAAGCTTTCAGGTCGTTCAATGTCATGAACAGAAACATGGGCTCAGATGTAGTTTTTAGAGTCCAAGAGTAGAAACTACTGTCATGTTTACAATGCTATTTAATAAAGCACATGCACTGCACTCTACTTGCTGTAACACTCTTTAACAGTGAGAAACTGAGCATAGCATCCTGTAGTGATGATCAGGCACATTAACAAGCCAGACCTGAAGACACTGTACACAAGAGTTGGAAAATGGGTGGGAGGAGAGAAAGGAAAGGCCTCTCCAGGGTAGCATTTTACTGTAACATGACCTGGCAGGCCCCGTGGGTGAGCAGTTCTAAGCAGCAAATACATACTCCTGGAGCAACACAGGCTGTTCTGCCCTCCTAAGAGGCATGGATTTAACCTGCAGGAAGGAAGACATTTGGCATTCCTTATGAATCTTGGTCCTTCCCCCTCCACCTGCACGCAGTGTCCTTGTCCCAGAGGAAAGCACCAAACGAGTGAATACTTCTGAAAGAGTGCAGAGATGATTTCATACCCATTTCCCTGGGACCAACCCTTAGAACAGGCTGAGGGCCAAATATGCCACTCCTGGATCCATCCTCCTAAGCACTTGTGCAAGTCCTGGCACCCCCCTGAGCCTCTTTCAGCACTCACTGACAGAGAAAGCTTAATGGTCCTTGCCAAAGTTAAACTTGTCCAGTTCACTGTATTAAAGGAATGACATAGGTTATTAGGAAGCAGTGTTTGCCCCTCATCCCCACGAGCAACTTTATGTTCTACAACTGCCTTAACAAAATTAGTCTTAATGTTTGTTTATACAAAAATAAAAGTATAAAAAGCTAATATATGCAGTGAGTGAGTTTTCTTTTGGCTGGCAAGAACAAACTGTGTGAGAGACTGCTTTTCTGTCCTGACTCCTAAAAGCTGTCCACAGTTCCTGTTTGTGTTCAAGGGCATCTCAAACAAGGCAAGTGAGGACACAACTCAGATACTTCTGTTCTGCTGCAAAGTGAAACACACACAAGCTGAGGGGGGGGACACTTTTACCTCAGGTACTTTCTTAGTCCTTTACTGAAGATAACAACATACTTCCCCTCCTATCACACAACTGAAAGTAGAGAACTTAAAAGAAGGGAAAGTCTTTGTTTAAATTCAGCATCATATTTTTTTGAGAGCCTAAGTACATGCATAGGTGACATGCACAGCAAGGCTCATACTTTTCTAGATAGAAATGTCAGATTTTGTGCTACCTCCTTGATAGCTCACCCCACACCTGTGACTAATTTGTAGGCTAAGATGAGAGACAAGACACTAGAATATAAAACCAAATATTAAGAGCAAGTTTTAAGTTACCTATTTTAAGTCTAAAGCTGTAACAGGAACATGTAAACTTGCACTAATGTTTACAAGTAACAGTTTTAAGTCTGTTTTACCTGTTTGTAATAGCAAGTTTTAAAAAAATCAACTAGGCCATGCATTGCAGACTATTTCTTCCAGTTGCTGACCACTTGTAATCTCTCTTCCTTCTCTGAGGCTGATGACAACTGGGGTGTGGTGGGGAAATGAAAGCCTAGGATCAGAAGTCAGTTTTCAAAAGGTTACAGTAGGTTCATGGTTTTGCCAAACAGAACACAAGAATCAGCTTGTACAGCTCTCTTCTAGAAGACAAAAATGCCACGCGGAACACTCCCTGTTCACAGTGCATGCATTCAAGAAGGAAGTTATCCCTTAGATAAAAGGCAGTGTCAGGAATTGCCCATCACCCTCTTTTTCTCAGAAGGCAATGAAAGAGGGAACCTTACTCCTCTTATCTCTTGTGTAAGAAGCATCTCACACGACTCATCTTGAAACTTGACAGAACACTGGCTCTTGCAATATAAGAGCAGCTTACTCCAGTCAGGTCATCTTAGCAGCAGTCTTATCCCAATGTTGCAAAAAATTTTAAAATGTGACAGTCCCACATTTGTTTGGAAGAAAAACCCTTCACCAACATCTCCTAAAATAAACCATTTATTGAGAAAAACCTTTTTTTTCTTTTAAATTTCATTAATCAGCCTTGTGCATAACAAATCCAAAGCTTGCCAAAAACAAATAAACAAAAACCCCAGTAAAAGTTCACAGTCAGTGCACTCAAACAGATTAAAAAACAAGGTCCATAACGCCTGATAACACTACAGCATTTTTCTGAACCTAGAGAGTTCAAAAATACTACATATTAACAATACAAGTTCTCAATCAAATGAGAAACAGGAGAAGGAACAAAAGGGTATGGTCCATATACAGTAGTAATGGCACTTTCACTGAACATGCAGCTTCTTCCAACTTGCGGACACGTCACGGGAGCAACATGTGCCGAGTAAAATGTACAGGAGCAGCAGAGGAAGTGACACCGTCACTTGTGCAGTCTTCGGTAAGGTCAACTTTTACACTGTTTCTCAGCACAGTCTTTATGTAAATATTACATACAGTAGTGATTCAAATCTTGTCAGAATAGAAAAGGCCAGAGATTGAGTAACTTCATTCTTCATCTGTGCAAACCTGTCAAGGGAAGCAAAAGGCATTTACTTCAGCCATCTCCCTCCTGTAGCAGATGATAATGGATCCATTTCTTTAGCACCTTCACATCTTTCAAGTTTTTTTTCCTCTCCCTTCTTCCACAGTAATGCATTACAGGTGTTTGTATGGGACATTCCCACTATCACCATGCATCCTTTAGGTGCCTAAAGCAGTGTCCACCTCTGATGGATGGGATCTGCTACAGCTGCACTGATGAGGGATGGGTGATGATCCCAAACACACTGCTACTGAACCAGAACACCAAAGTCATCAAGTTTATGCTCAAAAATGAGACAGAATTCAGTAATTTACTGCCCTCCTGCTTCTTCAAGAAAGAAGTTTTTCATGGTAAGAGTGATAAAGTACTGGAATGGTTTGCTCGGGGAGGTGGTGGAGTCACCATCCCTGGAGGTGTTTAAAAAAAGATTGGGTGCAGTACTCAGTGCCATGGTTTAGTTGAGGTGTTAGGGCATGGGTTGGACTCGATGATCTTGAAGGTCTCTTCCAATGCAGTGATTCTGTGAAGTTACTAATACAGCTCAACTGGTAGCTGTGAATATTTGCCTGTTCTTAGGAAAGCCTAAGGAACCACAGTTCATGCAAGAACTGCAGACTGTTAGAGCAGCTGCCAGATAAAACATCAGTATTAACTTAAAGGAAAAGCAGCCTTTTGCACAGAATGGGAGAGTTCTCAAGCATGTGCTGGTTTCACTTCTTATGGAAGGGGCCCTTATCTCTAAAAATCTGTGCATTTGTACTTGAAGTTTCTGCTGCAGAGACCTTCAGATCCAATTAGCTACCACTGAGTTGAAGCCTGACTTGTCTTTTTAACATAAAGATAACGGAGTTCAAAACAGCAGTGGAAGTTTATTGCATGGTGCACACCACATCCTGTAGTCACACGCTTGCTGAAAGCAACACGTGCTTCTGGAAAGTTGCCAATCCATGCTTCCTGGACAGCCTCAACTTACTACCAGACCTTCACCATGGTACCAACCCCTGTGGCATCACTGAGAGCAAATAAGCTGACTAAAAGTTGTTCCCCGTTCCCAGTTTGCAGTTTTTGTAGCCAAAGTCGTCAGACAAACCTTGACAAAAGGATGATCGAGAAGCTGGCTGGCCGTCCACCTCATCTTTGGGTCACTTTCCAGGCAGTGGCAAAGGAAGTCTTTCCCTTCCGGGCTCACTTTGTCAGGAATAGGAGGTTTATGACCCATCCCCACTTTATACATGATCTGGAAGTTGTGCTCATATTCATGCCAAGGCCTCTGCAACGGGTAACAGCATTGCTAAGTGCAAGCTTTAGTGAGTAACTCGCTACCCACTAGAGCATGTATTTCTGTGCTCCAGGAAATGAAAAACCATCCCAGTCTTTGCAGACTTAAGTGTGACAAAATGCTGAGAGTGGGACCAGAATTTGCAAAAAAACTGCTGAGAACAATTTCCATTTCATCAGTACATGAAACATCCCTACCTTGCCCGTGACCATCTCTATGACAACACAGCCCAGGCTCCAGATGTCTGCTGCACGTCCGTGCCCTTCTCCTTTAGCTCTTGTGATTACTTCTGGAGCCATGTATGCTTTGAAACAACATATATGATGCTGTCAGTTCATACAGAAGGAACAGTATACATCAAGTGACTGACTGGGTAAACTGAATGCTTCTTAAAATACCCCATGAATTACTACTCAGGTTTTCTTGCTAAGTTTTGCCATTTGCTGGTTTCTTGTTCTTTGACATGTTTTCAGCACAAGTCTCTTCAAGTTTGAAAAGTGATATTGAAAATGCCATTAGAGTACATGTTTTCATTTACTGCCATTTTCTGAAAATGGACTAAGCAGCTGTTTAGTGAAGAGTACTGTTTCAGTAAGGCTGCAGAGAAAACACAACCCCAGAAAACACATGCATCTCTATAGTTACAGACAAACACCATTTTAAATCACATTCTATCATTCACTGATTGTTTTGGCTTCTGGATGTAAAGCACAAAACTAGCTAAAGTAAAATCAAGTCTCCCTGAAACATGGTTTTACTCCAGACTTCTGGCAGAGTATCTTCTTTTATGGCAACTACACAAGTACCTGCACAAGCTTCTTACCTGCAGTCCCCAAGGTACTGTTCACTTCTCCAGGCATTGTCTGGGTATTGTTCTTTAACTTCACTGAGCAGCCAAAGTCTCCTAGTTTAATCAGTCCAGATGAGGTAAGAAAGATGTTGGCTCCTAGGAAACACAAAGAAACACAGACAAACTTGTTTAAACCAGAGCTGAATTGAGAAACGAGGGCTTCTCAACATAGCCTTGGAAGTTGCAGAGGAAAATAGCTGAATTCACACTTAGATCTTTACCTGTGAATTAAGTGTGGAATATGACAGCATTGAAGATGTTCTGGTGGGTTTGTGCTAACATGAAGTGTACTGGAAGTTGACAAGTGTTCAAACAAAAATAAAAAAATAAAAATAAAAAAAAGGCAGTATGGCAGGCAAATTAAACAGCTTTCCATACAAGCTCGTTACAAGAAATGACTCCTTCAGGAATTCCAGCGCTTCTCCTTGTGAGCATTAAGCTCAGAAGTTGCAGTCCTGGCAGAGGCCATTGCTGAGTCCCTCCCACTAGTATCCCTTCAATTCTTCTGAGTCAAGACAGATGATATCAGACTTGTCAATAAAAGTAGTGTGGCCAGCAGGGCGAGGGAAGGGATCACCCCCTCTACTCAGCTCTGGTGAAGCTGCACCTCAAGTGCTGTGTCCAGCTCTGGGCCCCAAACTACAAGAAGGACATTGAGGGGCTGGAGCAAGTCCAGAGAAGGGCAATGGAGCACAAGTCCTGTGAGGAGCGGCTGAGGGAGCTGGGGGTGTTTAGCCTGGAGAAAAGGAGGCTCAGGGGTGACTTTATCACTCCCTACAACTGCCTGAAAGGAGGGTGTAGCCAGGTGGGGTCTGCCTCTTCTCTCAAGCAACAAGTGACAGGACACGAGTACACGACCTCAAGCTGCACCAGGGGAGGTTCAGGATGAACATCAGGAGGAATTTCTTCACTGAAGGAGTGGTCAGGCATTGAAACAGGCTGCCCAGGGAGGTGGTGGAGTCACCATCCCTGGAAGTGTTCAAGATACAACTGGGCATGGCACTCAGTGCCATGGTTTAGTTGCTTGACATAGTGATGGTTTGTCCAAGGTTGGACTCAATCTTGGAGGTCTTTTCCAACCTTAATAACCCTATGGTCACAGCTGACTTGCAAAACAGAGTTTAGAGCATTTTATTAAGTATACTACCAATTGCCTACTCCTGTTGCACTTTACTCTCAGAGAAATTTTTGGAGGAGGACTACCATTTAAATAACTTGCTATACTGGCAGCTTACACTAAAACTTCCCTAGCATAGTTAAAAATCTCCAAGGGGAATCTGCAAGTGGATTCAAGTACAACACAACAACATAAAATAAACCAAGTGGTTTTGACAACCTGTGGTTTTCTTTCATTCAACAATCCTGCCAAAATACTCAATCTTGCAGCAACAGAAAACAGGTAGAGCAGAAGGAGCTCCTTATGTCAGGCCGCATTCTGGACTCTGCAAGTATCATAATGAAAGCACAAGTAGGTTGCAAGTATCACGTGGCAGAAATAGATCTTCAGCTGTGATCTTTCTTGAGGAGAGAAGGATAGTGTGCACAAAACAAACTGCTCACCTACTCTAGGAATAGGCAGACATTGGGGACTTCACTACACACAGCCTCTTGCCATGTCACACAAAAGATTCATTCAAAAATGGCTCATGTCCATAGAACCTTCCAAAGCTTCTCACTTTTGTTCCACCTTGAGCAGTGCAGAAATTCTTGACAGCTCCTCCTTTGTGTTAGTCTTAGTTAATAGCTTTTTCCCATTCACTTGGTTGGGCATCCCCAAGATATTCATAAAGAATACAAAGAATCCACAAAAGGCTCAGGCTAAAAAAAGGCAGTGCAGGTCAGTGATGCCAAAATCCTGCCCATTTCTCAAAGGACTCTCTGACAATACTTCATAACTATTTAGTCCAAGAGGTGTTACATAGAACTGCTATCAATGGGTGAGCAAAATCAATAACAGAATTAAATTCCAACCTTTAGTTACTGTAGACTTTTACAAGTCCTGAAAGAATTAACGTTCAGGGAATACAATTCATCTCCACATTGTGTGCAATGGTTTCCCACTTCTGGCATTCAAATGCTTGCACATCCTCCAGAATTCTTTCACTGGATTCTGCAGTTTTCCATCAGTGGGACCTATGTTCAGAGTCACCCTGCAATCACAGGTGTGTGTAATGGAGTTGAGTAGAACATCCCTCAGCTTCTGGAATGAAGGATCCAGAAGACACAAAGCAATAGAAGAAGGCTGCTTGATGGGACACTAATGGACAATGCATTAGGAGAGCAACAGCTTCTTCCTTTGAACTGTCAACTGCTTTTCCACTGTTTTCAAGCAGTTGCTTGTCAAATAGAATGTGCACTTAGCATGAAAAAAGAGCTTAGGAAAAACAGTCCTCACTAGCAAACATGTTTTCAAGGATGTTCTAGAAACCTGTGTTTCCATTCCTCAAGAAAGCAACATGAAAATTTCACAGAAGGCTTCCAACTACTAGTGTAGAAAGTGTTTCTACCACAGTGGATGGAGCCTGGCAGTGCTGAAGTGCAACAACCTTTCTTCTGATGGAATTTAGGTTACTGGAATTGTTTAGTTTAATGCAGTTCAAAAGTTCCTTCCAAGGACTTTCAAAACTAGACTTTGTTCCTTTTAATAAAAGTGATGACAACTTAGCCTAAGCATTACCATGAAAGCTCCTGTAAGCCCTTTTCCTGAAAGCACTTGGAACTGTCAAATGGAATAAAGCACTGAACCAAAGTTTCAGCAAGAAGGCAGAGGCAGCACTTGAAGACTCACGTTGCAGACAGTTTCTGTTCCCTTCCACTGATGTGGTATCACTGGAGCCTGTTTTGTAAACTGCTTGTTCAGAAACAGAGAGCAGACTGTAGAAGGAGTCTTTAGAAAGGGAAAATGAAACCAGAACAGAATCCAGGAGGACCCATGTAAGAAGAGCAGACAAGAGGTCAGTACTTTGAAGATGCCTGATACTTTTTTACCTTTGACAGTTAACAGTACTGGAATGTAATGAAAATCCTACCTATCTGCATGGTTAATAGGCAAAATAATACCAAAGACCATGAGTAAAATGGCAGAAAGGGACTGCCCCCATCTGCTCCTTCTCTCCCCTTACACACGCACTGGCTGAAGCACCATCACTGGATGCACTTGGCAGAGGCAGGAGGTTTTCCAGCCATGCACAGCCCTCCTGCTGTTACACCGCAGGTCCTCCTGGGCACACTGTGAAGAGCCGGTGTCAAAAGCCACACTCCTGCTAGAACAGCCAAAACCTAAGGCATTTAAACTCAAGTTTCATGCCCTGTACCTCTGCCAAATCAGCCCCATAGTAAGAACAGTGGAAACTGCACTAGCATGATAGTCCAAAGGTTTTGGTGGAAGTCCTGTGAGTCCACTGAGCAGTACAAAAAGCCCCACTAAAGGCTGTGTTGTAATTTCAGAAAAAAGAGGCTGCTCAGACATTCCACAGCCAGTGCTTAAGCAGTGCAGCAGCCAAACTCACTCAAGAAACAAGGAGGCCAGATGCTACCCTTTGATGAGAAAATCAGCTTTCGCATATTCTTTTTCTCAGTCTCTTAGAGAGCATGACACATGCCCACAGTCTCCTGCTGCAGTTTTCCAGCTCTTGCTGAATGACATTCCTTCCTTTGCACTCCTCAGGAAGACAGAATAGCAGAAGTTTTGAGCTAACAACAAGGTTACAAGAAGACAGTAATACAGTAGCAGTTTGATGAAGACTTTTTGGTACAGAGCATCTCATTCACAGGTTTCTGATTTACTAAAGCTGCAGATACAATCCTTTTATGTTCTGTATTCCTCCAAGCACTCTTCAGGAACATGCCCTTCTCTCCTGAACAAAATCCACCAGGCATGGCATCATTAATTCCTCTCAATTCAGCACTTGTGAGACCACACCTTGAGTGCTGTGTCTTGTTTTTAGGCTCTCCAGCACAGGAGAGACAATGACATACTGGAGCAAACCCAGGACAGTGGCATCAAGAATTTCAGAGGGCTGGTGCACCCAGCGTACAAGGAAAGGCTGCAGGATGGGTTTGCTCAGTTTGAAGAAGGGATGCTCTGGGAGGTGTGTGTGCAGGGGATTTATTGCTCTTCTCAGCTGTGTAATGGGAGGATAGAAAGACTGCAGAGTCAGACTTTTCTCTCAAAGGCACACTGTGAAATGGTCATGCAGCAATGGACACAACAGCAACCTTTGCAGATTGCAGGGAGCTATCAGAAAGAAGCTTTTCACAGTGGAGATAGGGAGATGCACACATACCTCAACAATGACCTGAGCAATCTGATCTGACATTGGATCTGATACTAAGGCTGGTCCTGGTTAGAGCACAGGGCTCAGAGAGGTCCACAGGTTCCCTCCAGCATTAAACATTCCATCATTCTGCATCACTGCATCACCAACCAGAACAGTTTCCTTACAAAAAGTGAAATAATTCTAACCAAGGAAACTGGGCTTAGCCACAGGAATTCAAATTCAATACCCAGAATAGAGATTAAAAGAGTATCACAAGAGACTAGCTCCTGCTACAGACCAGCACCATCTGATTTTCACAGCTTTGCAGAATAAGCAAAAGCATTGCAGCCAAATGTAACAACCAGCCAACACAACCCTCTGCCCTCACCACCACAGGCTTAAAAATGCTTTTGGCAGCTGCATCTTGCTTTGTCTTTTACCCACAGAGAGCTGGATGCCATAATAGCATCTGAAAGACAACAGTGGCACAAGGGGACACTATTAACCAAAAGTCTATTTTTGAGCACAAGGTATTTGCAGAGAGCAAGAACAGGTATCTTGCAGGATACAGATAAACAATCATTATAAGAATTGCTTATCTGCTGCTAAAAGAAACAGATCCACAGTAATGTTTAGCAAACTGACCATGAGAGATCTAGTGTGATCATCTGACAGTGAGATTCTCATAGGAAAGCAGTTTTAACAGTAAAAATGTCATTCTTCCCTATCAGAAAAATGAGAGTACCAGTCTACACAAGAGATACAATTAAGCTTAGAGTATTCTTTACTGCTGTTAGCCTGAAAACTTGGGGATGCAATGTTAGCATAAAAGAAGTCAATGAGCAAAAGCCTTCCAATGCATCAGGGAAGCTTTATAAAAATACCCTCTGTGGTCTGTCTGCCACGGAGTTTCAGGAAGGCCTATACACAGATGTGCCTGCAGTGACCCTCTGTTACTCTAAAGAAACACTCCCAAAATATGACACAAGGAACCTGCTGCGACAGAAATAGAGCAAGGTAACACAACATTACAGTCCTGTTAAACAGCTTTTCTCACTCCATGCATTTCCCTGAAGAGCAGAAGACCTATTTGGAAACATATCCAAATATCAGCAATGACATTGAGCAGCACAAAGGAAATCCCTGTCAGTCAGCCTTCAATTTTGATCACAACGAGCTTCCAGGAGAGCATAATCCAGCTAAGCAGAACCTGGACAAGAAATGATCAAGAAAAGGGCAAGGAGGGAACTGTGAAAAGCACAAAGGAAAATCCACAACTGGACAGAAACCTTTGGTGAGGAAGGAGAACCAGAAAAGGTAAGATTGCTGGGGAATGGGAGTGAGGGAAAGTGTTTTCTAGGAAAAAAAAAAAAAAAGCCAAAACTGACTCAAGAGTGGCCTACCTGGGTGGAAGGCCTCTGGATCGTAGATCTTTTCCCAAATGAGAAGCACGAGGCCAAAGGACCAAGAGCAACTGGGAACCTCCTACACTGCTGCGGTGATTCAAAACCCTGTGAGCAAGAGGGACATAGAAACCCAGCATCGTTGGGTTGCACTGCCTTGTCACAAAATGAGCATTCACAGGGCATATTGTGTGCATTGCTTCCCCTACCTTTGCCTAAGTTTCCTGCCACCGGTGAGCCAAATATGCCAGACTAACAAAACCAAGATAAGCAGACATGGAGGATGTTGTTGGAAGGCGCAGAAAAAGAAAAATGAACCTGGAATGAAGACTGACTGGATCTTAAATGCCAAGCCCAACCCCCCTTTGGTTACTGCAGTTTCAGTCTGCTAATTACGTACGCAAATGCTGACAGCCAGGCACGAGAAGGTGAAATGTATGGGAAAAACCACTAGATAAAGGGATATCCTAAAAATCACTTAAGGTCTTTTAACAGCAGTTTTGTTACTAAGTTTAATCAGCCATTCATCTGAAATTCCAAAACTCTTTGGGAAAACGGAATCACAAGGAAAAGTTCTGATGCACAACTCTAGCACTGTACACTGCCTGTCAGCTCCAGAAAACACCACTTATTTGCACGGACAAGAAGGAAACAGCATTACGTAACTCAGTACTAAAGTTGCAAGGACTAATAACTGAGTTTAGATAAATCCCCAAAAATCTTAAAAACCTCTAAAAAAACTACATAAATCATGGGCAAAATTTATGAGTTTGAAATGACAGTTGTGAATGTTTTTTACGATCTACACTTGAAAGAAAAAGCATGAAACTAGCCAATAACTCATAAACTGAAAAGTTAGTGGAAGGCTTTATACAAGTAACAGCTGCATAGATAATGCACACTAAATATGCAAATACATCTCCCCATCCTTCCCCTATTCTTATCTACCACACTGAAACATTACCTTTTTGGTTAACATTACCTTTAATGTCTCGATGAACAATACCATGTTCATGTAGTACATTGATAGCAATCGTGATCTGCTTTGAGTACAGCCTAATGACGTGCTCCTGAAGGCCCAGCTTTGATACCTCCTCCAGAGTGCCTTCATCACAGTACTCCATGAAGATGTACATTTCTTCCTGTTTTGGGAACCAAACCAGATTTCATTGGGTGTAATTTGTTATATTTTAAACACTGAATTAAGATAGAGTTTTCCTTACATCCTTCATTGCTCATGAAATAAATAATGAAAGTATCATGTAATGTCTTAATGAAAGTATCACTTACCATGAAATATCTAATAAATTATCTCTTCAGAACTCTATTCTCTCTAGCAGGCTGCAACCATATTCTGTTGCACAGCTATGGAAAATCTGCTACCTGCCTATCTGCATCACCTGTACAGAACTGATACTATTTGGCGCTTTGGCATCAACCAAGACACTCTGGAAACCTTGCAGGTGTATTACATAGAAATTTATAGAGATTCTTTCCTTACTTAGAGAAGGGGAAAAAAAAGGGCACAAAATGATGTTTTGGGCTTGTTTTTTATCCCATCTCTCTGCTTCAATTCTGCAGTTTCATGTGTTGATTGCTTAGAATGGGCAAGTTTTTTTTTCTTTGCTGTGGCTTGAAAACGCATGCCAACTCTAACTCACTCTAAGGAAAAATTAGGTTTCTGCTTCCACTCTGTCTCCAAGCCCAGCTGATTTCAGGCAGACAGAATTAATATAAAAAGATGGCAGAGACACCAAGCTCATAGAAATGAGCCTGAGAAACCAATGACCCAGTGGCACAGACACCCAAATTTGTGTCTCCAAATAGAGAACTGCAGAAAGCAGACTATATCCCATTCTAAACAGCAATGGGTCACCAAAACAACTTATTCCATATTGAGCAAATCAGTCAAATCCAAGCTGCACTTTCCAACAAGACATCAGGACTTGAGACTCACAAGTGGGAAGAGCATGTGGAAAGCAGAGAGTAATAAAAAGTTGGGTATCACAGCACACAATTCTGGAATCCAACTCCGTACAAAAATACATTTCATTAGTTCTGCTGCTCAAGCAATAAAATTTGCGTTTTCCTTCTGAAGAGATGCTAGCCAAATTCCAGTACTGGTCTGGCACCAAGATTTAAATGCCAGCACAAGATTTTTCCAGGAATCAACATGATACAAGTACAATCTTTGCTGCTAACAGGGACAGGTTTTAGCCTGTCTAGTCTTTATCTACATACAAAAGTTACCATACCATTTATGATATAAATTGCTTTTACACCAGTTCAACAGAGTAGCAACATAGAATAGCTCTAGCATTACTCACTCTATTCACTTATTTTAAGCCTTCTCTGTTTATGAACCAGTTCCAAAAAGTCTCTCCAAACTGTTTCAGAGACCTCAATACCCAGAGGAAAAAAGACATGCTGCTTTTCACAGAGATAACCAGGTAACATTAACTAGAATGTTCTCATGTAAAAACCTCCAATAATGCAAAGTTTCTTAACATTTTCTCTTTGCCTTATAAAAAAGCCCCAGTAATTTATGTTTTTCTTACCCTGTGGAGCTCAACACCAAAATAACGAACCAGATTAGGATGTTTGATGCCTTCAAAAATCTTCAGTTCATCAGCTGTTTCTTTGATGGTTTTGTGATCATTAGGTTGAAATCTTATCTGCAAAAAGATTTGTCATTATTTTGTTGCTATTTTAAATTAATAAGGAACAAAAGAAAGCAAACAACCCATCCTAAACTCAAACACAACAAAAAGCTTTTGTTGTTGTTTTTAAATAGCACCATCACACAAAAAGCCTCAAAATACCCCTCTCCATCCCCAAACTGAAACAAGTAAAGCACACTAAGCTATTTCTGGAAAATTACCTACAGCTATGATAACTCATGAATTTTATAAGAGCAAAATTATGTTACTTAAATGTGCCAATACACTCATGTGCACATACATATCTCTTCTGTGCTTGCCTTCTAGCTTAAGTGAGCAGACACGATACAGGAGAATCTGAAAGCAACCTCAGAGAGAGCTATCGTTCAACAAAGAGTTTTTGTCAGGAACTTCAGGGGTTTATTCACTGATAATGAGGCAGCTGCAAAGAAAAGGTGTGGCATGGAACAAATAAAATCAAAGGTTTTGATGAAAGAAACAGGTTTTCATTATTTCTCCTACAATATCCTGTGATGGACTGTTCAATGAGGAAAAACATTATCATTTTGAAAAACTGTATTTTGAAAAACTGATTTAAAGCTTCTAACTACACAAAGATAAGCAAGACGAATAGCAATTTATGGAAGATGCTACTTTTACTCTCCTTTTGGGAAGGGGAATGAAATTCTGAAATGAGAAAACAAAGTCTAGCAAATGCTCTCGAAAGGAGATATGATCAAAAACAGTGCAAGTGAAAATACTGAGAAGATTTGGTAATTGAGTGATTACATCCAAACAGACTGAGATTAAATGAGAGGCAGTGAAAAGGACCAAAACTTGCCAAAATTACTCCAATTACAATCCTGAAATCAGGGAAGCAATGCAAATAAAGAGAGAGGAGAAGAATTTTAAAAAATTAAATGCAAAAAAAAAAGAAAGGAGAAATTCCAAAACCAAGTGAAAACAATAAAAGTGAATGGGATGACAAGAAGTGCCGGGAAACGGACCAAAGCTTGGCCAATTAATCCTCATTGAAATTGCAAGATTTCATTCCCTTTCCTATATTGTTAGAAAACAGAAGCTTCATCAATTGAGTGCAGGACAACTGCTGAAGAAATAAATGCACATATATTGCCTTCAGTTGCTAGGATGTTATGATTGTTAGGTTCTGTGTAACAATTCCAGGATACAGTTTGTACTCAAGCAGTGGTAAATTTAAATATATGAAGATCACAAAAAAGTGACAAATTATATTCAAGTATTTTACATATTCCCTAAAGTGTAGTTGCAATTCTATGTATTTGTAGTAAAGCTTGTCCACTATAATTTGAAGTCATTTCAATGGCACTGTGGTTGAGATAATACAGTGTGAAGAAATCTTGGTGCAAGAGCAGGGGAATGCAGTGTTCTTAACCAGTTTAAAAAAAAAAAAAATCAATAAATCTATCTTCTCCCAAGTTATTCTTAAAGAAGTCCAGAAAAGCCTTTTATTTGCAAGTTGCAAACAGTTTTCATTCAAGCCTAGTGAAACAAACATCTGTCAAACAAGATGTATTTATGAGCTTACTTCAGCTTCTGCTAAAGAGCACACACATGCCAATCTGTAAACAGCACCTGCATCTGGAAAGCAACTTTAAATTACTGAAACAGTGCAGCTGATGGGAGGGAAAAATGTTATTTCACCAGGAGAAAAAAAAAACCATAACAGCAACAAAATCTCAAGTGTTGGTATTAGTCAGTGACTGAGTATGGTACAAGAAGTTAAGCACAAGCTCAGTCTTGCTTTTCCACACCTTGGAGATCACATACTTATTGTGTGTGTGTGTAAGAACTGGCTCATAAAATGTAATTCCTGCAACATCCAATGGCTGTCACAGCAACTGCTGTGAAGTTAATGCTTGCAGTTGTCTAAAGATGCAGAAATGCATTAAAACTAAACAATAATTTAAAAGAAAAACAACAACAAAGTGCTGTAGGGGAAACAGATCTCTACGCCTACACAGCTTTACTTACTTCTATCCTGAAAACTAGATTTTCTGTACCCACCAAGTTAGTCAGCAATTTTGTGACTCAACCTAGCTCACACTATGGGAGAAATTGAAAAACATCTGATGTCATACTTCCTATCTTTTGCTCTAAGGAGTGAAGAAAAAAGTAAAAAAATCTGAGAGGAAACAGTGCATAGTAAAATGCAAATCTGTGTACAGTCTTCATTAATCTTTCAAAATTATTTGAAATCTCTTAATGCAAGTTCACATATATTAGGCATCTTATAAAATAAGTAAGAAACACATTACCCATTTTACATGCATTTAAATTGAAATTTATAAACTAAAAAGCAACTTGAGGAAAAAGTGCTAACAGCAGCTGTGGCTACATGAAGAAACAATGTCTTCCCATCCTTTCCCTGTTAGCTAACAGCAGTGTGCAGAAACTCTCAGTGCCTCCTCTATCACCCACATTTGGTTTAAAAATAAAAGCAGGATTCTTGTGTTCACAGTACTCACTTCCTTCATAGCCATCAGCTCTCCAGTGTCAACACTGATACAGGTATAGACCTTCCCATATTGGCCTTCACCTGCCGAGTTAGAGTAGGGAAAATTCAGTACACTACCTTCAACAAGCAACAGGTAATTCAGCTGCAATGAGGAAGCATCACTGCTTTTTACTTTAATATAAAACTCCAGGTAGCTTTTAACTGTAACAAACCACATTGATAACCCTGAATTCAAGCTGAATGAACATTAGAACATTAAATGGCTGACCTGAAAGAAAACTTCTCAAGAACAAAGATTTTTTTTTTCCCCCAAAATCCCAAACCAGGGAGTAAAATATGATCATATGGGGAAAACAACAAGATTGGTGAATTAAATCCCAGAGTTCCAATTGATATCCATTTATACATCTGGTTCTTCCAAATGCAGAACTTTTATAGGGTTAAACACATGCAGGTAACACAAGATCATGTCTAAGTAATTGTCCTAACCAAATCCTTCTCCTTGTTTCCTGTTATTTGACCAATGAAAACTTCAGTGATCTTCTACATTAAGAAAATCCTGGCTTCAACAGTATTTTTTAACATTTTGATTTCAGAAAAGTTGGCAATACCTATGCAGAGACTGAAAATATTTGAACAGTCTTTGATTTCCTTCACAAATAATAAGTTTGGTATTTTAGCTAGATAAATGGAAGTATAAAGATCATACCAATTTTGTTTCCTCTCTGCCACTTGAAAGTCACTTTTCTCAAACCTACGTGCATGACATTATCGTAAGATTTCGGTGTGTCACAAACTTGGCCAATGATGTTCTTCCTTCTCATCTCTCTGTATCTCCTTTCTTCAAACAACTGGACAGACTTTTGAACAGCTTCCATTGGGGCTTGCTTAGAAGCAGTGTCTAAAAAGAGTGATGAACAATTCCCTTCATTAAAAAATATTTTGTTATACTTTGATATCAGATGAAATAACCAGAGTTAAAATAAAAGTATTCTCTGAGTCTAATTAAGATGTAGGAAAAGAATATGACATTTTAACAATCACATATGGAACTATTATTTATGAATCACATACAAAACTAAGGTAAAATGAGAACAGTGGTACTTTCCTAATCATCTCTTACTTGATTCAAAGAAACCATATTTATGAAATACAAAACATTTGTTTGCATTTGACCTATAACTAACCTCTGACAGCAGAAATATCTTAGGGTCATAAAAGCACTAAGGAAAGGAGGACAGGTAAGGTTTTGTTCTTCAGAAATATGAGAGGTTTCTTGAAAGACCCATGATATCTATTATTTCAAAGATTTAGAGGTATTAGAAACTCCAGCTCTCAAGTCTTATCATGAAACAGCATCCTAGTGAATGAGACCAAAGAGATCTCAGGGCAGTGTTAGCTCATCCCCTCCTAGTAAAGCACAAAAATTATACACCTGTCACTGTTGACACCAGTAGCCTAACCTGTTCCTGGCAGTCTCCAAAGGATGGAGATGATACTCCCCAACTATACATTCCACTCCCCTACCCATAATTAATACTACTTCCTCTATACTAAATATGCCTTGCTATAGTTTTAAACCAAAATCTGTCTTATTCACAGTAAACAGTAAAACCAGTTCCCATTACAGCAATCTTCTAGAAATTTTCAAGTTTTCCTTCATTCTTCTTTTTTAGTTTAAACAAATTCAAATCCCTTCAGTATTTATGTTCCAAATTCTAGATTTGAAAACAAGAATTTGTAATTCTTCCTGTGTTCTGTGTAAGACACAAAAGGAGACAAGTTTCCAATGCAACAGTAATGTTCTTCTCNAATCAGTAGTAAGACAGAGAGCAAGGGGCCCCACAATAGCCTTAAATTTAGTTAACAGTGTGGGATCACACACTATTAGATACCCAAAATAAGGGAGAGATCTTGGGAAGCGAGGAAATGCTTCCTATTGTCATAATTGGGCAGTGAATAGGGACAGCAAATGCTTGCAATTTCTATATAGTAACAAATGAACTCAATTTTGTAGAACACTGGTAGTACCTTTCAGAAACTGAAAAGAATTAACTTTTATAAAGTTTCATTACTCCTACCTCAAAAAGTACACCTTGTGATTCTATTAGCAGTATCCCATACCTGCAATCAGGGTTTTATTTTTTCCCCATCCCATATATAAAGCTGTGAAAACCTCTTCACAATCCGCAATAAAATCCAACCTTTCAGTACAGCACTGGTCTAAGAGACATTACATTACAGTGACTCCCAAACATTTACCTTTGGTCTGGTTGATTAATGTTCTGAGCTCCCAACTCCGCCGGGATGAAGCACTGGAATCTCCTTTTGGATACAGTGGCTCTGGAGACGTAACAGCGTGAGCACAAAATAACTTCATCTCATATTAAGCATTATGCCATGATTTTCAGCAGAAGCTGAGATCTTATATATAGGACTAATACACCCTAATGTACAGCAACATATGCTCTTGAAATCAAAATTAATTTCTCTTTAGAAAACAAATTATAAAATTGAATTTCATTTATATAGAAACAGAGATCTCCTTCTAAAACTTAGGGAAGTACTTCAAGCCAGGGCACTCCGAATCAAATATGCAAGATATCCATAGGAAAACAATTTTCTAAGGTTCCTTAGAATAAGATTTGCATTCATCCCAACCAAAGCCACCTTTCTTTTCATACAGATATGAAATAAAATCAAATAATCATGAGGTAGACTATTTTCAACATTTGTTTAAAAACTAGCAAAGATGAAAAAGATCTGCACCTTTTAATATAAATTTTAAGGCATTTCTTGCTATGAAATTCAGTGTGGATGACCACAATATCAACTCTATTTTGCCTCAGATTTTATACTTCCTTTTAATTTGTACAATCAATCCTTCAAGGTACTTGTTGCAATAAATACCACATATAAAGGGGCTGGGGAAACCTGAAGGAGAAGCCCTGATCCAGACATCAAGTCACACATCCTGTCCCTTCTTCCAGGATTCAAACAACAGCAAGTATTTGTAATATGAATACTGCAGGGATAAAGAGCTGGACAGAAAACACCTCACTGTCCTGATGGATCCAGTTCATACCTGATGGATCCAGTTCATACCTCATAAACAGAGTTTTGAAATTTACTATTAAATGTGGTATATAATTCAGAAATCAAATTACTAATTTCATTTTGAACATTAGAACTTAGTAAAGCACCAGGAAATCCCTTCAGATACAATTCAGAAACAATATGAATGGCAAGGGAATAGTGGGATATATCTGAGAACAAAAGGACTTCCTCTGACCATATAAGCCCCCCTAGTTAAAAATCTAAGGTTTTTGAATGACACGAGGTGAAAAAAAATTTTGGAAAGGGTAAGAACTGGGAACAGAGAGAAATATGTTAATGACACAAAGCATCTGCACATCCAGCTCACAATTTGTTACTGTGACAATCACCTTCTCGCTCCTCAGTGGGACTGGAGTGACGACTAAGGGATCTGAACTGCAACTCAGCTGCTATTGAAGCAAGTCGATCATTTTCAGGGACACTGGAACCCCTGTTAAAAAGAGGATCATACTAATTAACTTATCATGAGTATTTATTTAGTGCAATGCTAATTTAACTGCACTTTTTAAGAGAGAGAATCTCTGAAGCCTAGGATATAAACCATGAAAGCAACATGAAAAAAAAAAAAAAAACTGATGCCAAAAGATAAACAGAAAACCCTCTCTGTTTTTTCCTTCAAATGAAGATTTTTTTAGATGATTTTAGTTACGCTGCTCTATGAAAAAGCCCTAAGCTTCCAAAGCATAAAATACTTCAAACTGTTTCTTGCCTGTAGCAACAGAATCCCTTTTCATGACTTGTAACCTACTACAGCTGCTGCAGGATGCTGCTTGTGCCAGGGTTGGATGTGCAATCAGAAGTGATTCAGCTGGGTGCCATTGTGAGCCACATCATCAGATCAAAGGTAATAACTGAATTCATATGTGCCTAGTGCACTGAAAATGCAGTCATAGTCCATAGTCATTAAGTCAGAACTAGTGGAAAGAAACATAAGCTGGTTGATAGGAAAGATGCTGTTAAATGACAGCAGCCTGATTCCTTAGAGGCCCCAGTTCTTCCGGACAGCCCCGAGTGGAATCAGATGCCTCAGAGTAAGTGCCAGATGAAAAAGAAGGCTGAACAGAAAGGAAAACAATATTAAGAGAAACAGACTTAAATTCTTAGGTCTTCAGGCGCCTTCCTCCACCTCCAGAAAACAATTGGTCCACTCATTTTAGGGCTGTAAATTTCTTGCTGGAGTCTTTCTACCCTTTTGGAAAAGGCTCCCCTTCAATTTTTAAAGTTTGATGGGGAAGAATTGTGACTGATGTCTCCTTAAATATAATGCTTTAGAAGTATGAGCTAAATGTTACTGATAAGTGGGCAACATTGTTAAATCCTTCACTGAAAGCTAACAACCACAAAAAGATGAAAGATAACCTTGCACAAGGTGCACATGCACCTATGAGAGGACAACCAGTCCTATAGTTGTTTTCAAATTGAGTATTACCTAAAAATAGTTAAACCAAAAAAACCCAAAAACACCACTCACTACAACCTTGAGAACAGAAGCCAAAACCACAACCTATTCCCATGCAAATGTTCTCCATACGATGTTTGCTTTGCACTTCCCACTACTGCCCAACAAGATTTTTAGAAGTTTGAGCAGGAACTGAAACTAAACTAGTGAAAACCCTCATTATTCTTCAGGAAGTTGAGGTTTTAATGAGCAAGAAGGCTAAGGTGGTTCTCAGCATATACAGAGCAACAATTCCTGAGGCACAAAATGCCTAAAAACAAGCAAAGCTATACCACCTCTAAAAGGTGGCAGCAGCTGAATAGGCCTAAGCACCATAGCTTTGCATGCAGGTGCCTGAACCCCATTTCAGGCCCATCTTAGGCACCCAAACCTTTCATTGGTCCAGAAAGTCTGCATATTATTAGGCAAAAATGATAGTAAAGGAGAAGAATGCTTGATAATTTTTGGCTCCAGCCCTGGATAAATAACAAAATGATGAATAACAACCACAGTTAGCTCAAAAATTGACCATCTATAAAGGTTATAAACATAAACCTAGTGTAAACATATAAATATCAGAAAGCTCAATGCAAACAACCAGGTATTTGTGCTTTGGATTTTAATTTCTAATTATACCATATTGTTTTGGTTTTTTTTCTTTTGATTGCTGTTATTAAGAAAAACTTCACCAGAACTATGGTGGCATTTGTGCACTATGCACTGCCTAGTACAATTGATTTATCAAGTCCCTACGTTCAATTTTTCATAGATATTTAATACTTATAATCATGTCTTAAACATCTAAAGAGTTTTTGGAAAGTGTACAAAGTTTCTGTCTTTGTGCTATTCCGGCACTGGACTCCACATTTTGCCAAACCACAAAACACTTCACTGATCCAAAAGATTCCATTTCTGTTTTGAAGCACAAATAAATGAAATTCATAGTTAATACTGCAATGCATCAAAATTTGCAACTATCTTTTAACTATACTAAAACAAACAAAAAAAAATTGTAGAAATATATAACATTGTAGTATTTTGACTTCCTCAGTAAACACAAACCTTAAAAATAACCCATCAGCTTTCAGAACTATGTCTCTGCTTTCATAATTTTTTTCTTCAAATTATTCCTAGCTTGTACAGTGTATTAAATACTACTTAAAAATCCAGACAGTGCAACAAAAAAAAAAAAAAAAACCAAAAAAACAAGATCATGGGATATTTTATGAACAACCATCAGAAAAATCGTTTCAGAAAAAAAAGCTGAGAACTCTAGGAAAAATACAAGTCTTTGAAAAACACCAACTATCCATCCCACTGTCAGCTTATAAAGCTGCCAGAACCTCTCAGTGACAATCTTTTAGAATGTTACTGACTTGAAAGGTCTGTTCAAATGCTGCAGACTACTGCCTACTCTGCCTTTTTTACAAGGGGGCTAAAACAGAGGCATGAAGGATAAATAATGTCTATGTTGGAATGACAAAAAATTCAGTATGTATTTTCAGCCAAAAAGAGGCCTAAATTCATAAGCTGTACATCTGGAGGCTACTGTAAAAGGTGCAAGTCACATCCTGCAATAAAAATAAACTGAAAAAACTTGCAGAAAAGATTGCATATATAAAGTGGCAATTTACTCCCCTCTGAACAGCTTCATGCATGCTTTTGTCATGCAACTGATAACAAATCAAACCATGATGGTCTGCTGGCTCACAACTGAAAATTATTTACAACAAAACAATTCATAATCAAGTTATATCCAAGTCTGCTTTGGTCACCATCAATCTATTGTTTCTTCACCACCTCTTTTTCTTTACTAGCTGTGTGATGTAGTCAGATATCTGTATCCAATCATGTGAATTTCTATCCCAAAGAACTTTCAGTAAACTTTCAGGACTCTGCAGCAGAAATAAGAATCCAAAAAGCTTTTTAAACCCTAAATAACACAACTGTGTTAAGAGCAGACTTTTCACAGTCAGGCATGCAGCGGGGGAAAAAAAGGTAAAATAAAGTTGGGAGGTATGTCAGTGGTATGACTGTAATATGGGAAGAAGAAATACCAACAGTCTGAAATTATAACAGCCAAATCAAAGGTCAAGAAACAAGAATGCTACTAACACAGGTCTGTCAAAAAAAAGTCACTTATGATGGTACAGAAGCAGTTTCTGTTACTTATCTTGATACAAGGAGTTTCTTTCATATTCAGTTTATTCCACACCACCCTAAGAAGCCAAAGATGTAGCAAGAAATTATTTTTAAAAATTCTCACGTGTTTAATTTCGAATTTGCCACTATACAGTATTTCAAAATATTTATGACCAACAAGAACAACACCAAAACTGTTAGCTAACATGAAAAAAAAAAAGCAAATTTTTGTGCTTCTTGTACCTTGCAGTTATCTTAGTGAAGTGTTAGTTATCAGTACTAATTATTTCTAAAGTTATACCAATGAGGTGACTGGTTCATTGCATGGCCATTTTACTGAGCAAATCTGTAATCTACAGGAGCACTGCATGCTTTAGCTACCACACTGCCCAAGCATTTTGAATCTGAAGGTGGTCTCATCACCAATTTCTGAACACACGATTTTGCTCAATTCGAACATGAATGAAGGAGCCAGCGAAGACAGGATGGGAGGGGAGATCTATTAGGATGCATGTGGGAAGAGTTATGTGGGTGATGTAGGGAGGATGAGTCTGCTACATCACGGAGCGCAGCTACCTGGTCTCATTTGCAGTGCTGAGAGGTTTGTGCTGGGCTGAGTCGCTCCCCAGGGGAGCGGGGCGACTCACAGCAACACTGCCATGGCTCCGCGCATCGCAAGGGACGCTCCGCGTGCTGTGGCAAGAAGAACAACTTCAGGAAAACAGTTAAAAAAAAATGTATGGAGTTGAAAGTTTGTTTTAGAAACAAAATATGGAAGTGGGTATGATGATGGCTGATTTTAGAAGTTTTTCAGTTGCATAAAGATTTTTATGTGGAAGAAGTCTGGGTCGCAAAAGCTTTGTGGCTGCCAATGTATACAATAATAATTATTATCCTCAAAATAAAAATATTCAAATCTTTAGAATACCACTAAGGGTTTTTTTAAGTTTCTGCCAAAGCTAAGTGGCTTCTGATAAAAAAGTCAACTCTAGAGTTTCTCACTGTTATCATATTCTTAAAAAATAGGGCTCTCTGTGTAAAAATATGCATGGTGAGGTTTATTTTGAATTCTTTTTAAACTACTTTTGCAATAATTCTCATGTCAACTCTTTCAAAAGCAGGAGAAAAAAATCCACTGCTTTAAGCTTATTCACAGCAGGTCGGTAATGATGCAGAAATGCCACCATATTTCAGAATGGTACATTTTCAAGTTCCATGTATGTAAATTACAGAAAGCATTGCCACAGAAACATAGGCAGGCATTCTAAGTGTGGAATGAAATAAAAGCTGTCAATGAGCAGTTTTCACTGAGTTAAGGCTTTTTACATTGAAACACTGGTTCCAGGAAAGATAAAGGGGATAAGAATGACTTCAAAGTGAGAACACATGCACCAACAGGAAGAGGGGTGGGCAAGCAGCAAGAAAAGGAAACTTGTATTGTCCTTAAAAGCACATCAATAAAATCTAGATCGATTACATGCTAATTTTTCTATCTGCTTTGCCCTCAAATGGAAAGAAAAGGTGTTCCACTTACTGACATTCAGCACAGCCAAGAGAGGATAAAACAGTTTAAAATGCTGTAGTAATGCTCAATACCTGAAGCCTTCAGGTGTGGGGATGATGAGATGAGGATTTGGTGGATCACTATGGCACCGAGGCACTTTTACAGGACGGGGACTGTTTCGATGAACAGCTGGAAACATAAAAACAGATCACATTTACTCATATGTCAGAAAAACTCTCTTCAAGGCCTTTTCAAGACACAAAATTAAAACAAATTCCTATTTACAGAGTTAAGTGTGAACTGGCACATATTTTCTTATCCTTTCAGAAAAATACATATTATTCCAATTTTAAATAAATCAATTGTATGTATTAACATCCTTCATATTTCTATATTATTTAACTCATCCATAAAATAATGAAAATTCTCCAGATAGTTAAAAACTAGCAATTAGAAAATGCATATATACTTTATAAAAACTTCATTATTTCTACTTCACAACTTTATCTTATTGCAAAATAAATATTAACCAAATAATAATTAGCAAACCAAAGAGCAGTATTATGGTTCTTTCCATAAGAATTAAGCTTTTTCAGACAATAATGAAAAGCAAATTAAGCTGTGGAAAAAACCCACGTATGACAGTTTTACCCAAACTAATGCCCCCCATGACAGTCTGCCCCAAGAAAGTGGTACAAATGGACAGGACAAAATCTAAGACAGTGGTTACTGTAACTGTCTTTACGCCTATGTAATTCAGTGCCTCCAAGAGCAGTCTGCACCATCTGCCCTAAACTCCTCCTTAAATAGTAAGAAAAATACTGTGGCAGTCACATCTCAAGACAGCTGGTTGCACATCAAACCAGGAGCCAGTACTTTCTGCCAGGATAGGCTCCTCTCAGGGAGCTAAGTTTTCACCTTGTTTCCTCTACTAGGGCAAGCAAAAGATGGCAGGGCCAGGTGTTGCTTGTCCTGCTGTAACTGGCAAATAAGATTGCAGGAGACCCAGAAGGCATTCCTAACCCACCCAGATAGACACTAGCTGTTTCACAAAGCAAAAAGACAGGATAAAACACCAGCTATGTGTCTAGAGGCAGCAGCATGAACACAACTGGAACCTCAGCTTTGGGAAAAAGGATAAAGACCACAGTGGGGTTAAGTCCTTCAAAGTGGTATGCAAATGTAACTAGGAAGTCTTGCTTTCCTTCTGATCAGGAGACAGGGATGGGTATCTGCAATATCTGCAGCCAGGACACAGTTTATGTTAAATTTCACGTGTGCTAAAGTTTCAGACTGCTGTTCAACTCTGCATCACTCATCTGTGTCACCCCCTCCCCATGCCTCTGAGACAAAAGCTGTCGAAAATTTAGTTTGTGTGATCTGCAGTGTCTGCAACAGCATTTATAAGAGTTTCAGTAATTTGGCATCCCCATGCTGGTGATTCACCTAAAATAGGCCTCTCTCTCAATAACAGTACTGAAAGTGAATGTACAGGTTTTACATCACTGTACAGAATTTAAGCTTTGTCAGCTAAAAGACGTTCTCATCAAAACTACATCAAACCAAGCTTTCCTGCAAAACTGGAAAACCTCCTCTGCTGGAGGCAGATTACCTTGCCCTCATGTCTTCTATCATCAATCTGCCCAGGACATGGACACCAGGAGAAAGATAAAAAAGAGGACAAAGTATTTTGAAAAGTAAACAAGTCAATGGAGTTGAGAGGATGAAGACAGAAACAGTGCTGAGAAAGAAACTAGTAAAAGGCACACAGCAGATGAAACATTCTTTTCTCAAGATGCATCATCAAATATGTTGATTTCACCCTAATGATATCAACATTTATATCTATAAAGATGCCGTATTTTGTATCAGAACTGTTTTGTACAGCCCCCATGTATAACTTGTGTGTACTGGATAACATAAAGTCCATTAGAAGCAAAAACATTTGTGGTGCCAAATAACTGCAGTGCCACAATCAAAGTCTGGGAGAGGGAGCTGTAACTGCCTTCTTAAAGTTAAAATCACTTCTTTACCCCATCTTTAAACAACCCAGTCCTTTCCTATAAAATTTGCAGGACTTCACAGGAAGTACAAGATAAGAGAAAAGAATCTGTAAAGCTTTGAAATTTCTTGGGTAGAACTACCACATATTTACACTTTATCAATAATGGTTTCACATCAACAATCACAAACAGATTGAAAATACTTTTATTGATATTTCTTGCATTTTAAAAGCACTTTACAATCAAAATTCTGTAACAGCAGCAGCAAAGCTCCAGAACAAACACCAGTAACTTCTGCCTTACCAAGGTACAAACCTGTAACAGGACTGTGAGGTTTTCCAATAACATGGCCAATGCACTCATTCATCAGAGCTTGCAAACTCTAGGAAAGACAAACATAAAAAGTTGTGATGTTTTGTTACCAGAAGGTTAATGGTCATATTATAAAGCTCACAGTAACAAAATTACATTGTTTAAGTATGTAAACTGTCAGATAAGCACCCCTATAGTCTCCCAATTATATTAAACTTCTGGATCCACATTAGTATTTTGAGTTAATTGGTTTTTTTAAAGCTAGGAAGTTTTAGTTTTGTCTTGCCTTTTGTCCTTGTCAAAATTACATAACTGGAAGAACTGAAAAGTGACATAAATAAAGAACATCTCAAAATATAAAGGTATTGGAACTTAATGTTCATTGTTAATATAATTAAAATCATATTTCCTGGAAAAAGCTGGAACAACCTTCTCTGCTCTGCCCCTCCACAAGAAGAAACCTAAAAAAATTGAGTGAGAATATGATGGCCCGAATCTCAAAATGCAAATCTCTAAAACAAAAAATATTAAGCCCTGCATATTAAAAGAAACATTTTCCTTATTTATCCATGAAGTTATCAAAATTTTCATGAAAGGGACTTTAAAAGTTAAAATCACTGAACTGGGCCTCAGGCAACCTGAGCCAAATTATTAGGTGTACTATTCAATGGGTATGTAATCCTGGACAAGTTATTAAATCTCCCTCTGGTTCAATTTACTTATCAGAACCCCAGGGATATAACATATCTTCACAAAGTAGTAAAAATTATGTTCTTTGGTAGAGCTGCTATGAAGGTCACTTCTATTTGCTAGTCACTCAGTACAGCCAAAATTTCTTCCAGAAATTCAAAAACCTAGTGAAGACCAGGAACTTCAAGGACTAAGAAAAAACAGAATTATAAAACTAAAGAAGCAATAAATGTGAGACTGGCACATTTAACCAATGTAGACTGAGGAAGAATTTCATCTTGAATGTAGAGCTCTAAATCTAGACCATCATTCTTCCATGACATGATGTAGTATCTAAGAGATTAAGATTAGCACTGCCACTTCTAGGTAAAATACTGTGACCTGTGCTCTACAGATTAATCAAAGTGGCTTCAAGTGATATCTCCAAAATTGAAATCCAGTTTAAGAAAGAAGAAAGTTCAAAAATGCAGTTAAGGTTTTGGGGCTTCCCCCCTTTCTTTCCCCCTTATTTGTTCAAAGTATGTTTCAGAAACTGCGTCAAAGAAGAAGAATTTGAGGGGCTACTTCCTCCTAAAACTGAAGTATCAGTGTATCCTAAACACCAGCTTAACTCTGTCATTAAGGCTGACAACCCTTTCCCAGCTACACAAATGCAGGACTAACACATAATTTGCCACAGAGCTCCTGATAAAAATACACGTGGAAGAAAGACTAAACCATATGCTTTCTGTATTATGCAAGACTAATGTGGTTGGCATTTCATAACACATCTTGAAATTAGTAAAAAACAAGAGGTGCTGACACTCACGTTCTGCTATTTTGTGGCAACTGTGCTTTCACTTCTCTGTAGTATTGTACCAAGATAAGAGAAATTAATTCTCAGAACAGGAAAAGGAGGAAAGCAGAGCAGGCAAAAAAGCCAGCTTTAGTCTACTGTTTTTTTCATAATAAAAACAAAATAAAGATGCTTTAAAACCTGTTTCATATTGGAACAATTTGAAAATAAAAATCTTTAAATGACAGTGATTTTGTATTCATATCCACAGATGAACTTTGGGTGTTGGTTAAGCCTCAGAAGCTTGCATTTAGAAATTCATTATGACAACTATAAATCTCTGTAGAAAGCTGCTGTCAGCTTTCCAAGACGCAAAGGGAGGCGGTCTCCCAAGCCAGTACCAGCAACTTATCACCCAACTGAAACCATTACTGGCAATGGTAACAAATCTACTCTTTCCAGAATCTAACTAAGAGAAGAGATAGCAGTATCAACAGTGATATACAACAGCAATTTCAGAAGTGCATCTGTGTTCAGATGTTGTTTTATAAAAAGTATCTCTGCAAAACATATACCGATGGCTTCACAAGCAGTTATAAATAAACACCAGCAGAAAAAGTTATCCATACCAAAAAGTCATCTTCTGGGAGAGCTGAAATAAATGCTGGCTCAATGGCTTGAAGAAAATCAAAACCTTGAGTTGCCCATCTATGGAAAAGAAAAAGAAAAGACAGAAAATGAAACCATCTTTGGCTAAAGCTATTATTAAAAGTTTCAGCCACATCCAAGAAGAGTAAATAATAGTTAATTATTTTTCCTCACTAAAATATGATAAAATCCTCATTGTATATATGTGTATAAAATATAAAAATGCTATATTTTATCCTGATTTGCTAAAAGACTGATTTTAGCAAGGACACTGCCAAATAAGGTGAGCAGGTTATGCTATGTATCTATACCCATACACATACTACCTTCCAAACAACTCAACCATAATTTGTTTCAGAGCAACAAACCAAAGCACTGCCATGCCTGCCTGAAGGGTCCTTTCTGGAACAAGACTGAAAGGATACCAAAGATTTCATGACTATCTGATTAGTAATGATTGGGCATCAGTGGTTTCGTGGCCTAGACTGGTAAACTAAAGTAGCTTGGCTGGAGTGAGTTGTGTCTTCAGCCACCTGCTGTCCCCCACTGCCTCCTCTTTGACCTACTTGAACCAGCAGCTGCAACCTACAAAACACAAATAGAATCACAGGATATCCTGAGGTGGAAGAGGCACACACAGATCATCAGAATTGAACTTCTGACTCCACAAAGGGCAACACAGAAGTTAAGAGCACAGTCCAAATAGTTCTTGAACACCAGCAGGCCAGGGGCCACGACCATTTTCCTGGGGAGCTTGTTCCAGTGCTTAACCACCTCTCAGTGAAGAACTTTTTCCTAATACCCAATCCGAACCTCCCCAAATGAAGCTTTAAGCCACTTCTTCTTGTCCAGTCACCAGACAGAAGACATAAAAAAGCTGCAGACAGCAACTCATTTTCCTCTTCCCTAAGCTGAGCAAACCTAGTATTCTTAATTACTCCTCACTACATCTTTAGTCCTTTCACCATCTTCACTGCCCTTCTTGAGACCTGCTGCAATATTTTAATGTCCTTCTTAGACTGTGGAGCCCAAAAGTGCACAGAATACTCGAGGTGAGGTTGCACCAGTGGTAAACACAGTGGTACAATCACTCCTTCCAGCTGGTCAGATCTACTGTGCCTAAGGCACCACGGGATATGGTTGGCCCTTTTCACCACCTGGGCACATCACTGACTAAAGCCTACAATCAAAGAACCCCAAGGTCCCTTTCTGAAGGGCTGCACTCTCTTGGTCTCTGATTTATATGGACACCCAGAGTTACAGCAGCCCAGGTGCAAAATCCAGCACTTGATCTCATTAAATTTCATAAGGTTGGTTATTGTCCAGCCCTCATAATCTATCAAGTTTTCTCTGTACAGTCTCTGTGCTCTTGAGGGAATCAATCCTCCCAATTTAGTATGGCATGTTTATTTAGTATGTACACAACTCCTGTATCCAGGTCACTGATAAAAACATTGAAAAAAAAGGACCCTAAAATTGAGCCCTGGGGAACATCCTAGTGACTGGCCACAAGCCAGATGTCACTTCATTTACTCCAATTTTTTGAGCCCATCCCTTCAGCTCTACTAAAAACTACCATGACAATAATGTTGGCTGTTACCTGGGACGAGTGCCTCGGCCACTCTCACATTTTGTTAGCACATAATTCATCCATTTTCTGGCAAAGTTGATATATTTGTCTCCAATTTTCTGCCTGAATTCTCCAGACATCAGACGAACAACTTCTTTATGGTACTGCAAGAAACTACAGATTACTTTTCACATATTAATAAGAAGAACAATATCCACTGGAGTATTTGTAAGCTAACAAAACTCTACAGTACGGTAACAGTCACATCCTATTCTTAGACAAAATTATTTTGTGCAAGTAGTTGCCTATTTATAGACAAAAATTTAATCAAGGAAAGCATGATACAAAATATGCTACAGTGAAAGGCAGTACTGAGCCACACTGCATTTTTCTGTGTGTATCAGGCATGTGTTGGTGTTTAACCATGTATGCATCATTGAAGAAATATCCTACATAAACATTCTGTAACCAGAGATTGAACTGCAAAGTAGTGTTTCAGTTATATTGCAATAACATTAGGGGATAAAAAAGTTATCTATGTGCATTTAAAAATCAAACAAACACCAGCTATTTCTTATAAGACTATCCTAAAAGTACATTTGGATATGACACAATTCTTTAAAAATTTTACAAAACCCAGAGGAATCAAATAGCAAAACAGTTAAAGCATCTGACCAAAACATTTTGAATGCCTGCACTCTAAGGCAAGCACTACAAAGCTTGCACTGCATCAAAGAACAACCATGAATTCTGAAGGAATGTCTCATGTTACAGTATTAGACTATTGTAGGCTGAAAACCTGTGAGAAGTTAAACCACAGGGTGGTGGAGTCACTATCCTTGGAAGTATTAAAAAAAATTAGTAAATATGGCCCTTTGTGAACATGGTGGCACTCAAAGGTTGATCTTGGAGGTCTTTTCCAACCTTAATGATTCTGATATTATCTAAAATGTTGCCAAGCAGCAGAGATTACAAAACTATACCTGAAATCATCAAGTTCTTAAAAGCTTTTTAGATTTCCAGGCATTGCTAATTTAATAGCAATAATCTGTTTAACAGCAATTACCTAATTCATCAGGCAAATCATCTGTTGCTTTTCAATTATTCTAAAGTAAAATTTCTGAGGCAACACATTTTTTATGATGTTCTGCTAAAACTGGGAAGTCACGGTTCATTAGAAATTACCAAATGTGAGGCCCATCTACATGAAGGACTGCAAGGAGGATCCAGAAAACAACAGACCTGTCAGTCTGAAAGTTATGGATCATCTAGTACAGGACAACCTGGAGATTAGGCCCAGCCAGCATGGGTTTGTGAACAGCAGGTCCTACTTGACTGACCTGATCTTGTTCTATGTGAAGGTGAGCCACTAGGTAGATCAGGGAAAGATTGTGGATGTCACCTAGCTATATTTTAGTAAAGCTTCTGACATTGTTTTCCACAGCATTCTTATACAGAAGCTAGCTGCTCAGGGTCTGGACAGAGGTTCACTGTTTGCTGTGTAAAAAAACTGGCAGGATGGCCAGGCCTAGGGAGTGATGGTGAGTGGCACTACACCCTGTTGGCAGCCAGTCATTATTGGGGTTTCCCAGGACTCAGTTTTGGGGTCAGTCCTGTTTTATGTTTTATCACTGATCTGGACCAGGGGATCGAGGGCACCCTCGGTCAATTCAGACAACACCAAATTGAGTGGGAAGTGTTGATCTGCTGGAGGGCAGGAATGCCCTGCAGAAGCTGGATTGCTGGACCAAGGCCAATGGTGTGAGGTTCAACATGGTCAAATGCCAAGTCACAACAATCCCATGTAGCACTAGAAGCTGGGGGAAGAGTGGCTGGAAAGTTGCTTGGGGTAAAATGACTTGAGGTTGCTGGCTGACAACTGGCTGGACATGATCCAGTGTGTGCCCAGGGAGGGCAAGAAAGCCAATGGCATCCTGGCTTCTATCAGCAACTGTGTCCAGCAGGACGGGGGCAGGGATGGTACTGGGCACTGCTGAGGTTGCACCTCAAATACTGTGCTGGGCACCTCACTACAAGACATTGAGGTGTTGGAGCAAATCCAGGGAAGAGCAACGAAGCTGGAGCACAAGTCTTGTGAGGAGCAGCTCAGGGAGCTGGGGCTGTTTATCCTGGAGAAAAGGAGGCTCAGGTGCAACTTTATTGTTTTTTACAACTACCTGAAAGGAGGCTATAGTGAGGTGGGTGTCTGTCTCTTCTCCCAAGTAAAAAGTGTTAGGACAAAAGAAAACAGCCTTAAATTAAGCCAGGGGAGGTTTAGATTGGATACTAGGAGCAATTTCTTCACTGGAAGAGGGATCAGGCATTAGAACAGGCCACAAGAAGTGGCTGAGTCCCCATCCTTGGAGGAGATTATTTAGAAGATGTGTAGATCTAGACATGGATCAGTGGTGGACCTGGTGGTGAATTGACAGTTGGAATTGAATATCCTAAAGGTCTTTTCCCATCTAAATAATTCAATAGTTCCATAAATTCTTTGTATTTCCACAGTTATTAGTTACCTTATTTGCACCAATGCAAAACCAGAAATTACAATTGGCTTTTGATTCCTTACCTCAAACCCAAAATTGTAACCCTGAATCATGGCTTCCCGGTAGTATTGCTGCAAAGTGGCAGATTCAGATTCATCAACTTCAGCATCAAATTCAGATGTGAACATGTGATCAACTCTATCAATGGCACTGCTTATCTTATTGCATAGCTGCAATGCATCATTCTGAGTAACAACAAAAAGGGATGGAGGGGTTTCAAAATATTACTTAGTCTTGTCAACTAAGTAAAATATAAGGCAAACATGAATCTAACAATTACATTATCTTAAATGAAAAGGTACTGTAATGCCACAAAAATTCATTCAGTCTTGGAAAAACAAACATTTTCCAGGAGTTGCATGAAGCAAGTCTTGTAATTAACTCAAGTATTGTAATGAAGTTTGCTTGCATGTGATTAACCTTAAAAACAAAGACAGCAAAAGGATGAGTGAGGAACTAACAGAAAAACCACAAAACAAACAAAAACATCCAACCAAAACCTGACAGACAAGAAAGGAGAAAATGAGTTCTACTATCCACAGTGTGACCAAGCCTTTGGTTCTATTTTCACCTTGATATATGGACACAGCCTCTACTGAATGCAGGGACTTGATACTGCCACTTAAAGCCCAACAAACAAACTCAAAGAAAACACTCAAACAAAAGCAAAATAAACAAAACAAAACAAACAAAAAAAAAAAAAAAAAAAAAAAAAAAAAAAAAAAAAAAAAAAACCCACCACACACACAAAAGAAGCAAAGAGACTTAAAAACCCACACCAAATCCAAGAGAAAATAAACAGAGAGACTACCCACTTTCACATTTTCAAATATAGGAAGAAAAGCTGTTTGTTGCAGATCATTGATTTTGACAGAACTCAGTTTTAGAAAATCATACACTTTCTTTCAATTCAATATTGCTGCTACCAGAAGAGGTATTCACTCTGTTGCTATGGTATTTCATCTGCATTATGGACTTGTTTCCCAATTACCCAATGCAGAAATGATTACACCAACATAGCTCAAAAACACATTCACAAGTCATTTGCAAAAGCAGAGTGGAAATTGTACTGAAGGGAAATTCCATAGAGGACTACCAAATAACTTACTACTGCAGAATATGCCATTAGCTTTGCAATCAAATCTTCTTCCACTTTTTTACTTATCAATGAGCAAAGCACCATCAGTTTTGACAAATAATCTCTGAACCTGCTTACCTTTAGCTGCTGTAGAGCTTTGGCAATGATTGGTTGGCTGGATGTCTGCTCCTGGTGCAGAGATATGAGCCCTTCAATAGACTGCTGGAAAGCTTTTCTCTGACTCACGAGGTGGGCAGACTGAATGACCACAAGGAGGAGGTTATCAACCTAGAATACAAGACACCACTACTTCTTGTAAAGAAGATAATCCTCTCCATAACAATATATCCAATACCACCAGATTCCAATCAGTTATGTATGAAAGACTTCTCGTCACTATTCATGAAAATCTAAATTCACTGAGAAAAGCTTGATGCTGGAAACTCAAACTCTCCTCTAGTGAGCAGGGTAAATACCACAAGAATTTTTCATGGGGAATATGATCCTGTTCACTTCAGGAAAATATGGGAAACACTGCATTAAATCATCTTCATATTGGCTATACACAAAAAAAGCAACAGCTAAGCAAAAATAACAGTATTTTCTCAAAGCAGATGGAACTAACAACCATCACATAAACAAAGAGGTTTTATCCAAGAAACACTACATACTTCAGGACAAAAGCTCACTATTGAATAGGGAAAGACACAGATTTAACACACACTATTTGCTCAAAATTTAAGAAATAATCAATGTGTGCTATGTTTTGGAAACCAGAACTCTGATATTGCACAAGTCTATAAAAGCATTCAGTCACAGACAGTGCAGCCATACTAAGCTCTGCTGATTTCAAACTACAGACAATGCATCTACAACAAGTTACTCACAAAACAAGGCCTACTTCATCCTGATTTTCAATACCACCTCCCCAAAGAGTAATTTCATGCTTAAAATTCTATTAGTGTTGATGAGATTCTTTCATTTGATTATAGTATTTAACTAACACCTTACATTTTCTCTAATTTGCAATCAAGATGCATTTCTTAAGATAGAATCTTTTTGAAGGACTTAGTATTTCCTAACTTTTCAATCCTTGACTTAAAAAAATTTAGGAAGTGTTACAGACACATAAACACACACAGAGTGTTTTATGTACACTTACATATGGAAGAAACCATTTGCAAAGCAATTTTCATCTATTGCTGTTTTCATTTTCTGAATGAAATACTGACACTGATAGAAGTCCAAAGAACTTCTAAGCGCTCAATCAAAGGCTGTTTTTTTATTGTTCAATTGGAACAACAGGCAAACAAGAAACAACATGTTTGCATGTTAAAAGCAGCAGTATGGAGAGGAGTAACTTTTTCAACTGCCTGCAATTTCTAGAACCCTCTGAATGCCAAAGGTCAGGCACAGTGGCATGGAAAGTCACTCTCTTCATGGACAGTACAGCCCATTTATGGTAGGGATCCAAGGAAACTGCATGACATACCAAAAGGAAAATTCATATAGCTTAACATTAAGGATATGAGAACACAAGGGGCAGGGAGCTGGCTCAGCTGTCAGAGTGCAGCTTAACTGCTGGCAGGGAAACCCTGTTGGCTTGGGAAGAAGGAAAGTATGACTAGAAACATTTCTCCCTGGAGAACTGTTGAACATCCAGTAACTTCCAGAGAAATTTAACATTAAATGTCACAATTCATCCAAGATCAAGAGTAACTGGTTTCATGCCCCAGTGTGTGGAAAGCACACAACCATCACATGTTCTTGGAGACTGATGACTTCTTAATAAAATGTTCAGTTTTCAAGTCTTATCTGCCCTTCTGAACACCCAACTAGATATTAAAACTATCTCTATTATACAAGTACAACTCTGAAAAAGGCACATAGAGACTGATCCTGGCAGGAAATGCTGCAATTCGTTTCATTCCATTTAACGCAACTAAAAATCAAACTTATTCCTGAATTTAACTTTTTATTACCTATGAAAGGACACACGCTTCAACTGGAATCCCTGCAGTTAATCTGACAGAAAAAGCATTTATAGAAGTGTGGAGATGACAAACAGAGGGGCAATAAGATCAAACCCACCTGCATGGTGCGCAGCGTATCAACAGTTTCTACCTGTGGCACTACTTTGACTGGTTGACCCTCCCACGCGCTCCAGCTGTCATCTAATTCATGGTCTTTGTCACTGTGTTTGGTCATTAGCAAGTAGGCCTCGTATGTAAGCTCATCTGAATCCTTGGAGCAATCCTTCCCAGCAGCCGCGTTGAGGAGCTGCAAAATCACCGACTTTTCACCTGCAACACTACCTGGTACAAACACTTGTAAACTCTCCAGTCCGGGAATTTGTACCTGTGGAAGGGAAATACACTGAGTGAGTGAATCTCACTGCCTTTTAGGACAAATAAAAAAGATAAAATAGGTAGAGGAACAATCTCCATCCTAAAAAGCTGTACAATATACATACTAAAACAACACCTTCAGCTATTTTTGCATTGAAAGTCAAAATACATTATAAATTATTTCTTTTGAAATCCACTGGATCACCATTTTCAGTGACTTCCTTCTGTGTACTTCAAGTTAATCCTTCTACATATTCTTCTAAAGGAATCCCGTTACAAAAAAAGTCCAGTTTCACATGTATACTATGTATGTATGCATACACGACTAAAAATCATATATACACATATTTTAAAAAATAAATTAGTCAACAAAGAGTGGAGTATTAAAAGAAAAATTCCCTCAGAATTCATGTATTTCTCAATGACTACAAAAGACAGAGTAAACAAAAAAAGGTCTAAAAAAAAATCAGTTATTCTTCTACTTTCATAAAAGCTAGATTAAGTCCAGTTAGAGCATTCTCTTTCAATAAAATACTACTGTTACTCCTTAAAAACCACTTCCAGTTAATATCTGTCACACTGATAGCAATACTTCAACCAAGTTAGGAATCAGAAGCAGACTGTGAAAATAGTAAAGTAGCCAGTATCTTGACTCGACATGAGATAATTGACTCATGGTGGAGTTAAATTCTCACTTTTCAGACTGTGATATCAGCAAGCTAAGACAAAACACTGCACTCAGCACTTCTACCATTAGGCAGACACATCTTGTAACTAAAACTATCATCATCTGTAGGGCAATGCAAAACACTAGATGGCTGTTACTAAAAGCTAAGTTAGACTCCCAAAACTAATGATCATCCCCCGAAGAGGCTGTAAAAACTTTAAGCTCCCTACATGATATTAGGGGGCCAACATATAAAGTGTTAATTTATCAAAATGTATGTCATTTAACCCACGTATGACAAATGTGCCAAAGGTGAGACACATTTTTTTCTTCAAAAAATGTACATGAGAAAAACACAGTCTTTAAAAGGTCTATTAAACCTAATATGGTGTCTTGACGCACCAAGACTACATACTTGGGGGACAATTTTTTTTTTTAAAGTAAACATATACTGATTTCCCTGGCTATTTTCCAACTCAAACAATTCACAGATCAGGGTCCTGCTGAGCCAGTTGTTTTATCCATGTATTTACAACCCTTTATGAACTTCTCTCCTATGAACTTGTGTCCCTTTAAACGAATTTCTGTATTTAGCAAATATTTACGTAAATCTAACAAGAATGATGTCATTAAAAACTTAGTGCATTATTTCCAAACTGTGAATTATATATATATTAGAAGTATGGAAGGACAAAAAAGAACAACAGATCCAAATACATTTGATCTATTGAAGCAAACGACTTACTTAAAGTACAAAAAAGACTTGTTGACCTAGGAATTTTTAAGGAATTTTGCATAACCACAAATGTGGGACTTTACATTGCAGTAAATACAGAGCACCAAGACCTTAAGGTTAACTTACTTACTTACTTTTGCTGTATAACAGCATTCTAGCAACAGTTACTCTAGAACAGAACAGTCTCTGCATTTCTCATGTCCTTAGTACTCTCTAGGAAGCTTGCTAAAGCAGACCTACACTAAAATACTGTTGCTTTATAGAAGCAGAACAGAGATCTATAGTCTGAGATTATCTACTCAAACATATATCCATTTACCTTATAGATTTGAAAGCATTTGTTTCATAGCACTCACTACTAAGCATTATTAAGAAAGGCTTTTCCTCAGTCACAAACAGAATATTTGGAAAAACAAGGAGTTAAGACACCAATTTCCCAAAACACAGACTAATATTCTCACTCATACAAACACAAGTACAGAATTTGACTATCACAATCCAATATTAAATACACAACACTTTAAATGTTGAACTATAGATGTCCCATTAAAAATGAAAGCACACCAATATTTGACATTTTGCTTAGCATACTCAGTTCACTTTCATGCCTCTAAACCTTATTACCTAAGTGAATTTACCTTCACATACTCTTTTGTTTTCAGAGCATTCAGAAGATCTCGCACAGGGGCTGACAATGCAAATTCTGCTGCTATTTCAAGGTCCTGTAAGTAATGACAAAACAAAGGAACATGCTTTCAGACTAAGTTTCTTTAAAGCATATAAATAAGAGTAAACTCTGTTAACTTACCTTCCTCAGCATTTTAGCAAAACCAAGAGCTTTGGAAGCCCTTTCTCTAGCTTCATGGAACAGCTCTTTCAGTGCTCGGCTGGTCTCAATAACAGACCTCCTGAAACATTGGCAAAAATGAAATGACAATGCTTTAATAAATCCTATTACATTTATACAGCCATTAGAAAATAACTATTTGCATATGTGTTAGTAAGAAGAACATAAATATTCGCAAGCAGCTGACAAAATATTTGAATTTGCATAGGCACATTTTTGGTAAGTATATAAAAATCCAATTCGAATATCATTACATAAACAACCTGATAGCCTGAACTAAAGGGAAGGTTACTAGGCTTCAAAAAAAACCACAATGATGGTTCATTAGTATTGCACACAAATACAGTGATACAGTTTATGAACCCTTGCATTTACCAAGTTGTACTCTAAGGAATAAAATACATTATGCATCTGTCAGAGGCAGAGAAATATATGTCAGTGTTTTGTTATTATTAAGCCAAAAGGCTGAATACCTGATTTCATCTGATGCAGTGCTGTCATCAGCGCTGGCCCAAAATTCATCACAACTGTCTTGTAGGCCCGAATCTAAAAATATTCCTGTAGATTTCAGCAGCATTCCTGCAATATCACTGTAGCAAGAGAAATGGTGAAAGTTCAGAGTCTCATTGAGGTAGCATAGATCCTTTTTAACGCAAGAGAGCTGTTGCCAAGTCCACATACAGAAACAAGCAGCACCTTGGGGCCCACAGAAGCCACCTGCACCTACTGCATCCTACACCTACAGCCACTGCAATAATCCATACAATCCCAAAGACTTGAGCTGCTTAATGATATCTCAAGAAGTCCCATCTGGGAACCCCAAAGAAATGCTGACTTGAATACCCCTCTGGTATAAAACAACACCATAAGCAGAGGAATTAAATAAAACCTACCAAAATAGTTTTCCAGCTTGAGCTTCACCCCCTCTTATATAAGGAGTTATTTCTTTGGTGAAATTCCATTCTTCCTCTAGCAGATTTTTTAAACTATGAGATGCTTGAGGTAACTGCTGCAGCATTTGGATCCAGCTTCGCATATAATCGAAGTACACCTGAACAAGGAAACAGATATTTTAAACAGAAATTGTTACACAAAGTGTTAAGGACCTGAACTTCTCAAATCAATAAACAAACTCAGTATTATACAATTTTTAGACGGTATTCCTACAATAATTTTCATTAGCTCCAACTGAAAATGAACTCCATGTTTTCATACAAAAGATGAAACTAATGGCTCAGCAAGTATTCAAAAATTCTACATCTCCACAATACCTTCCTGCCTTGCTTGTTGTGCTGCTATTTACCATTGTATTAGTGAATACTGAGAGTAGCCAGGGTTTTTAAAGCTGAACTGCTGAAAAACAGAATCTAAACCTGTTATTAACATTTTATTACAACAAAAGGTTTCATCCAAACATATCCTCCTGGATATGGATAAGTGCCATGAAAAGCTTTCTGAGATTCTACATTACACTATGTGTTCCTTTATATCAAGTCTTATCCCTCACCTTTATTTAATTACTATTTTTTTAAATCAATATAAAAACCCCAGGTAAGTCCAATTTTTCTTCAACCATCTGCCCTTCAGAATTATACTGAAGGCAAAAAATTATCTGCAATTTGTTTCAGTTAAATGATCCATAACATTCCTCCTCAAAAATGGTTAAAATATTTTCTGTTCATTTCAGGTATTTTCAGACTACACCATAAAAATGCCAAGATCATAGAATCATGGAATGTTTTGGGTTGAAAGGGACCTTAGGGATCATTCAGTTCCAACCCGTATCTTTCAGAGGCCAAGTATAAAGAGACTTCCTTAACTAATTGCAACAATGAACACACACTAAAAATGCATATCAATTACACATTAATGCAATGCCAATGCAGTAAGATATAATGTTAGTCAAAAAATAATATTTTATTCAATAGTAAAATGTTATTAAAAGTTTAGTTCAAACTTACAGAATTTACACTTCTATATACGAACCATTTTTGATAAATACAGGCAGTTTGCAAGTGTACTGTATCACAGAACAAAACCCAGTATTGCTAGAACAGCACTGGTTTCTGTGTTACTTTTACAAGTCCATTAAAACAATAAAATATTGTCAATGTAAGGAAAGGAAAAAAAAAAGAGGAAACATCCCTAAAAGGGATAACAGATTTCTATTAGCAGTATTCAAATTAATACACTTACTTGAACTCTCCTTTTTGAAGCTTACCATTAACATTTTATGCAGATCCTCTTCAAAAGAATCAATGTTGCAATCTATTTTTTGTAAGTCATCTAACACTTCCCGTAACATGAACTGGTAATATTGCTTCATTAAAAGTCCACCCTTCAGAACCTCTTTACACTCTCTTACTAGCTGCAAGAGAAAAACACCAAAACTGCCATCAGCTAAGACATTACTCTTAAATTCACCCCTTGACAGCCCAGTTTGTTTAACTCTGTTAGTTTGTCACTAAATTTCTACAGCTTTTTGGAACAAATACAGTTGCTCTACACATCTCCAGAAAAGACGTCACTAGTTTTCCGGGATTATTTCATTGCAATCCCCTTATTTGTCACATCAATGTAAATGGAGCCCGAGGCAGATGTTTCAGACTTAGTCCCTGCACAATGTCACAGCAAGCAGCTTACTGGATAATTAATTTAGAAAGAAGCAAAACAACTCACAGTCACAAAATCACCACTTTCAATGGAAGCAAGTCAGGAAAAATATGCAATGTGTTTAACATATGCTTAGGGAAATGTTTTACTACAGTGAATTCATTGTCCATCTCCTGGGCAGGTGCCCTCAATTCCAAAATCCATACCAGACCTGAAAACAATTAGTGGGTTTTTGTTTCTTCCCTAGGTAAAGCTAACATGAGGAAAGTTCTCTTTCAACTGCAGAAGGGGTCTCCTTTGGAAGAGCTGTCACCCCTCCCTGAAAGCTTAGTCTTTACCTATTTCAAGAGACATGCACACCCACAGGTATAGGAGTACACAACGAGCAGGGATCATTTCAAACCTACACTAACAAATGCTTTTCTTTCAGAAGCCCTTCAAGCGCTAGATGTGTATTCTGAAATCATCATCAGTCTTCAGGTTTGACAATCCCCGATCTTTTCTGAGGGTCAGAGGGAATGGAATTGCTGGCTGATCAATAAGCTTTTTAAAACCTTCTATGATGGTCTGCCTTCCTGGCAAAGTAATATATCAGTATGGTGGACTCAATGTATGAGAAATTATAATGGCATGAAAGCAGAAAACATACAGGAATGCTCTTAGTATGACAAGAGTCTTTGGAATACTTTACAGGCCAGAACACATTATGTTGTGCTCCTCGATGTGCAGAGGAAACAAGGATAATAGTCTGAACTCTACAGTTTAAAATTTACCAAGTTAGGTGAAAAAGCGTAAAAAGAAGTAATTTTTAATAAGGTGGAAATCCAAAAGGACACATATCCCTAGCATATTATATACTTTAAAACTAATGTCCTTCTTCACTCAATCACATCCAGTGTACTTTGTGTTAACCTATGGGGTTTATTAGATATGGAAGCCTAAATGAGAGAACTACACATGGCCATTCCAAAATAAACCTGAAAAACTTCATTAAAAACATATTTTATTTAAATAATGCTCTTTTACAGGGGTATGCTATTGAGTAACAGAATACAGGACTTACAAAAAAACAGTAGATCTAATGTTAGTGTTAACTTTTGAAACTGAAATTCACAAGGTAGCAGCCAAACAAAAATTTTGGTGTGTAATGAGCACAGGAAACATACAGCTTAAACTGAAAATTGTCACTATTATTTGGTTTGACAGGCTGCTTTTTGTTTAGGTAGTTAATAAATTGTTTTCTCAAAGCAGGTAGGACAAGACAAAATAACAAACTTAACAACCAAACAGAAACCCAACCAAACTCTCATATACATACACATATCCACCTCAACACAAATGCTGAATTTGAGAACCATCTTGAACTGCTCAGGTACTAAGCTGCCATTAAAGCTAGTACTTAAAGTGAAACATGGACAAAAAGGAGGAAAGCAGCAAGAAAGGACAGGAGAAAAGGCACATTGTAAGAGGCATATAAGCTGTGTTAGTTTTCTGTGTATTTACTTTTTATTGAAAAAAATCAGAATAACTTTTTTAATACAATTGATTTGCTAGTAATACAAAAATGTAACGGCACCTTGAAAAAGTTGAATAACAAGATTAGCATACCTGATACATTCATACAGTACTGCTACGTATTTCAAATGGTACCAAAAAGCAAGAGACACTTAAAGGTCTCAGTGCCTCAAGTAAGATTCACTTGGTCAATCACTACAAAAAAAAGACTGGTGCTGTGCTACTTGCATACAAAGAACAATTCAGGGTTTGGGTTTGTCCAGCCTTGAAAAGGGAATACGCAAAGGGAATTTAATCATGGAACCCCAATGCCTGGAGGGCAGTTGCAGAGAAAAATACAACAATGAAGCACTGGCTCTGGCCCTCAATGCAGAGAAAGCCAGTGCACAACAGGCTATCCAGAAGACCATCTTACAGAAGGAAATGAAGCAGTGCCACTTCCAGAACGTTGTGCTGCAGCATCAGCTTTCCTTCCCAAGTAATACCTTGAAAGAATTGAAAATTCTTATGTCTGAAGTTAAGGTGGCTGAGGTGTCTTGAGCTGTGTACAAGTTCTACATCCCTGCCCATGGCCAGGAGAGCAGCATGACTGAAGTTAGCTGGGTTGTTCATATTTCAGATGGTCAGCTTCTGAGGGCTACAGTGTGATGCAGGACACTGATGAGGACCCTCTCAACTGTTTCTTCTCAAGGCTGAACAGGCCCAACTCCCTCAGCCTTCCCTCACAGGAGAGATGTTCCAAGCCCCTGATCATCTTCCTCCACTGGACCCAGTTCAGGAACTCCACGTCTCTCTTGTGGAAGAGCTCAGAATTGGACACAGCAGTCCTGAGGCACCTCACTGGGGCTTGAGTAGAAGGGCAGGATCACCTCCCTCAATCTGCTGACAATGCTCTGATACCATAAAACAACTTGATTTGGGGATCAATCTAATTGTAGGACCCAGCTTCCAGAAGGCTGGACCAGAGTATCTCTAATCCAGTGTTCTCTGTAATTCTGTAATACTCTATGAACTTGCAGAATAACAGAGATTCCTGGACTCTTCTTTTGAGCTTGCTCAAGATTTTAGGAATTATAATTCTTCAGGAAACTAACAGATTAATTTGTGAAAAATCCTCCACTGCTCTTTTGCCTGTTCAGAAATATTGTGTGGGACAGGAAGTATTTGCAGAGTTGAATTCATTTTTTCAATGTCATTAGTAAGGCAGTATCAACCACCAAAAGAATCTGGCACAAACACATTGTTTTCCAGGAAGAAAGTGTAATTTTTACTTAACTTGGGAGTCCACAAAAGGAGCACACAAAACATTAAGGGGGAAACAGCAGAGTATTCTGTGCAATGTATTATTCTATGACTGTTAAGGCTGAAGTTGTAGATTTCAGTCAATGGGGAGAGCAAGGGAGAGCATAAGGGAGGGAAGGAAGAGAGGACAAATTCATTTGGGACCACGAAATAACACAGCAATGGCTTTTGGATCAGCAGTTAACAGGAATGTGATACCATAATCAGTCCAAGAACTTACTTAGATGTCTACTCTTAGAGGTCATCTGATAAAACAACAATTTAGTTATGCTTTCCAGCATGCAGGGAGAACAGATAAATTTAGTAGGTCCTGGACTACACTTTGAAAACTGGCATTGATCTTGTACCTGACAGCCTCCAGAAAATAAATCCTTATATATAATATTCTTCAACCAGTGACAGGACTGACAATCTTGGGTCACTGCACACAGAAAATAATACAATAGGCTGGGGAAAATTATTTTTTTTGTATTTCATTTTTCTTCTTAATTAACTGTCACTGTGTGACTACTGCATGTTAGCAGATGTCTTACATTCACAAGAGAAAAAAAAAATCAAAGAAAAAAGACAAATACAGACCCTTAAAACTACTCATGTTGCCTAAGAAGCCCAAACAGAGGAAGACGTGCTAGAGAAGATTATATAGCTTATAATGCAAATGGAAACAATACAGTTTACTTTTGCTGGCTAATAGTATTTTTAATCACCAGTTTTGATGTGGAAGCCTAAATCAGAGAGCTATACATGACCACTTATTTATCATGCAAAAAGCAGATCTCCATATGAAATAACAAGACTATTTACAAAAATTATTACATAATTATACACTGCAATTTCTTACACTAATCCTCTTTAAACTGACACCATGTCATAATGAAATGACAAAATATTTCAAACAGGAAATATATATTATAAAAGCAATTGAAGCAAACCTGTTTAATACTCAAAAGGGACGGTTCCCCAGCAGGTCTTTGTTCCAACCTCAGCTTGAGACACTCATGGATAACATTGAGCAGGACTCGGCAGAGAACCAAGAATGCAGGTTCAAAAGATGGTAAATCCATGGATTTCAACTCCTCCCATGACACAGCACTGCATTTTTGCTCGCAACAAGGCGGGAAATTTAGTAACTGCACATAATCTGAACACAACATGGGATCTGGAAATTCTGAAAACTAACAAAAAATAGGTATCATGAAAAGGATCCTTGAAAGTCTTTAGAAGTTTGGATTTCTTTACAGTAGCATACACAGAAGTATTTTTTTAAAAGGCAATAGTCTATCAGCTGGCAAGTCAACCACACAAGTTTCAAGTTTATATCACTGGGGGATTTTTAAAGCTAACTTTTTTTTTTTTTAAGGATCATCAGTGTCAGGACAAACAACTATGGACCCTTGGGAATGAACAAAAACACTAACTTGATGTTTCTGTTATGACATTATCTAGAGAAACAAGTGTACACTAAGTTACATCAGGTACATAACCTCATTTCTTTTCAAATATAATAATGCATATACTAACATAAAACTCCACATCGTAAAGGAATGCGATATTCAAAAAAATGTCACTAGCTAAACTAAGCCAAAGTACTGAAAAAGTAACTTCTGAATTTTGGTAGATTTTAAATTTAAACAGTTTAAAAAAGGAAGATGGAATATAGAAATCAAGCCGGTTTGTTGTTTTGGGGATTTTGGGGTGGTTTTTTTCAATAATAAACTTGCTTTTCATTTAAATTAAGATTCCATTTCAATAAAATTACTTTTCTAATTAGTGAAAATAATTGAGACTATGAAATAAACATCCTAGAAATCTAAACTATATACCTCATGATTACATTCTAAGCAAGAATGTACATGGAGGTACTCTGGGGCTTAATTTAGAAAGAAAAGGTGGACTGCAAAACATCTGTAGCTCCTAAAGATAGCACCACACTGGACATCATTTAAGGATAAGATTTGTTTCAGATTAAGTTTGTTTTATTCTTATTCTCATTTCTCAGCTGCTAACCATGACATCTGAATATCCTTCATTCATATAGTAGACATAACTAGCATTTTCTACGTTTTTCTTCAGCCAAATTTAAATAACATCACTACAAAAGGGAGAAAAACATTACCAGTAATTAGAGTATGATAATGATAAAACTACTGCTTAGAAAGTTAAAAAAAAAAACCAAAAACCTTTTAAGCTCATAATCTAGCACAAAATTAAAACACAGTTAAAAACATATCTTCTGAGACGGAATATTAATGTCTTCTTTTTACTCTCTTTAAAAGAACATATAGCACCAGAATAGCATCAGAGCTGAAGATTTTTACACAAGAAGTTTTCATTAACAAACAGATCACGAAAATGCTACACTTCCACAGTACAACAAAACAAATTTAATACAATCCTCATGGTGATGCAAATATAGTTTGGGGAAATTCAGTTCTTATAAAAATATTAAAAAACTAGTCTATGAACAAAAATAACACAGCCAAATTGAATAAATTTTCTAATACCCTTTTCTAGCTCAAGGATAACAGTAAATGACATTAGGGTTTAGTACTACACCCCTAAACTTCTATTGTTTGGTCTGACTAATCTTAAATCTTCTGCAGGTCCAATCTGAAATGTTTCAAATACTTCTTATAAAACCCCAAGAAAAACTCTAAGTCGTTTATTGAGATCATACAAAAAACCACAATAAAAAGTGCAGCCAGTTGAATGAACAAGAAACAGCATACACAAGCTTAAATATGTTCTATTAAAATAATATTGACTTCATACTCTAAATTTAGAAATATTACCCATCTTCAGCAAGAATGAAATTGTACAACTTGTACACAGAATGGACTCTATAATGCCTAGAGCCCTGTTAAAGTATCAGAGCCTACAGAGGAATCAAACATGTTTTAGAAAACACTAAGACCAGGAATATGTATAAAGATTTCCACATATTTAGGATGAAAGGAGCATTAAAACATATACACTGGAAGAATCCAGAAAGCACATTTTAGACATGTTTTAGACACCATTTAAGCAACAACAGAAACAAAAGAATGTCCAGTGACTTAGAAGGGTAAGTATACACATACATACAGAGTCAAGTTACAAAAGTAACAGAAACAATAAAGATTAACAGAATACTAACAACTCTGTCTGGATACACATACCAAACTGAACTGCACTAAAAAAAAGACACTACATTCCAAGTACTGTCAGGTGCAAAGACCAAGCAACTGAAACCCATCTCCTCTTCCATTTTAGTATAAAATCATCTTTTGCTGCAGAAAGTACCATAATTCTGACAAAGTTTTTTGTGCTTTTTTCTGATAACATCCTTTAAATACTGATGCAGGAAAGAAGTTTACAATTCATAGCATTCACCTTTACTAAAACCCATTTCTTAAAAGAGAATAATATTCCAAAGAAGAGGTGGTAATTATTGAAAATGAACATGCAAAGTAGTCACAAGGATAGAGAAGGGAGAAAAGATTAACCTTACATCTTATACAAGTCATTCAACACTACATTTCCAGAAAGTTTAGTTCTGTGAAGCTGCACCAAAAACTCTAGCTACTTTATGTTTCATTAATTTGTTTCAAAAACCCTTATGCAGTCAAAACTTTTGAGGTATTTAGCAGTTTCAAAAACATACTCAAAGTCCATTTGCAGTACCCCCATATTATGTCTTGTTTACTTTGATCTTTTTTTAATTTATTTCAACTTATATATTAAGCTGAAGTGTAGGTGGTTTGGGGGTGCTTTTGGTTACTGTAACAAGGTACCTGCAGTTTTGCTTAGGCACTTGACCCTAAGGAAATGCTCACACATTTCTAATATAAATTTTCTAAAACACAAGCTGAAATCAATTAGAGAATAAATAAAAATTCAGCTAATAGCTTCATTTCTACAGTAAAATCTACACTAGTAAGAGTACAAATAAAAACTTTCAAAACCAAATAGCTTTATATTTATAAATTTATTCATCCTAAAAAACTAACCTCTAAGGGAGATCAGCAGTTCTTATACCTTTTGCAAATGTGACAACATTAAGAGATCTGCAATGTTTTAAAGCCCACATATGGTACTGGTATCAGAATGGGCACATTGGCTAAGAGACACCTTTGTCCAGAATTCACAGTGACACTTCACCAAGCAGAGCAAGTAATCCTTACCACCAGTTTTTCCTAGCATAAAAACACCTACAAGTTTGATAACAGTTTATATTAAATAACAATACTCTGTCTTGAAAGAATTAGTGACCATATCTCACAATATGAAACTACTGTCCTTCACTTACTGTTTAATTCCTACACTGGTTTCATTAATGCAGAGTTATTCTTAATTAAGAATATAAAATAACCCAAAGAAAAACAATAATTAAGCTAAAAGCCTGCTACAGAATGCAACACACTAACATGACTTGTTTTCATAGATTTCAAGGTTGAGTCCATTCATTTATCCCATCTCTCTTCAAGCTTAATGTGCTACCACAGTAGTTCATTTATGTAAACAAGAAAAACCACCAAAAAAAACTATAGCGACATTTTTATAACGAGTGTCTCGTAGAAAAACATCCAGTCCTGAAGACAAGAAAAATTACCACCTCCACAGCTGATTTTTCTTGCAATTTAACTGCTGAGCCTGATTTTCCACAGTGATTTTTCTGACTTGCTGATTTAGACATTAGAAAATATAATGACAGAAGATGCTATCACAAAAAGTGTCATTTCAATCACAAGCAATAACAGAGAACTAGCTTGGGCTTCACACAAATTGCATCAAATAACAGATACATTTCCGTGGAAGGAGAACTGGGCTCCTAATCATAATATAGGCTGTTTTTCAAAAACCGACTAAGCAACCAAAATGTCCACAAGATCCCAATTCCTACATTTTCAGTTAAGAACAATACAGCAAGGAGGTACTCCTGTTATCCATTTACACTGGTAACCTACCTCCAGCTGGTGATCACTCCTTACCAACGCCATACGGGCCCTTTGCAATGAACCATGCATTAGCTTGTGCAGTCTTAAAATCAGTTTCCTCAACCCCATTTGCTTCAGTGCTTTATCAACAAACGGCCTGTAAATAGAGGTCAAACAGTGTTGGATGCAGCTTCCCTCAGCACTGCATTCTGGAACAACCCAGGAAGCAGAGTCATCCTCAGATTCAAGCCTATCAAGCCTCCTTGAAAAATGGTCCTGAAAGTCAAAATTTGGCTTGTTAGTAAAATTGTTCTTGATGGCTTGTCTAAGTTCCTCAACATTCTCCTCAGAGATTTGTTCTTCACCATCACTTTCCTCTGTGCATGTTCCTGAGGATTCCTTTACTTCTCTTCCCCTATCAATGTCTTGATCATCTGGATCACTGTCCTTAGACAGTCCAGGAGAAGGAATTTCAAACACTGGCCAGCCAATGTCAGAAAGATTTTTGATGCCCAATACAGTTCCCATAATCCTTAATTTCTGGTTTAAGTCTTTTGTAATATTTAACCACAGACAGAGTGCCTGCACCCTGTCTTGGAAGTCCTTTGCAGCATACTTTTCGTAGTCCTTTTGAAGAGCCTGCAGGGATGGATAAAGTGCTTCTATGTACTCCAGCAGCTCCATTATTCGCTTCACCTGCTCAAATGAGACCCGCTGGCGATGGAGGTGTTCATGGTAACTCGAGTAACCCAAAGCACTAGTTCCACGTGTTGATTTGCAAACTCCTTCTCCCGAAGTACCATTGAGACTGGCTCCGTTTTTTACGGAGGAGAAGCTTCCATAGTCCACTTTGAAGGTGAGGATTTCATTGATGATATCGGGGATAGCTTGACGGGCTGCATAGAGATAGAGGTCTTGGTCATTAATGCTCCGGCCAGCATGCCAGGCTTGCAGCTCCAGCCAGATCAGTTCATTGGATCGGTTCAACCACACAGAGGAGGTGTTTTCCTGTCCTCTTTGTTCCCTGTCCTTTTTCTTGGAGACTGAGGTAAGTTTTAACAAAAGCCGCAGGGTTTCAAAGAATTTTAACCGGTCTGCCGGGCAATCAGTCCTAGAAGTCTGGCGTGTAGTTCTGGGTATTGGCATGGGCACAGAGACTGGAAGCTTAGCGTGGCTACAGCCAAGGCTGAGGTAAGGCTTATTGAGATCAACATCTGGAATTGTTTTTTTTGGCAGAGATCCTCCAACTGAGTCTAACATAAACGAGCACTGCACATTTTTCTTGTGATCTCGTTCTGTTGTCCTTAGGGCATCTCTGATCTTTTTCCCTTGCTTATAGCTGTGCTCCTCCACATTCTCAATGGTTTTTCCATTGTCTTTATGCAAAGACTGAGATGGCACGCTCATCTTTTCTGTAAGCAAAGAAAAAAGAATGTGACTGCAGCAACAAGAACAAGCGTTTTTCAATTCAGTTCCAAATCACTTTTCTTAGGTTGAGCACGAAAAACGTTTAACATCAATAAAACAAAATAGGGACGGATTAAAGTAAAATGCAGTCTTATTATTAGGAGTTACCACTACTATACACTAAACCAAAGGATTTTTTCTTTTTCTCTTGCTTTACCTCTTTTGCACAAAGGACCTCAAAGAATTCTCACCTTGAATATGCCATCTACTGGAAACTGAGTACAATCAAAAGGAAAAGATTGGTTCCCAAGCTCATTTTACATACATTTGTCATGCAACCTCTCAAACAAAAACTCAAAATGCAACAAAGCATTATTACAGCATCAAAGTCAAACAATTAAAGAGACTCCATTGCATCTGCAATTTCATAAAAGCTGAAGCTCATATAGATTTTGAAATTTAGCTTGAATGCACCAATCCTGCCTCCTGGGAAGGTTGATCCTGGTTCTGTGAATCCCTCTGTAATCTGAAAACACTGCCTTAGCACCACAAGCCTACCTCCTCAGTGTCACAACACACAAACACTTGTTTTCTTCCTTACTATGGACAACAGCCCTTTCCCACCTAAAGGCGCAATCTCCTCCTCGCTTCCTGTTTGTTCCTCAGGAGCAGCAAACCCTAACACTTTTCTGCAAAATTATGATAAGCACTTCTATGCTTTGAGGATCAGAATAGGAGGAACCACTTGGCATGAAAAGAGTGGTTCTCTATCTCAGAACTGGTGATAGGCAGAAGGGAATCACCTCCATGCAGGCTACTGAAGTCCAGTAGAGTTCCAGCTGATCAGCAGCTGGCACACAAGCTCCATGGTCACAGGGCCTCTGCTCACTCAAGAACAGAAAAGACTTTCAGAATGATGGCTGAATACTTTATCTGTTTTCACTGACCACAGAGCTCAGCCAGGCAAAACACAGGAATGGGCATTTTGCATTGCCAGGCAAGCAGAATGAAAATAGAGCTTGACAGAGGTGAAATATACACCCACTCACAAAGACTTTAAGTAGATTAGAAATGAATCAACTTCTAACAGCACTTTGATGTTGAAGATTTTGGTGGCCTTGCAAAATAAATTAAAATCCTATTACATGTAAAGATCACTTTCTTAACTTACATTCCAGACAGGAGAACCTCTAGAACCACTCAGTTTGTATTTTTAACATGTTATTCTCCCTTATCATCAACCTTCAGGTTCCCCACACCACCAGTGCACATTGAAAGAAAGGTAAATCAAAAATTATTCATTGTTAGGCATCCAAAAAGCCATAATACTTGAATGTTCATCATTCTTAACAAAGCCCAGACCCAATAATCTAAAAATTGTTTCAAAATCCTCTCAAAGAAACACCAATGATTCAAATGCACCTGACAGTCCTGCAATAAATTAATATCAATGGTATAACTGTATTGCAGTACTATAATGTAGACTTCAACTAATTTGCTAAGAAATTCAGCTGTACTAACTTTGAGTTATGATTACTTTTAATGCTATAAAGAGCAGGGGGTTTCACAACTAAGGCACTATCAGTTGATGAAAAGGAGCATGTGGTGGAGTCAGAAAACAGGGTGAACATTGGCTCCCTTTCAAGTATGAAACTGCAACAATTTTATACTAAAAAGTAGACATAGGCACTGTTTTTACACGGTACGTGGAGAAGCTAACACTTCACTAAGTAAGCAAGCATTCATGGAGTTCAGGAGACACAGCTAGATCTTACAGGCACCTCTGAAATGCATTCAGCCTAGAAAAATGTGAGCCCCAGTTCTTAGGCTACAGGAGTAACAATTCAGAAACTTAACAGATTATTGCTTCAACTTATGCTTGGATACCAAATGCAAGTTTTAAGGAACTTGGTGTGACAGAAATTGAACAACCAAGTATGAGAAGCACAAGTAAGCCAAGCCCCTAATTCCCAAAATTCTTTCAGTTGTCTAAATAATGATACCTTAAATCTTATTTGTCAACGTCTGAAAAGTTATTTCGAATTTATTTTTAAAGTGATTAGTTACATCCAACCAACCCCTGAATGAATTCTCTTACTGAAGTATAACCATTCAAGCTCAGTAAGAGCATATGCATACAGATTCAACGTCAACAAACTACTCCACAAGGTTTTGGGGTGGCTTTTCTTTTCCTCTGCCTAATACAAAATAATTGCTCTGAGATGGTACACATAGGCAAAGTAATTAAAAACAAAAACCTGTGAACTTTCCAGAAAAAGATACTTTACACAACACTATCTAATTAACCAGAAAAAAACCACAAATATATTTTAAGATACTCAGGATACCATCATGCCAGAAGTAGGAACTATTCCCCTCACAAATAGAAAGACCTTGCTCCAAAAACTCAAAGTCTATAAGCAGGGAAAATACCAATCTTCTACATGTGTTTAGAAGCAAGGCTAACAATGAAATATGTCCTTTAGTGTCACAATGTCTTTGTTTAGAAACTAATACTTTTTTAAAGCACATAATGAAATAACAACAAAAAAATCACCAAAAGCAAGAAAAGTTTATATAACCACAGGGTTAAAATAGAGTTAATGTTGCAACAGAAGAATTTTACTGGTTTTAAATGCACCTTTTAGCAGAGTTAAAGAGGCTTAATAATTCCAATGCCTACAGTTAAATGGCAAGAGTAGTAAGATTTCTCTGTAATTTCATATAAGGAAGAGGTATTTTGGCGAATGTTCTCTTCAGTGACGTTATTTGGAGGTTGCATGAAGTGAAAGGGAAACAGAAGCTTTATGTTTGTATTGGCACTTATTTTTTTTATGAACTTGCATTCCACAGCTCTACACAACCAAAGAATTGACTGTATTCCCTTTTTAACCCCAAACAATTTACCTTTTTCTTGCCTACATTTTACCTCAAAAATGTTATCCTTGCTATGGACCTTAATTTTTCCTTTTTTCATTTGAAGCAATTTTTAAAATTGCTTCCAAAACATTAACAACCAATAGTCAAGCTGCCATTACTCTGGTAAATAACTGTCTGACATAGTTTGTTATCTGTCTAAAAATATAATAAATAAACAAAACAATAAACAATAAATAATAAACAAACATACCGACACAAAAACCTAGTTGTATTCTATATGAAAACACTGAACATACAACCTTAAATGGCTTTTTTCCACTCATGTAATTTCAACAACAACAAAAAAAATCACTTTAAGCTAAAAGGTTTTATTATTTGGTACCATTACTTAGCAAAATTAGGAAAAACATGCACATCAAGTGTGGGTCTTTCCCCCCATCACCTCTTTATGCTGAAGCATCAGAAGCAAGCAAGAGTAACTACACTCTGAGTGCTTCACTGACATTAAAGAATAATCACTGAAAACTGTATTTTGCAATGGACAGCCTGTGTGAAGTGCTTCAGAACATGAAAACTGAGCAGAAAAGCAACTACACCATTACTACATATCACAGAATCGCAGGAAAAAAGCAAATAAAAAGACTTCTGAAAGTCATTTTTTCCAACTTTCTACTCAAAACTTGTTTAGCCTGCTCACGATCCTAACCAGTTCTGTTTTAGAAACCTCCAAAGATAGACATTCCACAATCCAACAATCCCGCTAGTAAACTGTTCATTGTTTAAGCACTCTCATAGCAAACTTTTTCTTCTAATACCCAAGAGTCTTCCTTTGTTGCAATTCACCACAGCTGCCTCCTGTTCTTTCACTGTACATCCATATCCAGCTCCACCTCCTGCATCACCCCTCCACCAGGTGACAACGGGCTAGTGCTATGACTGATCATTCCAGCACAAAAGCCAAGACACCACGCCTACCTTTGGAAGTGGAGCGGCCAGCAGGTCTGCTGATGTTATTTTTCTGATGCTTTGCTGACATTCGCTTCATCTGGCGCGGTGTGCTAGGGGGAGAAGCGCCATAGAAAGTGTCAACACTTGCTTCATCCGATAATTCCTCGGGGTCGGATTCAGAGATCTTGGAAGTAGCATCTTCTGATTTGCATTCTTTCCTGTACAGAGCAAGATAAACCATTACACTCAAGATAAAGAAATATTATGTGCAATATCTGTTTAGAAATCTAATTCATCCATAAATCCCAACCATAGTCAACCGGTATTTTACTCCCACATCCACATATATTTACCCCAGTTTCTTTCATACCCCTAAGGATAAGTTTCCAATCACATAAGTAATAGGCAACATACAAAGAGGACGGTATAGGCAGAATGTCACTAGAAGAACACAATGTACACATACATATATATGTATCTCTTTCTGAAAAAACTTGTGGCAAGCCTAAACTAGAGGTCCATGAAATAAACAAAGGTTCAAACATACTGCAAGACATTCGATCTAATCAGTAGCAGGGACAACAGCAGAAGTCTTCCATTCTCCACCCCCTACACCACTCATACCACAAAGGCAACTTCTAAAGTCACTCTCCCACCTTTCACAAAACTTTTATCTAGCATAGGAGCTCTAAAAGTATTTTTCACAGATTTTAATAAAGACTATTAATACCATTAAGATCATAAATATTATCACTCCCCAGTGGTACCACTCATGGAATTCTCTTCCTTTATCACATATCAGGGAAAAGAACACACACCATTTTCAAAGAAAGAAAAGAAATGGTTTGCCTCTATTTCCTCGCTTATTTCTGAAGCGGGTTCTGCAAATAACTCTGCAGACCTCTCAGTAACACTTGACTCTAGTAAAAGACACTGAGGCAAAGAAACGGTCAATCTAAATCAGTGCAAGATAGCATCAGTATCTGGTAACTTCAACTTCACCCCAATCACAAATTATATTTTATTTGCTACTATTTTAGAGGCAGACAAGGTATGTTAGTCATACTGTAGGGAAATGAGTCTGAGTTACTGCAGCAAGAAATACACCAGAATATTGCCAGCTACTAGAACAGCAGTAAGGCTAACAAAACAAAAACAAACAAAACACAGATACTGTAGTTTTTCTTGGCCTTTAGCTATAAACAGAAATAACCTTAGCACGCAGAACAGTTATGTTCTCTACAAAGCCACAGAAACATTTAGTGCATGAAATACTCTTTTCACTTTACTTTTCTCACTCTACTACTTCAGCTTTGAGAAGGCAGCAGGCAAGTTCACGAACTTCTACAGATAACCTTTATTGGTTACCCAACAAAAATGACCCAGGTGGCACTGCAGCACCACCTGCAGCCTTAGGAGTCATAGTGACAACCACACAAAATCACCAATACTTTTAGTCTGTTTTCCTTGCCTTAGGAAGGAAACATCACGCTGTTACTGTGTCTTAGTAATGTCATTTAACCAACCCCCACTGTCCAAAAAAAGAAAAAAAATTTAAAATTGTTCCTACAGATCTTGTGAAAACAGGCGGATGAGTATGAGACCCAGATCTCATAAGTGCTGAGCTGGGAAAGTGGAACTCAAGTTTACATCTTTTTGGAGACCAGAAGAGCTTTATTTCTGAGAATGCTTGCTAACATCCCTACTGCGAAAAACACTTCAGGCAAAGAACACCCCTCTGATCTTGCCAAAGACAAATCAACCACAAGAGACTAAACCACATAAAACAGAAGTCATTAGTTCCACTGCTTATGGAGCCATTTATTTTTTCAGTGATCTCACTGGCCTGGCAATGCACAGGGTGGGGTGCTGATGCTCTTGCAGAGCCTGGCAGAACAGATCCTGCAAGCACTCACATTAGGTCTCCAAGGCAGTTTTAAACTAAGGCTAGTTACCTCATTAGGAAAGACCAGTGATAACACTGTTTTCCTTCTGTTTTTAAGTAAGCAACATCTTCAAAGAACTTAAGGATCAAACCTCTCCACCAAGCCAAATTAAGTGATCTTTAAAGAACTTAAGATTATTTTGGTCACTATGGCTGGAGGCATTTGAAAGATCTCCAGATGTGGCCCTGACAGGACACCATTTATTGGTGGACTTGAACCTGTTACTTTGACAGTCAGACTCAATCTTAGAGGTCTTTTTCAACCTAAATGGTTCTATAATTCTACCTTGTATGTTTCTTGCTGTCTGATGAGAGGGTGTGAATGCCAGGAGTATCCAAATTACCCTCCAACCTCACACCTGAATTACATACATACCTATACAGCAACATCCAGTAAGACTGACTTCAACCATTTTTGCTCCGTAATTCAGTAAGATGTTCTTTGATAAGAAGCACAGCAGACATCACAAAACATGCAGCACTTAAAATCATAAAACATATCACAAAACAAGCAATCATGCTCTTGTTTGTAACAACAGACTCAATCTTGTTAGCAACTGGTGAGATATTTAGCCAAAGCTGGCTGGTCTGCTTAGAGAGAATGGCACAGGTTGCAAAGCAAGTTTTAAAAATCCAGCACACTCAGTTTAGTGTTTGTGTGCAAAGACTAAACCTCAACTCAGAACTCAAATCAGTGCAATTAACATGATGATTCAGTTTCACCAGTGCAAGCCTTATGGTACAACAATGCACTTAATATACAGGGTCTGAATTAAGCAGCTATCTATACCAGCTTTGACATGCCACAATCATTTTTTCTAATGCATACAACACCAGACATATATGATCTTCAGCAGCAACACTCCAGTATTAAAATCAGTTATGATTTTCACAGATTACTGACACAGCATTTGCAATGTTTGTGTGTTATTTACTGTCATGAACTAACCATAGACTAATTAAATCTGCCAATCTATAAAATGCAGCGCTGGCAAGCCTGAATCAGATTATAGTGTTGGTTATTAGACAGAATTGTTGGTTCCTAAATACTGTTGCAACCAGGGTTGAGAAACATTAATCAAGGCTAATTTCTTCTTAGCTACCAAGATATGCAGGTTTTCTCCCCCACAGCCAGTGAGAACCATCCAAATCTTAATTAGGCTTACACACAAAAAGTGAAAGCTTGTGACAAATGCAGTTACTATTTGCCAATAGCAGCCTAAACCCAATCCCCACAAAGAAAACTAAAAGTGCATAATTTTCATATTCTATTTACAGGTTCCCAGCCTTAATTTTAATGAGAAAAATGCTTCTTAGAAATTCATCCTTGGAATGTAAGAAAAGCTGTAGCCAGGATGCATAAATCACAAATATTGGCAAAGTCTCAAGAGTATGGTAAAAACGACAACCAAACACCCTGACAGCTCTGAAATGCACAAAAAAAACAACAAAACAAGAATGTTTCCAAAAACTAACTACTGTATGTTACACCAAGGGTGCATTTCAACCAGAATCTGAAAAGACAGAATATGTAATTTCTTTATTTTGCACTTATAGATGACAGTGAGATTTTTAACTAAGTAAAAGTGATGACAATGTATCTACAATTCCAGCTCAGTCATGAAAATTGTTGTAGATTTTCAAAGGCCTGCAAACAAAAATAGGAAGGCGGGGGCAGAAATCAAGGTATGAAATTTGAAGCAGCAGAACAGAGAGCAAAGTCTGGTAAACCACCACTATTGATAAAGGCTACAACCTTTGGAAAAATACATTCATTTATCACTAAAAATAAATTAAATTAAATGAAAGCCACTGAGGATCACATGGGAACACCACAATTAATTAGGCTAAAGTTGCACTGAGGAATACGATTTTTAACCAGTACAAACTTCTGCATGTTGCTGAAGCATTATGCAAACTTGAAAAGTTTGTAACAGCCATTAATGAGAGATCATCACAAAAACTGTGACAGCTATAGGGGAGAAACATCTATTTACTCTCCCCTTACTATCAGCTAACCCCCTCATAAGCAGGAGTTCAAATACATTAGACACTTACATAATTAACTCAGGTTCATCCATTGCTTATCATCCCACAAGCAGCTTAAAAGCTTGCTGAGGATCAGAGCAGTAGAGCTCAATGGACTGGACTACAAGCACACTGCAATAAATGTGAGTTAGGCAGTTACCACAGAGGAGCCAGGATCATCCCTCACCACCATGGTTTGGAAGCTGGGCACTCCACTCACTGCTGCTGTAAACAACTTCCTGCAGTTTCAAAGACATCACACCTCAGGAATCAGCAAGGCTCTTTCTCAACACTTCTTCTGTCACCCTGACATTTTCATACAAAGAAGTGCAATATCTGTACAGGGTCCAGCACCAAATTACCAAGTACCAGCTCTTGACATTCAGTGGCTTGTTTTAAAAGCAAAGTGTGTGTTTTTCAAATATATATTCCTTAACTCAGATTCAGCTTAATAATTAGTGCAGGAAGACAAGGCTACATCAGTCTGTTCTTATCAATGCACGTTCCCAGTCAGCAAAAGCAGCTCTCCCTAAAGGTAACACAACTAGTCTATTTCAAACAATATTCTGACAAGAACTGTCATCACCCAGCAGCTGCTGGTAATGCAAAAAGCAAACAGAATTTCTAGGCACCCACCTTGCACCTGTTAAAACAGAAAAAACAAAGTATTCAGTCAGTGCTGCTAAACACCACACAACAAAACTCTGGAATGAGAAGCTCCAGTTTCTTTGAGGGAGTACTAGGTTTCACTTTGTTGCAGGAGAGAATGTAATGGTAGTCCTGGACCAATAGTACAAGGAAGGGACTTCACTAAACAATCACTATAAACTGCCCTAAGTGCAGCAAAATGAAGACTTCAGTAGAAGGCAAGGAAAAGATCTTGTCAATTTTTTAATGATTTTTTTTTTTGTTATGGCACAGCAGGAATTTGCACATAGTACACACAAATAAAGATGTATTTTTTTGCTATATGCACCCTGTTTAAGTCTGGCACAGCACTTACAGGTGGGAATTTTCAAATTATGTTTTATAGAAGACACAGTACCAGCATAACAATTTCAGTTTTAAGAAATATTCACGTTCAGCTGTACATAGTTACATTTTTTTCCTCCCAGAGGAAGCAGGGGAAAGGCAGGATATGTGATCAGTTATCCCTGCAGCCTAGAAATGAACAACCAGCATGATGGGGGGGAAAAGCTGATACCTGGAAAGAAGAGCAAAGAATTTACTTTTAACAGATTGCGGAAGTCCAGACAGATGTTGCACTCAGAATGCTTCTTTAAAAACTTCAGAGGGCTTCAAGTACCAGCTCCTTGTCATCTGAAAGTGCTCATACCTTTTCTCTTTAGTCTCCCACAGGCAGCTCCACACAGCTCTCAGGGTCTGTCCATCTATGCCAGCAGCTAATCTGTAGACTCAATGCCTCAGCTCCTCTTCACACACTGATGAGGGAAGTGAGCCCAGCTCCATCCAGACCGACCTGGGACTCTGCTGTCCATGGCACACAGCTCCAGCTCTTTCTCTCTTCCTTCTCCAGTTCTGGCTCACTCTTTCCTGTCTCTAGCACAGCCACCTAACCTTGCCTATCCTACATAGTCTTACTTTCTTTCTCTGTCCCTTGCACGACCTCCTGTCCCTCCCTCCTCAGAGCACAGCCAGCAGATTCCAACTGGCTCCAGCCAATCCTCCCCTTTATCACACCCATAGCTGGGAGGGAAAAGCTGTTCCCACTCTTAGATAATTAACACAGCTGTAATATATCAAGGGTAAGATTGCTTTTAGTAGTATCTTTATCTGTCTCCCCACAACAGATACTAATTTTACTATTTTCCTCTTGACACAACATTCAAAAAAGCACTTACATCTTTCACCTAGTATGTCTACATATGCAAATCTTAATCTAAGTTTGCATTAAAACAGCTTACAGCAGAGACACTTGTAAGAGCACCAAAAAGTAAGCAATATTCAAAAAAAAATTAACCAAATACAAAATGTAATGCTATTCACACTTTTTTTTTTTACAGTGAAGACCCTCAGCAATTACCAACACTACAGTCACAGTAAGATGACACAGCAAGAAAGGGAACCTGTTCCAGCACACCTTTTGCTTCCCAGGTTGCACATCCCTGCCCCTTTTGCCATCCCTTCTGCACAGGAGGCAACAATCATGTGACCTCAATCACCAACCTGACAGTAAAAAGAACAATTGTTTTTTTGGTGTAGCATTTAGCTGTCAGATGAATACCCACAAGCAAAAACCCCACAGCCACGTGACAGCCAAGATCCTGCACAGCATCCCTGCTGAAGCTGGCATTCTCTTGCAGAGAGACCAGGGCAAAGAAGGCAGCCTGCTGAGTGTTACGTGAACTCGTGCCTTCAGTCACTCTGTGCTACACATGTGCTGCACATGAAGCAATTTTACATGACTGTCTGTCCTTTCTGCTTTCCAGACACTTAGCCAGAGTCACCAGCACCCAAGATGCACAGGTGTAACTCAAAGTACCAATCCTGGTTCTTCACTGGCACTGCCAAAACAATCCAGCTTAGCTGGAATGCTTTTGTTAGCAGAATTTTTCCAACTTCAGCCACTTTAATTTTGATTAGGCAGCCAAATGCAGCTAATGTCATGCTAGCAAGTTTCATGTGGCAGACATTCCTAGAGAGGGATGTTAGGAGATGAGAACAGTCATTTTTAGCTGAGACAGCCACAAAACCAGTGCAGATTTTTACTTGCAGCAACAATAAAAGCAAAATACTTGGGCAGGAAAATGTTTAAGGTAATACTCACATCACCACCAAGAACTGATTGATTACAAAATTCCAGCAGCTTTTTCTATAAATTAACCTATGAACAAGGATCATAAGCATAGAAATAATGACAGAAACACTAGAACTTCATTAGTGAATTGCCACGATGAAACAGTAACCCTTGAAAAGCCTCATTTTGTTCACTATTTACACCTTGTTTATCTTTGAAAACTACCCTGCACGGGGGCTGCACAAATGCAGACACTCGAGGCTGCTATGAAAGCTGTGCCACCCACTGCAAACTGCAGGTTTACACTACAACAACCCTGCTAACAGTTAAGAACCAAGTACAACAAATTCCACATCAGCTGAGGGAGCGATATAGAGCATTTCTGCTGCAACACAAACAGTGCTTAGGACCAAGACTCAACTGTGACAAAGCCACCACTATTTCTCCAAGTAAGGAGAAAATAAAAGTCATTACCGGGGAAGAGATTAATATACCGCTTTGAGCTTAACAGTTCAATTGCAAATGATTCCCAGAGACAACTTTTCCAGCTTGGTAACCCTCAATTGAGCTTTTTAATTAGAATAGAAGCACCCAGCAAGTGTGAACACACTTCATTTCTACACACGTCTGACTAGGCATTACAAATTTCCTTACAGCACTAATGTACTTACTAGCACATTTTAGTTTAACAGAATTTTCTCCTTCTCCAGATCCGGAAACTACCAGAGTCAGTTATGCAAATTACTACTACTTTGGCACTTTTCCCAAAATTCTCCTATGTTTCCTGGGCAGAAGCTGCTGTATGTGCTTACTACATTTACAACAGAAAGAAAAAGTCACAGAAAAAAATCTAACAAAAGTTATTGAGAGAGTGGTGAGGTATTGAAGCACCTTTTGGCTGGTTAGGATAACATGGTAAACCTCAAAAAAAAAAAAAAAATTGTCAAACATTGATTCAAGCAGAAATTAAGCATAATGTCAAGTATTATTCATCATATCCTTTTATAGCAACTAGTGATAAGCACTACTGAGACATATTTAAATGATCTAAGGAAGTAATTTGTCTTCTGCAAGTTATACCAACTAGAAATAAGTATTTAAAAAAAATAAAGCTCTTGTAAAAGTTTTGGCAGTTCTTCATGTTCTCATCTCAGAAGAAAAAACTACTCAGAACTTTCTGTTCTTTTTTACTAGGAATTTTGAAAACAGAGAAAGCTTAACTAATTTTTCCATCTTGGATTATAAGTTTTTATAAAAATTTGAACCATGATGTAACAGCACTTACTGTAGATTCATCTCTGAGCTTGCCCTCAATAGATTATTTGATTAAAACCATGTCATATTTTATTTCAAAAGGAAAAGAAAAAAAAAGCCTATTTACTTCTACCCTTGCTCTACAATGTGCAACAAAGTGTGAAAGTGTTGATGGGTTTGTTAGGTTTCCACATCCATGTTTAAGCCTGCCAAGTGAGGCTGCAAATGGATCAAAGGTTAGAACTGCAGAAACAGGAGCTGAGAGAGCTTCACCCAGCCCCCTTCACTTAACAACTGATGTTAAAATATTCATTGACTGCAGACCCCATGCCTCTCCATTAGTGCTACCTTCTCAACCTCAACTATATCCTAGCTCATATTTGGGAATTTCAATTGATTTTTTTAAAGTAAGAATCTCTGAAATACGTTTTCCTCACTAATGGTGTTTGAGCATACATAGTAGTTTTGATCCAAAGGGTAAGTGCTGCACTTAAGCTCTTGGCACCTGCACAGATCCTATCCCACGGTCTCAAGCCACACACCAATACAGTATATATACTTAATTAAGAACTATTTATGAAAAATCTGTACTAACACATCTGCATGGATTTTCTGGAAAATTTAACACCAAGAAAAGTTACATAGTACTGGGAAAAGAGTGTTAGACTGCTAGGTTCAACTATAAATGTATCATATATAAAAGTAATAAACTGGGAAATGCACAGACCTGTGATAAAAGATAAAAAGAACTGTAACAGCCATTCTTCCCCAACTCTCCCACACACACTCTATTCTTCTGGCAGAAAGTTCTACTCCTAGATAAGAAAAAGCTAATAACTGGTTATAATCCCAAAGTTTCAGTTCATCATTTAGACAAAGTCAAAGTCTACAAGAACCCTGAAGGTGAAGCATTGAAAGTGAAATAGGTTTCAAATGGAAGCTGGTGTCTAAGCACAGCATGCTGGACTTCTTGTCCATAACTTTTGGAAAATCCATGCAATGCAATGGGACTTCAGTACTCTGCATTATTTGGAGCATGCCAAAATCTCAGTGGTCACGCCCAAGGAGAGGTCTAAGGTGAGGCCAAGAAGTAACAGAGGCATGAGTAACTGTGGCCTTGTTGTCACTTTCTGAATGAATGGGTGTTCTACAGCTAAAATGGCAAGAACCTTTAAAAACACTGTTCTCAGGAAAAGCAACAGCAAGTAAACCAGCAGCAGAAGTAAGCCAAGGGCAGAATAAACCATGTATTTACACCACATTAGAAAGCAACACATGACACTTAGTACCACTGAATATCAGTAGGACACAGAAGGAACAGAACCAATTTCCTGCTTCTACCCTAAGACTGCAGGAGACATTTACCAGCACAATAGTTACATCCCATCTTGTCTGGCTCCAGAATAAACCTGACTGGGTTTCATGACAATTCAATGTGACTTTACATGCAGGGTTCTTGGATTGGACACAAGTGAACATTTGACAATTCAGTAACACTCAAATTCAGATGTTAAAGACAAATACTCTCGTTTGGCTTTACGTGTGCAGTAACCCAAGAGTGAGCATGGGACCCTTATCAACTCTTTAAATAAATAAGCTTCTAAGTTATTTTTTTAAATTCAAAAATTATTTATTTAATAAATTAGACTAAACCTAGCATCAGTGCAGTTAAAATCTGAGGGAAGAATAAAACTGAACGAAAGTAACAGTTGTGCAAACGTAAATATTGTAGACAACAGCAAATCCAACCACACAACTGAAGAAATGAGCAGAGATTCTTGTGCTGACAGAGGTGAAAACACTATTGAGTAGCAGCTGGTACTATGCAAAATTGTCTCCTAAATGTATTTTAGATGCAGTTTAAAAAAATGGTTTGTATATAATTTAAGAAATGCGGTTGTCATGGAAGCCAAATCTTTATAAGCCTCTAAAAATCCCAGTTAGTTCCCTGAAGTAAGAATTACTGCATATCCCTTATGCTTTCCTTTAAATTCAGTAGATTTGCTTTCATCACAGCACAGTTTGCATTCCACAAAGGTCAATATCACTAGCTTACATAATAGTACAACCAACCTTGACACAGACAGCACTAATTAACAGACATAAAAACAACCCAAGCAGCCACACAACACAGACTAATCCTTACTGCTACAAATGCCAAAGACATCTCAACCAGCACTTCATGTGTGTTTGTGTGTAGGTGGAACAATCAGTCATTCATCCCAACCTTGCACATGTAAACAAGAAAATGCAATACATGTGGAATAGAGATTACATCTTGCCTCATTTAAATGCATGGGAGAAAAAAAAAAACCTATGGCAAAGCTCTATATACTTAAATCATTTTTCCCACTGAAGCTATGATCTTAAGTTAATACAGTAAACTCTTTCACTCCTCATGTACCATCAGCCATACAGACAGTGTGGCAAGCAGGAAAATATGTTGAGCACAATTCACAACATAACCTCAGGCTTCCCCCAAACCACAGATGCTGCAGACTGAAAGCCCAATTCATTGTCATCCTAGAGACAACAAATCTATTAGACAGACTACTGAAAAATTCCCCAGCAAGGAGGAAGCCTCCATGTAATTCAGAGTTCTGTCCTTTATCCACAGCCTTGGTCCTGCCTTCACTCCTTGCACTGGATGGATGCCAGGGGAAAAGAGGGCTACAAGCAATCAAGGCACAAGTCAGGGTAGCCCTGTGGCTCTTCATGCCTTTGCAGTGCCCCCAAACAAAGGACAAAGTCCCAACAAAGGACATGATTAAGGCCTACATTTTTTTCTGTGGTGGATTTTGTGCCAGAAAATTCTTGGGAAAGCCTAAAATTGGGCTTGGGAAATGTAAAGCCCATGGGTAATAATCAAAAAGCATCAAACGCATCTGTTTTATTTAGCATTCTAATTTATTTAAGTGGAAACATCTTATCTTGAAAACTTCCCACTTGTTTTAAGGATTGATACTTAAATGTGAATTCTTCACAAAACTTTTCAGTAGTATCTTTTCACTTATCCATAGCCACTGCATGCTATCTCGGGTCAAAGTGCACTTCTATCTCAAAATCAACATCTGCTCCTCAGGTTCCCTGAGCATTTTTCAGTTCACAGCTGCCTCCTGTCTCTCCCCCCACCAGTGTGTTTCAAGAAAGAAAGGAAGACCTGGGAAAAACCACGTGCTTTTGGAGAGGGATTCACAACCAAATGCTTTTGACTAAGGACTGTGTAATTCAACAAAAGCTATAAATATATTTTATGTTTGCCTTCAGTCGACAAAATGTACCACTGCATTTATATTCTAACAAGAGACAGAATCCCCACACAAAATACAGGCAAATTTCTCACATGAGGCAGTCTCAAAACAACAAATCAATAAGCTTTGTTTATTAAACAAGTGTAGGTGTATTGCTAATTCAGAATGACTGAATACTTCTCCACCAGAACTAATGTTAACTTAAAGACAATGCATTACAGCAGTGCACTTTAGCACTAGCCAGAACTCTTTATCATAAGAACACATTCATATCCTAGAAACAGGATTATAAGTGAACTGCCATTAAAAGGATTTCAAATGCCCAAGCCTATGCAAAATAAACTGATTTCAACAAGACGCTGACCTCACAGCTCCAGGAATAAATACCTAATGATTACTCCAAAATTTAAATCAAAAATAATCATGTTTGAAAAAGCTTCAGATACTTTACCTGTGTTACATTTAAGTAAAAGCAAGTGCTGCATAAAGCCAGAGTCACAGGTGTCAAGTTGAGACAAAAGTGCACACAGAAATGAATCACAGTGGATGCAGTACATGCATTACCTTACACAAATTAAGGCTACCTAATTGTTTTGAGACGTCCCCTTCCCACCCACCAGCTTACTATGAAATAGCTAATTCAATTTCCATTTGCTGGGTAAAGTTGTCAGCACATTATCCACACCCACATCCGACTCATATAAACTGTCCTGTAATAAGCAGAATCCAGCAGAGGTCAGAAATGGCCCTGCACAGGAAATGCCTGGGTGTTTTCCATGCAGGCTCTCAAGATTACTCTTCTATGTGAAGACAGCCCAGGTCTAGGGTCGTGCTGTTGTACAAACTTTATTTTATATAATTTTATGCTTAACCTGCATTATTAGTCTTTGAAGAGTCCTTTGAAAAGGAACTTAAAATTTTACTAATTTAGTTGCCCCATAGCACTTGTATTTCATAAAACTTCTGTTAAATCTTACTAATCTAATACATCTTTTGATTTTGGCATTCTCATGGGAGAAAAACAAATCGTTAATGCACAACGATTTAACGAATTAACAAAAACTCAAAGGCACTGTTCAACCCCTTAGCCTTGACTCACACAGGAGCACATCACCACTTCCCTTTTATTCCATCGGTACAAAACAGCAGCTCACAATATTCAAGAAGGATCTCAGCAACACGACAGCTGATTTTCTGCACACCACACCTGGAACACAATGCACCCGACTACTGCCTTACAGTACTAATTGATCACACAAGCGTTTTAAAAACGTTTCCTTGAATGCCTCCTAGTGAGAAGTGAAGTGCATCACCAGGATGTTATTTAAAAATGAGAAATAATTGCCACGGAATTAATAACTTGGACTTATGCAATACTTCTGCAGCCAGCTGGAAACACTAAACCATAAAGTAATTTGCATCAACATCTCTCAGCAGGGCACAGATGGAGACTTGCAAAAAGCCAATCTGCAGGTCAGCACATTCAGGAGGTGACAGCAGTTCCAGAAAGCTTTGACGCATCACAACACTTCTTTGTGAACGCTTTTACTTTTTTCTTTTTTTTTTTTCCCAGCTCTATCTTCTTACAACTATCGATCGCAATGTTGCCAGCAGCGATACTCCATGACCCTGCTGTTTCACCGGCAAGCCAAAGAGAGCCCGACTTTAATCACGGCTGCCATAAAGCCGAGAAACCCTTGCAAGAGGGCAGCGCTTTTATCGCTGCGGTTCACAAGTCAAGGAGCACAGGTCACGCTCGGTCAGCCTCCCGCGGGCTCCAGCTGCTGCTCCCGCTCTGCAGCCTCCGCACCTCCGGCCCGACCCCGCCGCACCCGCCCGCGCTGCTGCGAGGCTGGGGCCGAAGGAAACGATCTCCTTTTAATTGCAAAGCGCCCACAAAACACTGCCTTACCCACCGCAGCCACTAGAGATTTCTTATCGAAGCGCCTTCTCGCTCCGTGGGCGCTCTGCAGAAGCGCTGAAGCAGCAGCGGCAGCCGCCGCAGGTCCTGCAGCGCGGAGGGGGCGGGAGGCAGAGCCTGCACCC
>WEIU01006526.1:348681-428360 GCA_013389925.1 Aegithalos caudatus | reverse complement strand
GCCCCCTCCCTGGCCCGGTGGCGGAGCTTTCAGGCGCTGCCTGCGGCCGCTCGTTCCCTCACCGCCGGCAGACGGAGAGGGAAGGGGAATACAGCTGCTGAGAGGGTTTCCCTCGGCAGGTGTCGGCTCCCTGCAGCCGTGCTGGCCCCAAGTCCAGCGCCTGCGGAGGCTGGAGCGACCACGGCCGGATCCAAGGAGGTGGAAGGCGTGAAAGACCCTTGAGGTCCCCTTTGGGGGCGTGCGTGGAAGAATAATCGTCTATCTTTTCTACTCAGTTGCTGACAGAGTTACTTGTTTGAATTTATGAACCTGGACTGTTTAAACCCTTCGGCAGCCCTGCCTATCAGCGTTGGACAGAGAACTGGAGCCACATTATCCAGTTGGAAATTCAGGGAGGGAAATGTGATTTCGTTTAATTGCTGGGGTCGGTGAGAAGAAGCCTCACCTCCTGTGTTACCGGACTGGAAGCACAGCAACAAACCCAGCAAGGTGTATACAAAGCACATGCATTATTTCTGATGGGTGAAATTTGAGCTTTCACTAGAATCACTTCTAGATTCTGCATTTGCACACCAGTTCCTTCATTAACCGTACAAGAAATTTGCACCTTTCTAGTCTGATACCAAAATACAGTTGTAAAGTCACTGTTTGCAAAATAAAGTTGTCCACTTCTCTGTCAAAATTTAGGAAGCAAATTAAACAGTGCCTTTGAAATAAAAGAATTTTTTTTAAAGCTGAAATGCAGGATATGCTTCTACTATATCATCTTAACGAATGCATGCTTTAAAATGCGGGACCAGATAAATAACACTATGCAGGAAGCCATTTACACTGTTTTCCATAGGTCAAGAAAGATACCTGAATCACCATGACCCTGATGATCATGACATTTGAAACATCAAGACATTCAGCATTTGTGTCAAGAATTTTTTGCTAAGATACTTCATGTAAAGAAAAAGTGCAGTATTTAGCATGTTAAAGACTCTTGCTCGAGTACTTGAGCCCAAAACCACGAAGCAGTTCCAATGGCAGACACACACATTACATTCCCACTAAACAGTCACGGTGAACAAAACTTAGAAACCATAGCTGAAGGTCAAAAATCCTGAAGTGCTAACCTAATAAACTAGTTGTCATCTCCATAAAAAAATATACATTATCTAAAGTAAAGCTGCTTACTTCACAGCATGTATGTGTTTTTAGTATGATCACAAATAACAAAGAGTCAATGTTACAGATTAAATCTGAACATTCTTTTCAGTTTAGGGATCATTGTCTCACACCATTTCTGCAGCTGTTTGCAGGGCAAAGACGTATTTAGCAATCATGGCAAAATATTTCAGCTTCTTTGCTTCTTCTATCAAAACAATCAATGCTGTGGTCTGTTAGAAGCACAGAGTTTTCATTAACCAAGAAAAAAAAGGAATCACACGCTGCATTTTGCCAGAGATGTGACAATGTGGAAGTGGAGCCATCCCAAGGGGCCTTGGCAAAGGGAGAAATGGGGACTGACCACTACCACTACTTTCTGTAAATATTAATATAGTTTACTGAAGTAAACTGGGGTTCACTGCAGCCTCTGGAACAACATGGTCCAGAAAACTCTTCCCTGTATAGGACCCTTTTCCTCTTTCCCTTTAGGGCAACCCAGAATATTGTGCTACATCACATTTTTGTGCATATCACAGAAAATATCCTAGAACTACAGATACTGGCCAAGCAAAGCAAGGGTGTAAATTTGATACGGAGATGATTCTTTATCTGCAATTGACCATAGTGAGTAGCATAGCTCCTGGCATCAAGGAGAAGATTGTAAGAGGAGAAGTTTATGAATGGCCTTACAGAGAACTTGGGAAGTAATTAAGAGATGTAGGAGGTAATAGTACAGGAAACATCAGATGACATAAGAGTCTCAGAGCCTATATAGGGATAATATTTAGCAAAGAAAAAAAAATTCAAGGCAATACAGAGGTCTTAAAAATTGATATAAAAATTAATATTTTTTTGCTTCTTTTAAGGAATATCATATTTCAAAGACTCCCTGACTGCCAGTTTCTGAGAGTAAACATATCAATATTTCATAGGTGCATGGAGATTGATAAATGAAATTGTTCACTCTGGTTCTACTACTGGAACAGAAGGAGCCACAAGATTAAAATAGACACCACAATAAGTAGCACCTCTCTGTAAGAAAATTTGGATTTTATTGCCTGATGTGGCAAAATCATGACTCCAAAATTCCAGGTTAAAAAAACAAACCAGGAAACAAGTAACTGTCAAAATTGACAAACTTATTTCAGTTTAACTTCTGTTTTCAGAAGTTTTAGAATTAATTTTCTTCTTTTTTTCAGAAAACATCTGGCTTTATAATTTAGCAGATGTTGCAGTTGCTTAGGAATTGCTTTTAGTTCTAGCAACATGCCTTTTATTACAGTAGCAGTCCCAGAACTTGCAATAGAAATTTGATGGCAATAGCATCCTAATAACAAAAATAGGTCTTTCAAGTAGCATTTTTAAATTTCTACTGCAACTACCCTTGAAATTTCTAGTTTCTATATCTATTCCTGGAGCATATATTCTGTTATTCCTTCCTCCTCAGTTCATCATGGGTATCCGACACGATTGTACATGCAGCTGAACTTTTGCCATTTGCCATTTGTCATTTGTCCAGTTATTTCCTATATACAAAAAAATCCTAATGAAGGCAAAGAAAGATTTGGTCCATGTGGGTAAATAAATATGTTAGAAGAATATATTTGAAAATTTTTCTCCTGGTACCTGTCACAAGGCCAAACTTACAAACTTTTTTTCATATTATTAATGTTGAGTAGAATAAGGCACAACTTGGTTTTGGGGCTTCTTAAGTCAGTAAATGAAATCTAGTTATCAGATTCTTCTTCACTGTGTGAACTGCATGCAAAAAAAATCAAATTCTTGACAAAACCAACTTTGTACAATTAGTTTTTCCTTCAAATAAGTTATTTATTTTAAATCTAAAAAAGCTATTTAAATGTAAAAGCAAAGTTAATCAGACATTAGAAAACAGGCTGCTAGGTATAGTTAGTCTAGATTTAGTAAAATGTGATGAAAACAGAATATTCACTTTATCTTGGTCATAGGTTAGAAGTACCCTTCTACAATGCAATGAAGAGTAAAGCATGAACTATACCTGCATTTAATATCTAGAACACAACCTGACACTACTTCTTATGTAGACACTGCAAGTAGCATCTCCAGAATTCAAATAAAATACCAGGATGTGTTTCTACCTGGACATATGCAGATTCCTCCACCTACAGTTTCGTTGTTCTCACAGAAGATCAGTTGGGGGTGGCATTGAAAGAAACAGAACTCAGTTTTCAGTGTTATCTAATCTGAGCTTTGCTGCAATTGATGTGAGGTGTGAAGCTGAAAGAAATGGAGGAGTCCCACTGTATATACCCCTGTTCAATCACCCGTTACCTCTGTGATTCATTCACTTGGGAAGCTGGCATGATATCTGCCAAAGCTTGTTCAGCAGCATGGTTTAACACCCGTGCTGTAATAGGAACCAGCTAGCTTGACGGAGGTGGAATATTTCTGTCTGAGCTCTGTCATCTCACAGGCTGCATGTTGGATTGCACGGGGCTCAATACCATTAATTCACTGCTATTAAAGGAGTATTTGTTAGCAAGTGTAGCGTGAGGTCAGAGACATTCTTGTGATTATTGTTTTATCACTTCAACTGGGCATTATTTTTTAGGTACTTCCCATCCTAAAAAGCAACTCTATAGCACTGCCTCTGCATTATTAAAATGGCATGACCTATATGAGAGAAGTACAAAATGCAGTTGTGCTTGAAGATGTATGCTTTCACTGTGTAAAGCTGGTCTTTGGGGTCAGTGTTCATAAAGCTGGGCATAGCTAAACACACTGGCTGCTCTTCAAAGATAGCAAGGCACCAGACATAGAAATTATCTGAAACTGAAAATATAGACACGTGAATAACAGTCTGGCCACTGTTTATATCTCCTCAAGAACTGATTTTGGACCTGTGAAAAAGAGCTGCACTGAATTCAGTGCTACTTGAACTTGACTCAGCAACAGAGTAAGCTTGCTTAAAGCTAGCTTGGCTCCTGCTAAATCATGTTTTAATTCTTTCCCCAGCTGTATAATAGACATACTTATTGAGCAGCCGTGGGACATTCATAAACAAGACCAAATGGTTGTATGCATTTGTGTTCACTACATTAATTTCATGTTCAAAGAAGCTCCAGTGAAGAATGGGGGCCAATTCTTTGAAACGATATTTGTAGGCCCAGAGCGTATCCATCTGCCTCCTGTGTGTGCCTGACAGTGCAATTCAATGCATTGTTGCACGCAACTCTTCCAACATGTTTTCAAGCATCTTGCAAGTTTGACTAGCTGCTTATATCAAAATTTATAAAGTGATGCTTCTTATTGCCATCATCCCAGAGAGCACCAAAAAAAAATTTCCAGACTATATCTTTTAAAATATCTGGTTGTGCAGCTGAGATTCTTTCTACGTCTGCCTTACAGCAGCTGCATTATCCTAGCAGGAAACAGCTGTGAGATTTGTATAAACTTTCCTGTCTAGGAAAACAGGAGCTGTCCATGTCTCCTCCTCCCAACAGCTCTCTCTGTAAGTGAGAGTAATCACAGAAAAGCAGCGTGGCTGGCATTTTCCTTTACCCCAGCAGTTCCTGGCAGTTGTGTCAGCTGGATGGAGTTATAAGCAGCCATGAGAAAATGTTAACATTCATTAAATGTTAATCCCTGCAAACACTTATATACACATCAGTTCACTTATATAATAGGCATACTGAAATCATTGGGGCAACCCTGGGAGAACAGTTACTCATACATATAAATGTTTATAGGATTCACTTCCTCCTTTTGCTCTGAATCATCTGGAATAATGTCCCCACAACTTCACAAGGTGAGTTTTGTGGCTTAATCCTGTTGATGGCTCAGTTCTGGTGAACATCAGTAGGAATTAAGATATTCCCTCTTTGTTGCAAAGCCCTCCTAACCAGAGCATAGTAAACCAGTATCTTATTCTACAACTCCCAGTTGTGTCCCTTTCTGCTGTGCCTCAGGTTTTATTTCTTCATTTCTGTCCATTTCATTACTTCAAAAGAGCTCTTCCCTCATTGTTAACATAACTATTTTCATCCTTCTAAATACTTACACAGTTCCTGCAGTATAAAACACTATAAAGAGGTAATCACCTGCCATTTGACATTATTTCAATGCATTCAGAGTTTTTTATTCTCATTTGAGTCTTATTGGCCCCTATCATTATTTCTATAATTGAATTGCATTTCCTCTTCTTCATAGGAATTGATGCTTATTTTAAGGCACATTCATGCTAGGAGACATAGCACACAGCACTTGAAATAACTGTGGAATGATGTGGGCTAGTATGCTGTCCTGGCACAGCAGTCCTTCCAGCTACAGCCAGTTGGGGAATCCAGATTATGTCCTTTTTGTTAGGGAGCTGAGATCCATGTCACATTTTCTGCTGGACTGTTTGTTTAAATGATGGTTTCTATCAAGATCTTTGGGTGGATTTCACTATGACTGTCAGGATACAATGGGCATTGAAAAGTTCTAGGAGTAGCTTTTTTAATTCTAAATTTCAGTTCAAAGCCTATCAATTCCACCATGCTTGCTCTTCAGCTGTAGTGATTATCAGAAATACAAAGAGGTCAAAATTCTGTAAGTTTTTGTTTCTGTCCACAGAAAATAGAACAAGATAATGTGTTGGCTGATAACAGATGACCTTGTTGAAGCTGAGGATCTGTAATTGCTTGGTTCCTCCTCTCTTGCAGGCTGAATGCTATGGCATGTTTGAGCCATACATCTGCTGTTTATCTGTGGATAGTGTGAAGTCCAGGAGAGAAATTTCTTTCACCCCTAATCTCAGCAGATTTACCAGTTAATTAGCCCTAATACTTGGCATACTTTTAGGCACTAACATAAAACAGAAAACGTTGGTTAGAAGACTCCAGCTTTCCAACAATGCATGGATGTTGTGGTACACTGAGCTAGGAGAAAAATGCTGATCTGGAGATTCAGCACCAAGTTTTCAATAGGGCAAGCACACATTATTTGTTCAGTAGTATTGGAGAAGGACTCCTGACTGGAGTAGGCTTTTTTACCTGTTGGAAGCATTCAACATGGATCTGTTGCAAAACTCTACCACATGTTGGATAGCTGTAACCTGCCTGAGATGCAACCACAGAAGTATTAATCTTCCAATTAACTCTTTAGATGGACATTGGGTCTATAGCCCATCTGTCTGAGGCAGTCATGGTCTTCATCACACATAGATGACTACTCACAGAATGGTGACTTATGTACCCTATAAGCTGTGGAAGATGACTCTAATACACACTATATTTCTAAATGAGCAGTTACGGTTAGTAGGAGAACAGCATTGCTATTCTTACTTGGATTTCAATTTTCAAGAATAACATTTCAGTTAAAACTTTTGCATTAAAATTTATATTTGCACGTTTGTAAAGCACCCCCAAATGACAGCTTCATTCTGGGCTCCGCATCACAAAAGAGATAGGGACATGCAGGAATGAGTCCAGAAAAGAACCATAAAGGTAGTGAAGGCTGTGGAGCATCTGAGATCTGAGGAGAGGAGTTGGAAATGTTCAGCCTGGAGAAGAGAAGGCTTGGAAGGATCTTACCAATGTGCATAAATACTTGAGGGGGAAGAGTAAAGAAGATGGAGCCAGGCTCTTCCCAGTGGTGTCCTGTGAAAGGACAAGAAGCAGTGGATAAACCCTGAAAAATTCTGTTTAAACTTGTGAAAAACTTTCCTTATCGTGAGAGTGGTCAAACAATGGCACAGGTTGCTCGGAGAGGTTGTGGAATAACCATCCTTAGAGATATTCAAACCCCCAGTGGTTGTGGCCCTGAGGAGCCTGCTCCTGCTCACCCTGCTTTAAGCAGAAGGTTGAGATGAGGTGATCTCCAGGAGAGCCTGTCCACCTCAGCCACTCTGTGGCTGAACTCATAAATACTTCTGAATTACAAGCAAGCGCCTAAATAGAAAGTTCCCTAGGAAACACAACTGTTTAAAAGTACAAAGCACCAAAAACTTTTGGTACTATTTATAATTTTGTTGCGAATTGTGGTGATTTTAAATTAATGAATTTTTAATAAAGAACAATTGCCTGTAAGAATTAAGCTCTTCTAAAAATATATCATTCACAGTGCTGTTAAGTAGACATTTCTGCCTAGTAAATTGTAGCCTTCTGTCAGAAGAAGGTGCACAATACCAAATATGTGGGTATAAACACAGCTTTATGAGCATCTTCCTTTCCAAAGTTGTGCCATTTCCTACTAATGAGGTCTTGCATCAAGACCAACAAGACTGACTTTTTAAAAAAATTATTTTATACTTGAACCACATGGCTTGTTTTCAGAAACGTCTAAAAAACTATTAACATGAACTATGCTTTTGTATTTTAAGTGATGCAGAATCCTGATATTCAAATTGTATAAATTATATATCTTTGCATTTTACATGTCAAATAAACCAAGCCTGTTATTATTTGGATGTGGTCAGCTTTGCTGCTCTGCAAAAAGTGAATGTGACACCCATAATCATTTGTGCAAAGCCAGATTCTGAAAAGCTTTAGACTCCTCTGATTTCAGCAGTTGTTTTTTCTCCATGAGGTTTACCCAATTAAAAGATGAATGGCTCTGTGCTATTCTCCATTTATGGCACTGTACCTCAGCTGAGCTTTCTGATATATTTTAATTATCACACTATCTATATTGGAAAATAACCTGTAAGCATGTTTTGCGTGGCAGGCATACAAGATCTGTTTATATCATCATTATTTTTCAGTTACATTTCATGCTGTGTTTATTGCAGCTATTCCAGATCTCCTCATGTTATCCACAACAGCCTGCCAGCCACGGTGTTGAGTAAGAGGATTCAACTGTGGATGGATCTCTCTCCCTGAAGTAACTGGCTCAGATAGGCTTCAGAAAGTGATGTTTTGCCTGCCTCATCACGTGTCTAAAAAGGATAAGGGCAGAGCTATCAGAATTACTCTGATGTAATGCAGTGAGTATGAGTGTACTAGAAAGTCTCAAGCTGTTGGTGTCACATCATCACAGAGTCTTGTTTCCTGTGAACTGCCAAATGATCTTTATTTGAATTTAAAATATTTTTGCCTGAGAAAGCAGTTACGAGCAAACAGCCTATTAAATATACCATTGAATGTCTTTCCTACATGATCACCAGCATTTTGGTAACTAAAAGTGAACTGACAAGTTTTCTTCACATTATACAGTTTGCAATTTTTAGCACAAAGCAGAAATTAATTTGATTGCCAGCTTGACATTCATGGAGTCTTGTATTTGTGCATAAATGTGAAAGGTCAGTATAAAAGGTGTGTGCTCATATTGGCCATCAGAGTCCTAGAAAATGATTATGAAAATGTAGCTGTGGGCATATAAAAATAATCTGAAAGTTACTATTTAAATGTACAGTTTGTGTACTCAGAGACATAAAGAATCAACCATCTTACCAACAAGATGTTTATAAAGCAAGTCTGCTAGGTTTTCTAACAGCATCTTCATAACATATTTAATCCTTTTTATTTTTTTATTTCATATAATTTAATTTATAAATGTAATATTTCCGTTGTAGAATATGGGGGCATGTTTAAGAAATACATAATAAATACAATTTCAGCCATAACAGGGCACATCTAAGAGTGATATTTAGTAGTAGGTTCTGTTAATAATCAAAGTTATAACAGCAGATATAAAAAGGGTGGAACAGCAGACAAGAGGATGTTGTAGGTACTGCCATTCTGGTGTAACTTGACCCTTACATTAACCTGGATTAAATATTCATTTAACAATGGTTGCTTGCACTGAATTTAACTGATTTTTTTTTTTCCAAAGTAAGAAGTCTATCTTAAAATTACCGGTTGATGTTTAGGTTATGTAATTTATTATGATGCCTTTATGAATCATGTTTCTCACCTCTGCACATTGCTGGATTTTTTTGGCTTCCATATGCTTGGATTACATGGCACTTTGTTCCAAAGCATTCTCCTCGAGAGTGATCTTTATTTCTGTGCAATCTGACAAGCTGAAAAAGATTTTCTTGGTGTATTTATAGTGGGGTAAACTGGCAGAGCTATGAATACAACTCCAGCATTACTTATGAACATAATTGAATCTCTTCCCATTGCAACATAAAACTATAATAATGTGTGCATTTTTTTACCAGAATAACTACATCAATAATAGGGTTGCTACTGCCATACATTATAGACACCCATCATTAGCTTACTGTGAAAGTGTCATTTATTGTAAGCACAAGAAGGAAAAAAAGTTTATTCTTGTCAATAAACAAAGTCACAGTTTCAGTGCCAGAAAGATGCATCTTTTTTTTCTTTGCCAAGGGCAAGGGACTCTCTGAGGAACAGGCTGCATTGTTGAGCTGTTGAATGCTTGTCCAGCTGCATGCTTCCCATCAGCCAAATACATTATCAGAGCACCCAGATTCTTTGGCTATAAACAAAAGCATGCAAGTACTTTTTAGTGCCACTAGCAACCCTTGATGTTCGAGGTTCATATTTCCTTAAAGTGCTAGATTAGAAATTTTTCCAATCCCCTACCCTCCATCCATATAAGATAATTAATACTGTTTCAGTCTAATTCAGGGTCTTTAAACCAAGGTGGTCCAGTTTTCATTTTCTGTGTAAAATGGAAAAGCAGAGAGGTAAATGCAAGGTTGAGTATCTGTGAACATCCGCCATCTCCACAAACATCTTTCAGGGGTAGATAGGTATGCATTTAATCTGCTTTTGGTAGGGCTAAAGCTTAAATAGAACATTGGCAAAATCAAAAAGTGCAAATTCAGCAGTGACTGGGTAAGAAATCCCCATGGTTTTGCGGGAGGGTGAAGTTGCAGCAGAAGGCCAGGCTTGTCCTGGGCCAGCTCATGTTTGCTGCAGGCTGCCTTGCTCCCGGTCTGTGGCGTGCTGACCTGCCAGGAGCCCGAGGGGAATTGTGCTGCAGAGCTTCTGCTGCTCTCTCCTTTGCACGAGTGCTCCATCCCTCCTTCCATGGGTCCTGGCAGAGAGCGTGGCCTGTACTGACCTGACTTTCCATGGGGTGAGTCACTCCCACGCCACAAGCTGTGTGGGATCTGCAAGGGTAGGGCGCACGCAGTGTGACGGGCAAGGCTCTGCCTCTGGTTGGACATCAGCACTCAGCCACAAGAAGAAAGCCCAGAAGAAATTGTTCAGGGACTCTGGTTCTTACGTCCCAGCTGTCTGGTACACTTGGAGGAGCATTCAAGTTACACCTGTTTAGGGAAGGTGTAACCTCTGACTTGGGCTGTCGAGCTGGCTCAACAAGCAGGAACGGGTCAGGGTGATGCAAGCCCTGCCCTTGCCCTTCCCTGTCAGACTATTTGTTTCCTCAAAGGTATCAAGCAAACTCTGAAGCTTTTAAGCAAGAGGGAGGGTTAAAGAAACACGCAACCATCGTTGAGGGCTGCAGACAAAAACAACCCAGCATTATTTTTACAGAAATGCATTTAGTACATTTATTAAGGTAAAGGATGCCCCTGTAAAGCAAAACATGGAGCTCACAAGAGCAAGCAGAAATTGGAACAGGTATTTGATGAAAGACTACTGAACCAATAATAGATATTATGGAGCTAGGACAAATTTGTTAATTATCAGCAAAGCCTAGTTTGCAGTAGAAAGGGATGCTGGGAGTATTTTATAGAGGAGAAATTTGCTAATCTGCACTGTTGAAAAGGTCAGTATATTGCCCATGTATGAATTTGGCTTCAAGGTGTTTCCAGGAAAAATACAATAGTGAATGAAGGGTACTATGTCCACAAAAATACATTTCCAAGGGCTCTTAGACATGAGAGAGTCACCAGCACTTGTGACACTGATTGCTTAAAAATGTGTCATTTCAAGGGAATGACGAGAAATGACGAGACAATAAACCATTCTTGCAGGAAGTCTCAGACAGTAGCAACATTGGCCAAGTTTAAAATTTGCTGGGGAGTAGAAGCTGAGGATCTACTAAAACATATTGGGCTTAAGGTTACAACTGAACAAGCCATCTATTATTTTCATTTCACTGGACAAAATTAGACCCATGTTCTGCTTATGAGCTGCTTTTAAAATTGCAAAACAAAACAAAAAAAAACCTCCCAAATGCGTCACAAATTGGAATTACTTGTACAAAACATTCATCAGACAAGTACATGCTAATGCCTGTTGTAAGAATTGCTCAGAGTATTTGACATTTTTGCCACGATATTTGTGTGCTGTGTGACATTCACAGTGTGTGTGCTCTATGAGAAAGGGCTCACTCAGAAGGTTGCTGCTGCTCTGCCGAGGGCTGACTGTCAGCCCTGCACAGGGGAGGCACTGTGCTCCCCTCACATCGAGTTTGTGAACACAAAGGAAGGTGGGAGACGAATGATGGTGCCTCGGTCCTCTGCTGCTCTGTCTGCTCACTGTGTTGACATTTCCATTTGTGATTAAAGAGATTTCAGCTGCTGTTATAACATACACTTAGGCAGATAGACAAAGAAATTCTCTTGCCTCAGAGCATTGGGAATTATTTTTTTTTTAAAGTCACAGCTCCGGGAACCATGTGAATTAGAGGTAAATACAAACTCAGATTAAATTATTGTCTTCGGTTTTGTAGAATAGTTCTTGAAGACATGATACAGAAATATTCAGAAGTTTCAGTAAGCAAAAGAGAGTGAAAATAAAAAAGGATTTACATATACTTAGGCTAGCCTTTTCATTTTGGGGACCTGAATCATGAGTTCTGAATGCCTGGATTAGCAATTCTGTATTTAGCAGTGACCAAAATATTCAAAAATAGCTTCTCACTATTTGTGCAGTCTATATTTATGCTTGGTAAAAGCCATCTACGCTGCTAAAAAAAGAAACACAGACCTTGCCAGTTAACAGGGCATGTCCACAAAAATCAATATGCAACATTGCCACTTGGATCTGAAGTTCCCTTCTGTTGCCTCTCAGCAGCAGCACACTGACAGGAGCTACTCTGAGGCACTCCTCCTCTCCTTCTTATCCTTTAGGTGTGATGCATTAAGCAACAGTATTCAAACTGATTGCAATTCCAAAAGGAGGGGATCATCAAGCAAAAGCTTTATTTCTTTTTGAAGTGAAAAAAACCTGTGACCTCAGAAGCCACATATTTGGGAAACTGTAGAAGGTGTTCCTGATTGAGAACAGACCAGACAAGCCTTAACCAATTAATTGTTCTTTCTGCTCATTTCTGCCCAGGTCTCATTTATTTGTTGAATTTATCCAGTCACATATGTCTCTTATATTTTACACAGTTCTTACTTTGCGACAGAAACCACCATTTACTTTTTAATAAAAAAAATATATATAACAATACTGGATAATCTGACTGATGTTTTTCACTTCCTATACCGTAAGTGTTAAATAAATAACAATTTTGGCCAATTCCTAGTCTCACCTAGATCCTTTTGGACTATTGCAGCCCAAAGCTATAATAAGCAAATGAAGCAATTTTGTCAGGCTTCTATCTGGAAGAAACACTCATTCCAGACTACAGTTTTAAAGCTGACATCTGGAGTGATACAGGTAAGTTTTCTTATGATCCATATGTGCCTCCTTATGTACTTCAGATGTAAATTAAGACTAGCATGTTAAAAATGTGCCCCTCCTTTTCTCTTTTGTCAGCCTCTACACTGTAGAAACTCCTTACAACTCCTCTAGTACAAATCCCAAATATGTGTACTGTAATGTCCAGAATCAGAACCTGTCCAACACTTCCTCAGTGTAGCAACCAGCCTCTCTCACCTGAGTATGGCTTGTGCAAGTGCCAGCCACTCCCAGCTGAACCTTCACAGGGCACTGGCTCTTCTCTGAATTCTAGCCCAGGAGAGCAGGACAGACCACAGGTAGGTCCCTCATTGTATTGATCAATTAAAAAAAAAAAAAAACCACCCTCTCACCCACAAACAAAAAAACTGCAGAAAAAGAGGATTTACAGGGCTTTAATCAGGGAAGGAAGTCCTTGTGGGAAACTCTTTTTCTCTGAGACAAAACTGAGCAACGCTGCAATACTCTGGCCCATAAACAAACCTGTGCCCCTGCTGTTGCCTCAGAGATACTATCATGGAAATTTCTCCATGTCTCATTTTCATTTTAAGTAACTTATTCTGCCTAGAATTCCTGTGTGTGCTTCCTTTCTAAAACTTGTATCATCCTGTTTCAATGGCGCAAAACTCGTATGTGGTGTTATTTGCTATTTATTGCTAATGTACATTTCTTATCTCTACATACCCATATGAATATGTTACCTATAATTTAATAGAATGTGTTTGTAAAATACACTTGCATGTGCAACTCTGGTAAATGAATCTAAAGATGAACAGATTTAAAACTATGCCGAAGGTGGTTTGGATTGCTGTGTTTGCCAAAAGTAGCTGTCTGTGTTGTGATGTTTTAACAACTCCTTCATGGCAGATTCTTGCACATTATTCAACAAACTTTAACTTAACTTTTCATTAAGTATACACAGGAAGGACATGGAAACATCCCTGATTTTTATCTCTCTAGTGTTCTCCAGGAATCAGCTACCGTTATTCTGGTTTGTGTGGGAGAAATGATCTTAGAATCACTCCATATTACACCATTAGTGTGTCAGTGGGAGGTTAAGACACATCGATTTATTCTGTTAGTGTTAGAAACTACAATAATGTGTAAAATGAAAAATTATACAGAGTGAACTATGCAATGACTGTGCAATGTGACCTGCCAGAGCAAGCCCTTCTGCATCAACTCCTCCAAAGATTTTCTGTGACCTGAGAAGCTGCACTTCTTTCACTCTTTTTCCCTTCTCTCAGAGTCAGCAAGCTGTGCCATCTACAAGACACTGAAAAGCAGACAGGCCTAAGCCCTGCAAGAAATAAAAGGGGTTTTCTATCCTTCTGTGGGTTCTGTCTCTGTTGAAATCCTGCCCTTCAGTCAACATTCACACCAGCTACCTGCGTAACCACATGTGATGTCCCACCCTTTCAAGGCTATCTAAAAAATATGTTAGATTTTTTTTTCAGTTGAGTTCCTTCAGCCTGATGCTGAGATAGATAGATATAGATATAGATTTACTTACACACACATATATGTTTTTAGCTATGTAGAAACTACAAACTAGATATAAAGAATTGCAAAATACTTGGTTGCACTTTGTTTTGATATTTGCGTATTCGGTAGTTCTGTCCTGTTAAATAAAGACAAAAACCATTTTATTAATGGTAACGGCTATTGCACTACTCAGTTGCCTAATTAAATGCTTTAGACTGAAATGCAAAACTCACATGTTCATCCAGAGGATATAAAAAATGTGATTATACTAACACACAGTCTGTTTGTCAGTCCATCTTCCAACCCTCTAACCAGCAGAAAAAGTCACAGTGAGCACAGTGAAAAGAACACAGTGTAGCATGGAAAAAATATGTAAAAGGTCCTTGCTAGTGTTACATTTGTGCATCTGTAGGGACAAGCATGACACTTAGCCAAGAGCCCTGAACACTCAATTTCTCCTTTGAGAGAAACTGCTTTCACAGTTTTTTCTCTACAAAGATGCCTCTGAACTTGGATTCTTTCCTATGATGCTGAATGCTAGCTTGTTCCTTGAAAAGGAGGGGATTTAAAAGGCCATAAAACTAGAAAGACTTCTGGATAGACAGGCAATTAGAACAAAAGGAAGTTTGCATTATTAATAGAGGCAGAACTTCCTACTCCATTTCAGCATGTGCACGACATAATTTTATTTCTGTTCAATAATTTCACTTGATTGTAATGCCCTTCTTATGTCCTAAAGACTCCTCTCCATGTAAAACTAAATAGCTATTAGAATGGCAGGAGGAGGCTTTCATCAAAATTGCAAGACTCATCTTTTTTGTTTTTTTCATCTGCACTAACATACAACCCAGAGAAACTGGCTGAAATTGTAGAAGCCTTCTCTGCCATTCTTGATATTTGTGAAGTGTTTACAAACTTGTTTGTATAATTTGTTTGTTTGTTTGGTTTTACTGTCTGTGTTGGATCTCTCAGTTCTCTGTCCCATTTTTCTTTACTGTTTATCTCTGATGGAGGAACAGGCTGAGGCAGAACTGGCTCCAGCAGCTCAGGCTGAGTGTAAGGCCCTTTCTTGCTCATCAGTGAAACGGATGGATGGGCTCTTTGGTTCAGCTCATTCACCAAACTTCCTGGTCAGAGCAGCCTGTCAGACTCCAGGAGCTGCAGTTCTGTGCTCGAGCCAGAAGTTGCACCATTTTCTATGTCCATCTAAATGCATCACATGGTGAGCCCAAGTAATTTTCCCCCAACCCAATCACAAACAAAGCAAAAGCCAGGCTTGCTGTAGGTTTGCTTATCACTCTCCAAGGAAAGATTTGCTGCCTGAATTTTTTATGGGCAGAAAGAGCCAGCTGAGGCCCCCCAGAGAGAGAGACAAGCCCTGGTGAGCCATGCTGGGGCAGGAGCCAAGGACCCAGCAGCAGCAGGACACTGGAAGAAAAGACGATTCACAAAAGGAGACTGTGCTTCCCACGCTGGGCTGCAGCTGAGGGCTCCATAGCCAGTGGCAAGGCCAGACAGAGGTGACTCACCGAGGTGACTCAGAGCTGACCTGTGATGGAACTCGACTCTGACAGTAACTGCCCTTCTGACCAGAGTTATTATGGAGGACCAGCTGAGAGGAACGATGGCTGTGGGGAATTCCTCGGTGCTGATGGGAGCTGGGGGTTGTCTTTGGGGACAGGGAGTCTTCACCTCCCTTTCCCCTTGGCATCCACCACCCTGCTGTCTGCTGCAGAGCAGCACTGGCACTGACTCTGCCTGGTTAAGCCGCCCGTGTGGCCTGAGCCCACAGGTTTTGTGTGGGCAGAGCACTCACTGATCCACTGCTGATAAGCAGAGAGAGGTGTGGGAGCTCACACCAGCCTGCAAGAGAGCAGGCAGACGTGTGGGAAGCAGTCACATCTCTGGCCATCTGAGGATGGCCTCATCCCTACCAGCCTGGTAGTCACACAGCAGGGACTGACTGTATGGATGTACCACAGGCATACCTGCTACTGCTGCAGATCCCACCACGCAGTCTCTTCTGCTGCCTTATTCACATCAATCTGCTCCACAAAGGGGAATGAGGTGAACTCTTATGATGAGCTGGATGAAAAGATTATATCCCAGCTGTTTGCTGCTGCCTCACCATCCAGTGCTTTCCTGCCCAGCTCTTCTGTTCCATTACGTTGTATGAACAAGAAAACAAACCAGTCCATTAATGGCAGAACGTGGAGGGATGGGTTAATTGCGTGAATAATCTGATGCGTGATCTGGTCTCAGGAGCAGCTGAAACATTTTATCTGACTGCAATCTAAATCGGGTTTTATTTGGGAACAGTTGTAATGGCTTGAAAAGTTGCCATTTCCTATCTGTCCCTTGCAGTGTGGTGATTGCTGCAGGTGACTGCTGCCAATCCATCCGAGTGTCACTCGCAGGTTGCTCGTCTGAGTGCAAGGCAGGCAGCTTGGGCTGAGCCCCAGCATGTGGGGTTTTTAAAATCAGCCAAGCAACTTTGCCCAGAGGCTGGCCTGCAGGGCTCAGATGATGTGCTCCTTTAGGAGGGTGACCCTCAAAACAGACAGCTGAAAACAAATGGTCCAACTCTGGCAATAGTATCTTAAAGCACCAAAGCTGTTTGTATTGTGAAGGTTAAGCCATCCTGTTTGTCACTTTAAATTCCAGATTATCTGAATTTTCTGTGTACTTGGAAAAGGAATATTTTACAAATTAATCAAAATATTTTGAAAAATTCAAAATATATTTTGATTATTTTTTGCTGTATAGAGCGGGCTTTTTATGTTTTCCTTCATATGTCCCTCAAAATTTTGAATTTGCATACATTATACATATAAGAAAAGCTGCAGCAGACCATGATCTTCATTTTACTTGCCAACAAAATCCTCTCTAAATACAGAAATTAATTAAAATCTTACTACACTCCAATAAACTTGATATAAGTAACTGTAATATTGTACAGTAATAATATGTAGGCACCTCAGTCAATTTTTCTAGGATCTAGAGGACACTGACAATCTTCAAATAATCCCATCTAATTGCTTGCTCTCATCCATAGGGTAACAACTACACATCCCAAACACCAGGGAAAGAAAAAAAAAGAGAGAGAAACAAAATTATTTTTTTACTTCTGCTAAGATATAGCTCCCAGCCTAGCCTAAAGCACCTCTGATAATATACTAGACCTTTGGGCTCCATAGATCAGGAAAGTATTAACAAGTACAAAATAAAGTTTTATCACCAGAAAAGGAGAACTCACTTTCTACTGAAAACACAGAGGTTCTTTTAAGTTAAACTCAGTTCTACAGTGATCTAGACACAATCATAGAAGCGAGATACTTAAAATACCAGCTGCTCCCCATATTCACTAGGAACATGCCTTGAGGCTCACCAGTAACTCATGTAACCAGAACTCTCAGCAGACAGACAATACTTTTCATTTCTAAAGCTGTGGACAAGCAAAACCTCACTAATCACAAATCAAGGAAGCAGATAAGCACGTGTTGACACCCTTGCTTTACTCACTGGGAGTGCACTGAACACTGCTTTATGCAAAGTGGGTTATCTGGAGCTGGGGTTCAGCTTGCAGAGCTTGGGGTGCCATCCCACAGGGGTGTCCAGACTAGGGGCACCTGCAGAATACAGCAGACCCTCTGCTCCTCTGCAGGCTTCCACCAGAGATGGAAAGGCAGGAGGTAAGGCATTGTGACAGGTGCTATGTAAGGAAGATGCACAGAGCTCTGCAAAGTGTGTAAGTGACCAAGGCTGTCAGCATTGCCACTCTCTCATTCCCTAAACTTGATCAAGATTTTTATATGCTTTTCACTCCATTTTACCTCCAAGGCAATTTCTGCTGCCATGCTGAGCTGTATGGCATCAAGCCCTGAGTCCCAATCATTGCCAGAAGAACTCATAGCAATACTAACCAGGATGATAGTCACAATTAATAATGAACATGTCTTTCAGATCTTGTACAACAAAAGAAAAAAAAGAGCTACCAAAGCAATCAAAAACCCCATGCAAGACTGGAACCTAAAGAAAGCAAACCACAAAAGTTTTAAAAAAAACTTCTCTACTTACTTCATATATAATGGCCTGTTCCAGAATTGTGATGTGCCAAACACATAACAGGGTCCAGTGGCTTGGGTGGAGTGGCAGCGGGTAAAAAACAAACTGCAGAAGCAGCAGAAACAGATTTAAAGGTCACCAAGCTCATTCACGTTGGAAAACAAGTGAACACTGAGATATTGTGAACAACACTGTGCCTACTGTCTGTTACACCACTCCCCACGAGTGCTATCCTACTCCTTTTCCACTGCCATTGCAATAGATTCATCAGTGGAGAGCTGTGAGACATCAGATATCAGAGGAAAAAAGCGCAGAGTAGCAAAGGAAATAGCTTTGCCTACGTGTGCATGGTGGAAGGAAGCTGTGCAGGTACTTGCACTTCATGGAGACCATGACTTGCTGCTGGCTCCGTATAACCTCAGCCTGAGAGTGTATGAAGAGCTGGGTATTGAAATGATTTTTCCTACCCTAATAAAATACATTTAAAATAGAAGCTGTGTGTCTAATTTTCCATTTACTTGTCTTATGAAAACTATTGTTTCCTTTCATGTTCCCTACACTTGCTTTCTTCCAGTGCTGGTTTTGACTGGGATAGAGTTGATTTTCTTCACAGTAGCTGGTAAGGGGCTGTGGTTTAGACTTGTGCTGGAAACAGTGCTGATAACACAGGGATGTTTTGGTTATTGCTGAGCACAGCTTATGCAGAGCTGATGCCTTTTCTGCCTCTCACCCCACTCCACCAGTGAGTGGGCTGGGTGTGCACAAGGAGCTGGGAAGGGACCCTGTCAGGAGAGCTGACCCCAACTGATCACAGGGATATATATTCTGATCGTATGGTGGCATGCTCAGCACCTAAAGCTGCAGGAAGAAGGAGCAAGAGCCAACATTCAGAGTGATGGTGTTTGTCTTCCCAAATGACTGTTACATGTGACAGAGCCCTGCTTTCCTAGGGACGGCTGCACGCCTGCCTGCCCATGGGGAGTGGTGAAAAAAACTCCTTGTTTTGCTTTGCTTGCATGTGTAACTTTACTTGTCAAGCTGTCCTTATCTCAGCTCACAAGTTTTCTCACTATGACCCTATCCACCACCTTACAAAACTCCATTTCTGCTTTTCTGGGTGACATTCTATTCTGTGTGCACGTGTGCATGGAGGTCTAAGTGCAGCAGCTGGAGTGAGACTGCAGGTTGTACAGGCAGAGAGAGCAGTGAGTGTACATGGTGTGTGAGTATGCATGTCAGTGTGTATACAAGTGTGCATACTGTCTGTACAGGTTTTTTCTCTAAAATATGTTTGCATATTAAATAAAATGTCAAGGCTTTTATTTAATTACTGGATACTGAGGTCTTCTAGATCAAGTGGATGTGAAACCTTCATTTTTGTCTTGCTATTTCATGCATTTCATACCATTTTCATAGCTTTGTCTCTTATTGCCCTTTTATTGCCAATGTTTCTGTCACTGCCTTCTTAAGTGCTTAGTCTTCTGCTTTTTATTTCATGTCTTCACCTTTTTCAGCTGGTTGCAATGACGCATGAATCCTTCAATACACTTGCCAGGGTCAAACCTTTGCACTGTCAAGAGTAGGATATATTCAAGGCAAAGCTATTGTGAGATGTTCTTACTTCAATAAGCAGTTACTTTGGGAAGAGAAGTGACAGTGATTTAGTTATCCATCTCACAAGCTGCAAGACCTTGAATTTTCTTACCTTCCTTGATGTTACTCTGTTTAACAATGCAGACCGGTTCAAATTAGCAAGACACTACTCATATCATGGGAGCAATCCAGCTCTGGAAATAACAGCTACAGTGCTCTGCAATGTTTCTGTGACTTTGCAAATGAAAACAGGTGAAAATATCTCTCTCTGGGTATCATGTTTAAATTCTCCATTGCACAGCTCTCCTCTCCATCAGCACTGACATTTCAATCTTGAGTCACTCCTTTTTTTCCTTTCTGGTCCTTTTAATCATTTCAACAAGGGAGAAAGGAGTGAAGGGAAAAGAGAAGGGACTAGAGTCAAGTTTCCGTATAAATTTAGCTCAGTGGAATGGGCTAGGAAATAGCAAAGGAGCTGGAAATTAACTCAGTTAGAAACCAAATACCTCCTGCCTACATGCGATGTTGTGGTTACTAGGATCTTCATAATTTTTGAACTTGTCCTGTTAATGCCTTTTTTCCAAATAAAAATTCATAAGCAGCACTATTCCATGCATCCACCAGACAGCCCGTTTTTTAAGGAAAATTTATGCAGCTGTGTAATAAGATCAAAAGGTGGGTTAGATCAGCAAAAAATCAGTTTCAGTGCCTTTAAAAGCAAAGCCTACTTTAACTTTCATCCCTTTGGCTGAACCAAAGACCAAGGCAGATTCAGCAGCAAAATATCTTTCAGCACTATCTTCTGCCCAAACTGAAGTATGATTTCAGGTTACATGTCTATACTTACACTGTATGTCTTTTTGATGCCTAAGGACAAAAGGCTGTCTTCCACTTTTCTTATAGAATTTTCATTAATTGCAACCACAGCAAAATATTTTGTAAAATATTTGTAAATTTTTGTAAAATTATTACAATTATTATTATTATTACAAAATTATTGCAATTACAAAATTATTACAAAATATTTGTAAATTGGAGGTAGAACAATTAGAAGGTATAAGGAAGGTGTGCATTTTACTCTTATTTTTGCTTTTTCCCTCAGGAAATGAAAACAATTTGTGGAGAAGGGAGATATTTTCACAGGTGTTACACGTTCTTAAGTGGTGATTTTCAGTCCTGTCTTCAGTAACAAACAAATATAGTGAGCATGACAAAATGATGTAGTTAAAAATGGACACAACTATTGAAATAAAAGAGTATCAATGGAAGTTAGTATGTCAGTGTTACTATAATACCTGTTCAGCCTTCAACTGAGAGCTCTCCTGATTCCTTGAAAGAAGGAGCTCTTTTTCCTTATCGTTTTACATGTTGCCTGCTACAGAAAAGAGCTGAACATGCGACACACACGTGTGTGTGTGTGTGTGTGTGTGTGTGTGTGTGTGTGTGTGCTATCAATTGAAAAAAATTCACTTTCTTACGTTATTCTTTGTCCTCAGATGTTATTCCTGGATGAGGAATTGTAAGAACTTCAGAAAGATGTATGTCATTCGTCAGTACAGTATCCTGTGTGTAGAGTAAAACAGACATTTATTTGTGAAGTTTGACTCAAGATATCTTGAAACACAAACTAAATTCATCCACAAACAGAAATATTATTAATATTCTAGTTTTTAAAATATAATCATATATATTCTCAACAGTAGCTGTGTACACTGATTTTAAGGAAAGAAATTATGAATGAAAACTCCAAGATATATCAGTGAACTAAGAGTTTTACAAGCGTGCAAGAGTTTGGACTAGGATGCCATCCCTTAAGCAGATATGTTCTGGAGAAAATTTTTTTGTTAAACTCATAACAATGCTTTAGAAGAAGCACACACAAAAAAAAGTGATGTTACTTTGAACTGAAAATATTGATAAAGCACTGCAAATAGACCAGCTATTATTCAGTTTCTCTTCTTCAAACATTTACATTTTAAAGTGTGGTCTGTTGTCTGCACGTATTGCCCGTGATGATATTTTGACTCCATTGAAGTCTGTGACAACTCCCTTTGATTGCAGCAGGACTTTAATGATCTCATTTTCATGTACACATTGAATGAGATATAGCAGTAGTTCATTAATTTGCCTCTTTAGCTTTCTATTTTGGTTTGTGCGGAGGTAAGAATATCTAACCAGTTAATGATCTGACAAAATCCCCCTAAATAATAAAAAGAATAAAGCAGTTAGTGGTAAGCTTAACACATGGAAATGTCAAAAACCTGTTTTGATAGTATGGACATGTCTGTAGTACAGAAAATAAGGAAACTTTGTCAAAGTGTGTATGGGGGCTACTACTATGGAAAACTGCACAAATGAATGCTCTATCGATTTTAGATCTTGACTAAAGGCTTTGAGTGGCAAAGCTGCTTAATATTGCAATCATCATAAGTAATAGTTTGCACCACAGAACCTCACAGGTCATCACAAAAAACATCACAGGCATGTACTGTCCTCTTTCAAGAAAATGTCAAAATGTTGAAACTTTAGCAGCTTCTGAGGATCTTCAAAGCCATCTAAGTGACTCCTGCCTATAATGTAAAATCTCTCTCACTCCCATAAATATCTCTTCCTCAGTCTCTTCCTTTTCCAGGTAAGGGGAAATACTTCACCTTTTTGTTTTCCCAGCTATTTTTTGCCACGATTGTCAGTTTTTGGTCCCCAAACTTAATGAAATGGCCAAAACATTAGGCTGCCTAGTTATAAGAAAGAAGAAATGTCAATAAAAATAGAAAAGCAGCACGCAGAAGAGTCTGTAGTCATATATAGAATCTTGTGTTATAGTAGAAGAGACTCTTCTTGACTGCCTAGATCAAAGAAAGCATGTGTGGTCAGCCCAACCAATTTGGTGAGAAATCAGTTCTTTCACCTAGTATCTCAGCAGCAAAAAAAATAGGTAAATTAAAATGGCCAAAGGTTCTCAGCTGTTCCCACCCCATTAATGGTGGTGTGGCGAGCATGTTGAAGTAGAAGGAGAACTTGCTCAGCATATTCTTGGGAACAAATGGAAATGAAGCAAGATTTCCTTCAATGCAACTATGTATACTGTAGGTGGATTTATCTGATCAAGTGCAGAGATCTACAGTGTAGATGTCTCCTGACAAGTTCATCACGCTAAATTCATTTTGTAGTCAGTGAGAGAAATAAGAATTCCCAGGATGGGGCTCATCCCAAAGTAGACATATATGTTTAGTCAGACAAACTGTTTCCAAATACCTATTCCTTAGCTGGTTGGAAAGGGAATCTGAATGGTGACTAATTAGTTACAGACTAGTTAGAAATCAGTATTTACCTAATATCTTAACTTTATCTGAAGTTAAGTGGGTTGAACTTTACTCTACATTTCTTTTTTTAGTACAAGTAAGACACTAAAAGATTTTACTGTATATTCCCAGGTGCTGCTGTCATTTTACCTGGCTAAATGCTGGGGCCCAGGGGAGAGGTACTGAGTGTCAGAAAATCCCTCTATTAATCTGTCTTTTGGACAGTCCCTTCACTCTCCTCTTCATTTTGGGTAATGTGTCCTCTCTAGAATTCCTATGTTTTACTATTTGAACTTGGTAACTATAATTAAAAAAAAAAATATATAGTTCTCCTTTTCAAAACCCAAGTCCACCTGTTCTATCTTTCTCTCCTATAACACTGCAACTTTTTCTGCATCAATCCTGTGAGAGGTTTGTAACCTGTCCTTAAGACATCTTTTCAGCTGATTTAATTCAGAACTTTCTTTTTGTGCCATGACAGATCACAGAATCACAGAACATGCAGAGTTGGAAGGGTCTCGCAAGGATCATCCAGTCAATCTCCTGGCCCTGCACAGCAACACCCCAGAGTCACAACCAGGTGCCCAAGAGTATTGTCCAAATGCTTCTTGAACTGTCTCAGGCTGGTGCTGTGACCACTTCCCTGGGAGCCTGTTCCAACCACTCTCTGGCAAAAAACCTTTTCCTAATATCCAACCTAAACGTCCCCTGACACAACTTCAGGCCATTCCCCTGGGTGCTGTCTCTAGCTGCCACAGAGAAGAGCTCAGTGCCTGCTCCTCCTCTTCCCCTCATGAGGAAGCTGTAACTTCAGTGAGGTCTCCCCTCAGGATCCTTTTCTCCCGGCTGAACAGAACAATTGACCTCAGCTGCTCCTCATATGGCTTCTATTCAAGGCCCTCCATCATCCTTGTTGCCCTCCTTTGGACACTCTATGAGCTTTATATCTTTCTTGTATAGTGGCACCCAAAACTGCACACAATATTCAAGGTGAAGTCACACCAGTGCAGAACAGAATGGGACAATCACCTCCCTTGACCAGATTTTGTATCTGCCTTGAGTCGTCCAAATTTAAAGTTAAGCCTATCCATCATGAAAACAGCCTCTTGTACATCTGAATATCTACTTACCCACTACCACAGAACTGCTAGTTTTCTCTTGATGTCAAGAAACCTATCTTGCAGGCTTTTTTCACAAATAATATTTCAAGATTATTGACCATTCTTAGTGTCCTCTCTCACACTGCCTTTGGAAAAGCTGTGTCAAAACAGGACATAGCATTTGATCTTGGTACTAACCCTTCTTCAGCTTGTCAGATCAGTCTCCTTTTCACACATTTCCTATACATCTACCTATTTGCCACTACATTTTCCACAATTATTTTATCTGGAAAAAAATTAAGGCCTTCCTTACACTGCCCTTTTTTCCCTGACTGCTCCTCCAGTTTGTCAAGATAATGTGGAATGCTACTCCTGTCCTTGAGTGTACCTGAACATGGTCAAGCTTGCGATCAGTGTTAATTATTCCATCATACAGCCAATCCATGGAGACCCTACATGGTTGAGAGCCTGGCTGGCAAAGAAATCTGATCACTGAGATCAAATGACAGGAGCATTGTGCATTTTGCAGTGTTTTCAGTCCTTCCTTCTAGAAAACTGCAGTTGCATAGCAATTGACAAGCCAAAGGAGAATTAAACCTTATGTGCTGCTCTTTCTCCCTCTGTTGAACTGGTTTTCCCCATCTGCCATGAGCTTGGTTTCCAGGTGTCACTTACCTCCCTAGACTAAAGCATCTTTCCTCTGTTCATGGAGCTAGGAACTTCCACAAGTGAAAGTCATTTCAAATAAGCCACTGGGACTCCAGGGACTTCAGGGACTCCTGCTTTTATGGAGATTGTGCAGTACTAGGCTTTGCAGGCACTTTCAAACAGTTTTCAGCTCACAGACTTCTGTTAGGAGATCCTATTAGAGAAGTTTAAGTTAGAGAGTGTTTCCCAGTTTACCTCAGTCCTTGCTTTATGTTTTTACCAGGTCTTTAAGAGTTAAAAGCAGCATTCTTGCTTGGAGAAGTATGTAGGAGATCAGATTCCAACATAAACATTTTTACAAAGATCTTTGGTAATTTTTTATGTGTGATGGCATGATACAGCTCTCCAGTTGCAGGGAAATAGATTGAAGGTCCTTTTCAGTCCTGTATTTCTTATTATGCAGATAACCCTTTTATAGCACAGACAATTGGGCTTGGAGATGCAGAGCCCAGGATTCTGCTCAGAGACATTGTCCATGATTTTCAGCAATATTATCTACATTTTAGTTAAGAGAAATAAGCATATTTAGTAAGACAAAAGCATCTTTTACCTTTCCCAACACCTAATACAAACACTTAAATGTTATTTTGTAACATCTCACATTCTAGGTCATGTTTGGAGATTAAAAAATGGAGATTGGAACAGAAGAAATTATTAACTTCATTTACCACATTTATTGATGCATAACTCTGGTGGGAATCAATAAAAATTTATGCACTCACACACACAGCTTCAAGCCCAGCCAACTGGACATAAACAGGGATTAGCAAAGCTGTCTTTCTCTTGCATGTCTATGCTCAGGAAATATTTATTTGTCAAGGCATAGATTGGGAAGAACCCTCTGCTATGCACTAAGCTAATATTTGTCTTCAGAAGCAATACTCTGTACTGCTCAAGGCTCTGTCTTTGCCCTGCCTTCTCCTGTGTTCCTCACTACCAATTCTGCAACATTACTCTGTACCACTCCCAGGAGAGTGAGTTTTATTCAGTTTGTCACCATTAATGCAAATGAAAGAAATAACATTTTAATGCAAATGCTACATTAGGAGCTGGAGATAAAGTCACATGCTGTCAGAAAGTGTAGCAGGAGAACAGCTTGAACAAAACAGACTATTTACCTTCATTCCCCTCTTGGTTTCAACAGGGCCTTCCTGTTGAAAACAAGACAACTTTAATGAGTTTCCTTTTATAAGAACTCTGTTAATATCTATAATTTTACTTTATTGATGGTGGTGGAATAACATGCACATTTTTATAGGACCAGGGTTTGAAATTTGCTAAATGTGTTACAAGTGCAGAATGTCAGTTAGGTAAGGCATATATGAAGTGGTACTGATTCATCAGTGGTGTATTTTGTTTCAGTTTATATTCTAGAGTGAAAAAAAGAAAGGATGGGGAAGGATATTATAGAGGAATAAAAGATAGAACTCTGAAGAGGGTGCTATGCCAGAACTGGGTGGGTAGCACAATCCACACATCAGTGTTTGATCTTGTCATATTTGTCTAAATATTATGAATAATCATTTCTGAAATATCCATTAATAGCATACTCTAAGCAATACTATACCACAGATTATCAAAGACAGTTACTTTTTGCTGAGGTTAATTTATAGTGAATAATTTCTTCCACATCTCTCACTCTGAGTTTTATCTCTTACCACAAAAGTAAGCAAGACAAATATGCTTTTAAGACCCCATGTAATTCATTCCATTTTGATTAAAGCGGTATCATATGCTCCCAGTTTTGTGGTTCAGGCAAAACCTGCACTTGGAAAAAATACCACTCAGTTACACATCCTTAAATGGAGAAAGGATATTTTTGGTTAGGTAGCAGATAGTATGTGAGAAATGAAACTGAAATAGTATCATTACATTGAAGCACCTTTTTCTGCAGCTATGTTGATGTTACTATATGAGAAGCATGCAAGAAGGCCTGTTTGCTCTTCAAGTGGATTCAAACAGGTATGATGTGTGTCACTGGAAAACTTCTGTTGTTCAATCAGTGTCCTTTGTGTATCTTCAAAAAAAAAGTCAACAGTTCTTTATGTGAACCTCTTTTGAGCCTTGTAGGTTAGAGCAATAGGTATGGCAATAAAAGTCAAATAGCTGATGCTGCATGAAAATACAGAGGAGCACTGTTGCCCTTTGAGACTGTTGATTTCCTGTAAACGGTGGATATGTGCCTGGTGGTTCTTCCAGAGCAATGGAGAGACTTTTTATGACAGCTTATCTTATGGAAAAATATTCAGGCAAACACATCAGATCCACAAGGGGAGTATCCATTTTCTTGCCTTTCAAGTTGCATGAACTGATCCACAAACATTTGGAAAAAAATAAAAACAAAAAAGCTTCACTTATTCTGTAATGATATTTTCCTTCCTATTACCACTTTAGACATTAAATTTTCACTCATGCTGGATTTGAAAAAAACTACTGCAGGAAATCTGATGGGAATGAAAATAGACCATGGTGTTTTGCAGCTGGTCCTGACACCACATTGAATTACTGTGTCATCCCAGAGTGCAAAACATGAGAGTAAGATATACTTAAGTATGAAACAACATTCAGATTCTTCTATGTTTTTGAATCAGGCATTTGCTTTACATGTGAATTAGGAGCATTTTCTTGTTAAGACTGGATTTATTCATATGAATAAATGTAGTTTGACCAAGTCCAGTTACTATGCATAGAAGAAAAGACTTAGGTTTGGCTTCTCCTAAGGGTGGAGTACTTCTACTTCTCTGTAGCTTGTAGTGCTTCTCATCATACCTTTTTCTTGTCTCTTATTCTCACTTTTCCCTGCTCTCTCCAGTTTTGCTTTTCCAGCTGACTTTTTACATTTTCCTTCTCGCCTCTCATTCAACCTACTTAATGCCTCACTTCTGAGCCTGGTGGAGTGAGATCATGTAAAATTCTCTACTAAAACTCTCCTCAGCACCATCAATTATGTGTTGATCTTGTGTGCATGCTGCAAATCTTTCTCAGCCAGGTGTAGAAAATAGAGACTTTTGATCACTGGGGGATCTGACACTGAAGATTTTAAGTCTGCTGATTAACAAATTAGAGACTTCTACTTTTCCTTTTACCTCTAAGATAAGAATGTATCAGAAAGAACACAACTAAAGATAGGTGGTAAAATTAAACTGCTGGATTCCACATTTCTTATTTCATGTGGGTGGGGGAAAGTGAAAATGAGGACAGAAAGAAAATGAAAGGATAACAATCTTTTTTTTTTTTTTTTTTTAAATCCTGGACATTAATCTCCTAAATATTACTCATGAAAAATTACATTTCAAGAAATTTTTGAGCTGTATCTGAAGGCTTTGCATACAAACAAATGCAGCATGCCAAAGTGAAATTGAAATGCGAGTGCTCATACCAAGTACCATCTGTTGCATGAAGTTGTTCCAGACACCCTTAAAATGCCTTCTGGTCTCTGTTCTCAATCATTCCTGTAACTGCTTACTAATCTGTCTGCTTTTTCTAACACACTTTTACATATTTCCTAAATGCTGGTGTGGGGGGGGAGGAGAAGATTATTTAAATTTAAACAATAAATGAAATTAAGGGACTGATTTCTGCTGTTCATTACATATGCTGATATGTCAATGCAGAAGTTTGAATTACCATGGATTTATTTCATATACCATGGAGTTTGGTGATGCCACATTGTCCCAAGAGAAGAGTAAGGGGTTTCTCAAATCCGTATGTTTGGTTTGCATTTTTTGTGTTATGTTAGCCAGCTGCTCAACTTTCAACACAATTGCAGTACTTAAAAGTAGAAGAGAATGTGCTGGATTTAAAAGAAAAATATGCTCCAAATATTAAATATGACCCTTCAGTCATTTTTTCACAAAATTCAAATTGTGGACTAAATGTAAGTGAGGAAGATCTCTTTAAATTGCCTTTGAAATTTTAAGAGTGTTCATTACTTTTCAAGAACATATTAAAGAACAGCAATTCAGACATATGGCAAAATATCTGTCTGCTTTCCAAAACCATCTCTTTATAAGTATTTGAGAGAACTGCAATAGCCTTTAAAGTGCTTTAGAGAGCAATAGATGGAAAAATTGAATACCTTGTCATTCATCAGTGGCCTGTGTTTGATATGGCAAAGAATTCACAATGTGTAGCAAGGCTACCATTAGCTGTAAACTGTAATGGCAATGATAAGACAAACACTGTTAATTTAACTGACTTTTTTTCAGCTTTCTCGTCCATCATTTTTCCCCAAATCCTCCCAGTGTATTGTGACTTCTTCCCACATAAATCTCCGTTCAAACCTGCCAACAACTCATCTCTTATTTTATATTCCATCCTAAATCACACTTTTCTGATCAACAATTTTTTTTTGTGTGTGAAATGATTCTGTTGGTGAAAGTGTTGGGAATCTTGTCGCTGTTCTGACTCAGGATGCAAAAATTAATTGAGCTCTTTTAAATTCTTTGGGAGAGAAAGACCATTCCCCTCACTGTCCCATCCAGTGATCTCTGTTCTATCCAGTTATCACAGTGCAAGCTCTTATGTGGGGAAATGCTCACTGAATTCATTATTATTGTTGATTGGCAGTCCTCACTCAAATTCACATGCATATGTGTTCATGTGTCCTTCAACTTAGAAACCGTACAGGACTTACCTTTTGTTTTCTCAATTTCTGATAAAGAAGAGAACCTTTTTACTTTTATGGTAAAATCCTACTTATGAAAGAAATGGTTTGATTTAAATGGGAATTTTAAGAAAAAAAAAATATCATTTTTTTCTACAGTTGCATATATGTCCTCATGAATGTCAATAAGCAGGAATGCTATGTCATGGGGCATTACTTCTCCAGTCAGAACATTTGTACAGCCTTTGGGTGAGATTCTGCAAACACTGCTGGGTTTTATCAAGAAAGAAATGGACAGCTGCCCTGCTCACTGAAAAATCCCCCAGACTGTCAGCTCCCAAACTAGGTCTGGCACTCTGTGAGACCATGCTGGCCAGCATGAGCCACAGCTATGCCAGGGAATGTGCTAACCTTTGAACAGCTTGCACCATCATGGGATAGTGCAGGTCCAGGCTCTGGTCACATTTACTTTACTAGGATAGACGTAGGCTTTGTCCCCTCTTCAACAAAGGACACCCTGATAATGAAATCATTCCCAATTGGGCTGGGAGGACTAGGATCATTGCATTGGAATGAGAGAAGTACAAGGAAAAGACTCTGTATTTATCTAGGGAGTTAGTAGTACACCCAGTTCTGGGCATGGACACAGATGACCCTCTGAGATGGGCTGCAGATGTTGCTGCTGAGAAGATGGTCATTTGTGCAATTATCTGAATCAGCAAGAGAAAGCATGATCCTGGCACTGTGGCAGGTTATACCTGAGGTCTGGCAAGAGTGACAGATGGTTTAGGATTGGGAAGTGGGCTAGGGCAAGGGAGATGTCACAAGGCACAACCACAGATTAATGAAAGCAAATTCAGAAACAAACAGAAACCCTAGTGATTCCTCAGGATTAAAACTCTCAGTGAAAGGGAAGAGGAAGGTAAAATTCTCTGGAAAAGGAAAATTCAGATAACAAAAAATTCCCTTTGAGTACTGCAAAAGAAAAAAGTTCTCAAACTTAGTCTTTTTTATGCACACTTATTTATATGCATAATTATTTATAATTTCCCACCTAGACAATACACTGTACCACTGAAGAGTAGGAGGGAACAGAGACTGTGCTGTAGTCATTGCTGCCCTTTGGAGGATACATCCTCCTGCCTACCAAATGTGCTTACCTTCAGCACCTATCTCAGGCTCTAAAGGAACTTGTAGAAAGTGGATTTGACTGTAATGTGGGTAGATGGTGAGATAGCAAATGCACTAAAAATCATTTAGGAAATATCTAGGTCCAATTTCCAGATAATATAGTGAGCTGAGATTAAATTCAAACTTTCATATATATTCCTAACCTGATAGTGCCTTCCTAATAAAACAACCAGTATGCTTCCCTGGCAATGAATTCCTCTGTTCTTCACATCTGCAGCATGAAGCTTTTCATCCTAACCTACTGACCATGATTATCTTTTTCTATGCTTACTGCAAGCCTGTAGAAAGTACATTGATTTTAGAAGTTTATTTTTCTATTTATTTGATCTTGTCAAAATAGTCACTGATTTGCTATACTATTCTTATGACTGTATTTCAAGTTTCTGTTTGATTCTCCAAGCAAATCAAAATATTCTGTTAGTCTTTACAGTTCAATTCTTAGATAATTACTGAGGTGATACATGCTTTAGCCTCCAACTAAAATGTAAGAGCTGAAAGGTATGTACTGTGCCTTGACCTTCCTTTTATAGCACTCAAACTACATGACTGCACACCCCACTGTGCCATTCCTTTTTCTGTAACTGATCAGGAAGACAGGCTGCAGAAAAGGACTTCCCCATTACATCCCTGACTCTTAAATGATGTAAAAGAGCTGTTCAAAAACCTTTTAGCCATTCCAAATCAAAAATACCCCTAGAGACATGATGAGGACTCAAGAGCTAGAACCACTTGTGCCCCACCAGTGATCCTGGGCAGACCACTTGAATGCAGAGGTCCAGGCCAAGAGGTGCTTCAAGTGCCTGTGTGTGTAGGAGCAGGAGCAAATGGAGTTCATGAGAGAATGAGTTTGAAGGGGTAAAATCAACTCCTTTGACATTTTGTGGAAGAAATCACGTTCTCCTTCTTTGAGTTTTATTACACTTGTAAATTACATTTATTACATCCTGCAGTGCAGGTTACAGTGCAGTGCCACAAGAGCACTCCCTAACTCCTGCTGAGCACCTCACTAGTGCTGTCCCAGCAGCTCAGGAGTCAGTATCTTCATGGATGTCAGTAACCCTGAAATACAATACAAGAACCTACTATCTCAGACAAGCTCGGGAGTGTCTCTTCCAGACGCTGTTAAGCCTAATTACTTTAGCTGCTGTATCTTGTTGATGTGGCTACCCTGCTTTTTACTCCAGAGCAGACTTCAAAGCTCTCTTGGGTGAATCACATACCTGGCAGAGACAAATAGAAGGAGCACAGGCACAATTGTAAGGGAAGAAACACAGTCTGACTCAATACATTGTGTTTTCAGAAAAAAACCTGAACTGACATTGTTCTATAAAAATATGAAAAGTCATTAAATAATTGAAGAATGAAATTACGTTAAATGAAAGTCCAGGCTTAGCTCCTGTCTGTGTCTAGAGCTTTTATACCTTTATAGAATATGTTGAGTTGGAAGGCACCCTGCAGGATCACTGAGTCAAACTCCTGACCCAGTGCAAGACACCCCAAGAGTCACACCATGGGCCCTGAAAGTGTTGTCCAAATTCTTGCTGAACTCTGTCAAGCTTAGTGCTGTGACCATATATATGCCTGGAGAGCCTGTTACAGTGCCCAACCACCCTCTAGGTGAAAAATCTTTTCTTCATATCCAACCTAAACTTCTCCAGTTCAGTTTCAAGCCATTCCCTCGAGTCACTCTTGACAGTGATTTGTCACTGGTCACCACAGAAAAGAGATCTGTACCTGCCCGTCCTCTTCCCCTTGTGAGGCTGTTAAAGAGCACAGAGAGGCCTCCCCTCAGTCTCCTCTTCTCCAGACTCAATTAACAAAGTGATCTCAGCTGGGACAGCTCCTCGTAAGTCTTCCCCTCAAGGCCCTTCAGCATTATCATGGCCCTTCTTCAGACTCTCTCTCATAGTTTAATGTCTTTTCTACATTTTATCATCCAAACCTGCCCCCAGCACTGGAGGTGAGGCTGCCCCAGCTCAGAGCAGAGCAGGACAATCCCCTCCCTTGCCTGGCTGGCCATGCTGTGCCTGATGCCCCCCAGGACAGGGTTGGCCCTCCTGGCTGCCAGGGCACAGCTGACTTGTGACCAGGACCCCCAGGTCCCTTTCCACAGCACTGCTCTCCAGTTTCTCATTCCCCAGTCTATACACATAACCTGTGTTGCCCTGTCAGAATCTGACACTTGCCCTTGTTAAACTTATGGTAACTGTGTGACAGAGAGAACTCTTCCCTGGCCAAAGTTCTGGATATGGTATTCATTAGCCCTTGCACAGCTGTGGTTATACATTCATTCCACTTCTGTGCCTCCTTTTTGCACATTACGGGTTGCTGATGCACTTTCACTAGCATACTTGCATTCTTTCTTCTTCATGAAGATGGTGGAGAACCTTTAGCTTTTCTTATCCAAGACAGCTTCATATAAAATGCACCCACATCTCAGGGTCTTGGTTGTGCCCTGCCAAAAAAACTTTCTGTCTTTGGACACTTCTTGGATTAATGTGGTGGGAGCCAACTGATCCTGGGAATGGACTGCCCTCTCCTGGAATGCAGTATGCATATTCAAAACACAGGATTTCAACTGGTACAAAAAAAATTACATTAAAATCTAAGGAAAATAATCATCCATTACAAATGAAAATAAACTAACATTCTAATAATTAGCCAAAGGGATGGCTTGTTCCCACTTTTCAGTATGCTCTGTATTTCAGTGCATTCTACAATAAAAACAGATGAAGCATCCATTTAAAACATCCCCTTTTCTATGCAGCTGAATCTCACACCTATTTCAAGCTCTCATAAAGGTTGCATTTGCTCTGGGTCCTTTGTGCTCTCAGCCTTTTCACTGACCTCCTGTATTATTAATGGCCATACTTCCAGTTTTTTCTCAGGGTCTCCCATAGCCTATGAAGACATCAAGCTAAATTATGGGAGAGAAATTCTCCATTGGCAGGCTTTGGCTGTCAATGCCCTTTAGACAGCAATGTGTGGTAGTCTCCATCCTTTAGAACTAAACTAACAGCCATCACAACAATTGCCAAGCATGAGGACTATTTTCCCCTCCAGATGCTATGCAGGCAAAAGGAAATAGTCAGCAAAAAAGCCTTCTGTTTTAGAAGTTTCTTATACTTGGAAACTGGCATGAGATGTGATCTTTTCAGGGTCTGATTAGGTGGAAATGGAAGGGACTTTTTCTTCAGTTTTCTTCAGTGTATAGCAAATACAGAACTGTCCCAGAGTCTCAGCACAGGAGGACACAAGATCCAGTAACATATGAGGTGTCCAGCTCAAAGGCTTCCCAGTCGAGGAGGTTGAGGCGAGTCTTCATCACTGTTGTTGACAACCAATTACAGTGCAAAATAAAAATGGTATCACACCCTTAGTACCCACCTTGTCTCGGTGTGTACACATCAGAAGTAGGATTTAACTACCCAAAAATAGATGATTAAAGTCATTTAGAAATCTTCATGCCATTGCCAGCAGAAAAGTTACAGAATATGAAGGAGACCCAGCTCTTTCTCAAGTGGCAGCTGGAGCCCCATGAGAATTCCCTAGGGAGTCTAAAATAGTAATAGGTACTTTGCTTAAACAAGTCACATGCCAGCTGTAAATCTTCTGCCCTATGTGGAAATAATTTATATCACAGTGAGGCTTTGAAAGGTTGCCCCATTATTTTTTAAAATACATAAATAGGTTTTACTTCTCCATAATTTAAGACATGGAGCAGAGGAAAAGAAAACAAAGAAGCTATAATGCATTTGAGTCTTCGCCATGCAGTGCAACACTACAGAACCATCAAATCTCAGTATAGTTATTTTAATATTTTGTTTTGTTCATTCTTCAGTGCTTCATTCCAATGACAGTTGTCCCTGTATACAAACAATACCACTCCCAGAACTCCCACAAGGAGCATTGTTTTTCTTTCTCAGAACATAATGAAGCATCATCTTTAAGTGGAGGACTGACAGCCTGTCTAGAAATGTTAATATGCCCAAAAAATCATCTGCATTCATAGCCCCAGGAGTAATTTTCACCCTGTGTTTAAGTAACTACTACTCTGGATTAGATTCAAGTATCTATTGCACAAGACTTTGATCCTCTTGATATTCTCCTTGGAGAACACAAAATAGTTTAAAATATTTTTTTAACTTTTCACTGAGAGGTGAATTTTGCTGTTTGTAACATTCATTTACTTTTTTAAAAAGGCTTTTTTTTTTTGTTAGTTTTTCTGTAGAGTCAACAAAGATATCAAAAGCCAGCCTGACTCCTTTTTTAATTCTTCAGCATCTGATTTGTAAATTCCAATGGCCAAATTTTCATTGCTTACAATGACATGTATGGACAGAAGTGCACTGTTTCATTGCAGTTCTAAAGGTAGGTTAACTGTACAATATTATCAGTTAAGAGGTTGCTGTCTTTTATCCAGTGTCCTCATTTGGTACTTCTGCTTCAGCTCAGTAGAGCTGAAAAAGCTTTTGAGCAAATGCTTTGGTTACTTCCCACATTGCATATTCTGTACAGATGAAAAAGAGCAATTGAATAGGTATTCCCTAAAAATATGTACAGGGGTTGTTTATTATAATAAATGTACATTTGTAGACTAGAAAAGCATAGGACAGGTATTAATATCTAGAATAGTTTTCAAAGAGAATAAAACCCAAATAGGTGTTAACGTCTTGGCAAGAGCTAAGCAGATGTTGTGTACCAGAGAGAACATCAATGCAACAGTTCACTTTCTAACTGAACACCAAACTGGCAGTTTTTATCATTAAACATTCCACTTTACACATGTAATATGCATTAGAGGATATACTCAGGAGACTTCCATTATCTTATTTGACTGGATAATACTGTTCCTTCAGCACTCCTATTATTAGAAGAGTAACAGTAATTCAACATGAATTTTGCAAGTGTCTTGACTTCATTATCTCAAAAAGACGCAAGACTGAAAGTTCTCTTGGTCTTGTCTTATAAACCTTTCAAACTCAAAGCATTAAGGCATTACAAAATTAAATATCTATATCACTCCCCTTGTTCTTTTATCACTGTTCTTTTATCTTAATCACTATGCACTTAGTGTCCATGGTTTCACTCATGCTGTGCTTAATAACCTTACATGTACATAACAGAAACTGATAAAATTTTTAACTAGGTCCTTCAAAAACTTGCCTTGTTTCTATGTTGATTTTCCCTGCCATTTTTGCTAAAAGACTTACTCTAAATAACAAAGACTAACAGGGCATAGATATTCCTTTTTACTTCTCATGTAAAAATCCTATAAAATTGGGAGCTAGAGGAGCGAGGGATAAAAATCCAAACAACACAAATAGACAAATATACTTTGAAAACCAGAAGAATTTGATAAAGGATGATTTACTTACCCAGGCAGTTTTTATTATGAATATTTACAATTCAGAAGACAATTAGATTAGTTTAAGAGTACTAATCTGATTTGAGTTTCTGTAATTTTTTGCACTCTGTTTTGTCTTCAGGGATGGTGCACTCTGTTATAATAGCCCAAACACTTCGCTGTTGTATACTAGTTTAGAAGGCATAGGTTGCCTAAATTTATAGTTCTTGATCTATAGTGAGAAATATCTGGAATGTCAGGTAATATATTAAGGATTTTACACCTTCCTAGTAAAACCTTTCTCCATGGTAGGGATACAGATACTGCACCATCAGTAACTAGTTTAATTATTAATTCTTAAACTCATTTGCTGCATTGTCAATCTCACCCTTGCCTGTGAATTAAGTTTTCTAGTTTATCATGGTTTTAGTGTAAAACATACAAATATTTTCAATAATCATTTTCAAAAGTTGGTGGTGGCTTTTAATATAATCAAACTTTTTTTTTTAAAGAACTGATTTCTTTATATCAGCTACTGTACAAGAGTCAAAAAATTGTTCAATGTGCTGTTTTGCTCTTAAACAGAAATTTAGTGGGATTAGCCTCTTTCAATCAGATGTTCTTGTTTAAAAATTTTTGTATTCAATCCAGTCAGCAGTTTGGTGTTCTGTGTGTGAGATCCCTTGCATTAGGGAGAATATAAGAATCTGCTTTTCTTAGGGGATTAATGGAAAAACAAAAATTAAAACAACATTGTAATACTTCTAGGTTATGTGCAATTCCAGGATCATATAAAATTTATTGATCTCTGCATATTTATTATAAAATGGAATTGGTTAGCTAGGTCATATTTTAGTATTCTAAGTCTGTACAAAAACTTTCTTCGAAGTAAATAGTAAGTTCTTTAACTGTGTGTGAACCAAGCTGCTCTGTCTCACACCTGTGTATCTCTTGATCCTCCTAATACTTCATTTATTGGCCCAACCTATTTCTACAGCTGGCATGAGCTGTACAGCAACCTATTTTTACAGCTAGATGAGCTTTAGGGCCCAAGGAAGGACTTGTGTGCACAAAAGTTATCTCATTTTTTCAACTGTAATAGTTGATCTAAGAGAAAAATATTAAGTCCACCTATAAATCTTGTCTTGCTCATGTTCTTAGACCACCATTACAGCATGAACAAGCAAATAAGAAGTCTTTTCCACCTTTATTTGCAAGGGGTGGAACCTTGAGAATCAAAGGATTCTCATTCCTCAAAATGATTCCCCCATCTTCAGAAGATAATAGATAGATTTTTTCCCACCTTCATTGCTGTCATGCAGTTAAAATGACAAAAATATCCAAAAGTAGATATAGTTATGGAAGAGTTCACAGTAATGCAGGTGCTGGCTGTGCCCTGCCCAGCATAAGCTGCACTTCTATATACATTCTTTACTCCTAAAGCCCTGCTTTTATGGATGTTTTTACTGATGTTGGGTGTCTAAGCTTTCTCAAGAAGATCTGGTCTTACTTAGCTTATCTATGACGTTTTGCTTAAGATGTACATAGATAAATTGTTAATTTGACCACTAAAAGTGTGTACCATAAAAGTGGATGAAAAAGCCTGGTTTTTGCTCAGTGTGAGGAACAATTTGTTGAACAAGCCACACAGATGAGCTGTTGAATTTTAAAAAGTGTTTAGATCCAGTAGCATGCTCTATTTGCCAGACATATTATCATAGCAATACCAAATGCCCTTGACTGTGAACAAAAGTATAGATGCTGCTTTAGTAGCAGTGCTCTTTTCTCCCTTCTTCTAGCACTAGGTAAGGTTGTTGAAAGAAAAGATATTCTTCAAACATAAGCAAGAGTTTATCTCCCTGTGAAAAGAGTGATTAAAGCTAATATGCTTTCTGGAAGGATTCCCAAGATGGACAGCTACATTCATTTCTAGTTTGCCAGATCAAGTGGGCTTGTTTTGCATTGTTAATGTGAAGCCTGGCTGCAGAATAGAAATCGCATTTGCACAACGTCTCTGAACATCAAGGCCTCTTTCCCAGGGTACCTAAGTATGCATTGAATTTGCAAACATTGGGCTAAATCTTAAAAAGGCATTTGCAAGTCCCTAAATCTGCAAATTTTGCAGATTATCGAGGGGTTGCATTGCTTTCTTTATCATTCACTGAGCACTCTGTCCCTGGATGTGTTCTCACACATGTAGGTTTGATTGCAGGGGAAGAGGAAAGGAAAACATTTTCTGTAGCTGTCCAAAGGAACATTTTCTGGACCTGTCCTACCTTTAGGTAGGTAGGTCTTTCTTCACTCTCATAACAAGCAGCCAATTCAGACCCTTTTATACACAAATACCTCCTCTTAGTGTCTCTACACAAGAAGCAACAGAGCTAAGGACTGTATTGTTTCAGTCTCTGCTGTGAAAAAAAGCACAGTGTCTCAAGAAACAAATCTGCATAATCTGACAGTCTGAAACTCCAGAAGCAGAGGAGAAGCAAGAGGAGAACCTGGGCAGCAGCTACACAGAGGATCGTGGTGCTAAGAAGCTGTTCCCTAACTCATCAGGGAAGAACGTGGCATGACCTTACGTCAGAAAAGGGAGGAGTGTAAAAATAGTTCATTACAGCACGGATTGGCCAGCACGTCCTAATATAAAGGGCAGTAGCTTCTGCTGTAGGAATTTATTGTCAAATAAACTTGTTTCCAAGGAAAATGAGACTTATTAAAAGGCACTATATCCAAAAGCATGTATTCTAGAGTGGTTTTAAAGGTGAAATAGTTTCAGCTCTTGTGATTTCCTAAAAACTTATCCTTTACAGGAGAGAGAGTACTATTTTTTTTCTAGAAAGTCCAGTTGCCAACAACACAAACTAAGTTTCGGATTTGCTGGAGAGCAGAAGCTGAAGATGTCAGACACCCCTTCACTCTTAGTTACAGTTGGACAAAGGGTATATTGTCTTCATCTTTCCTGACAACATTGGCTCCTACCTCTGCACTCAGTTGACTGCTGGCAGTCCATTTAAGTTAAATGTATGTTGCTGTTGCACTTGTTTGGTATTTATTTTGTGCTGGTGAATCTCAGTCACTGACAAGTGACCTGTGACAGCATATGCTGCTGATCACTACCACATCTGTCAGGGAGAAAGGAGAGGTTTGGGTGAGAAGCCTTCTTCTCAGATGAGAAGGAATGATATTTCCCTCATAGGGAAATTTAGCTTAGGACAGAAAAATAAACTACAATATAATACCTGAGAAATACAAAAGAAACAAGGTGAAGGTAGAGCTATGTAGCCTATACAATGTGTATGTAAAATACTGTCCAGCACTGTTTTGTGCCTCGATTTGTTCTTATGGTCTTATAGTTTTGACATTTACTTGAAACCAAATAAAACACGTACTAATAGATGTCATAGCAGATTTTTATCACTTTGCTCAGTGAAATGTCTCCACACAATGAGTAAGTTCTTCCCAAGGGCTGTAAGAGATGATTGCACCAGTTTTCCCGGTGCCAGTCCACCTCCCTGCCCAGCACCATTCAGGAAAAGTCACAGTAGACGTAAGCACAGAAAAAATCAGGAAAAAAGGTCCTTATTGATGATGCATTTGTGTGAGTAAAGGTAAGAGTCAGTCAGGTGTTCTGAACTTTCAGTTTCTCTACTGAATGAAACTGCGTTTGCAGATTTTTCTCTACAGAAATGCCTCTGACCTTGGACTCTTTCCTGCAGAGCTCAATGGCAGATCAGCCTAGGGAGAAGTGCAGAGGAGAGGGATGATTGAGTGATGTCATGGATGCAAGATGGACAGAAATAAGCTCCTGTTTCCTCAATTTCCTGCCCTGGAGCTGTCAGGCACCACAAGTCCTGGCTGTCCCTGCCCAGGCACACAGGGTTCCCCTATGGTCCAGGACACTGTGTGAGCCCTGGTTGACACACAGTGCTGCACCAGGGCTGGTCTCCAGCTCCCACCGCCCTGACCTGCCATGGGCCCCTCAAAGCCAGGCCCACCTGCACGGCCTCAGCCCATCCCCATCCCCAGGGATGTGCCAAATGCCCGGCGCTGGGGCTGCCCTGGTGTCCCCCAGCTGCTGCTCCTATCTAGAGATGGGACAGGCCCTTAGGGAGCAAAATTGTTTTCTGGCTGGTCCATCCATCAGGAAAGGGTTTGTGCCTTCCTGTTTGACTCCCTGCTCCCACCTTGGTTGTCTCCAGCCAGTGATGCCTGCAGCAGGGAGGGTGCAGGAGCCGAAGCACAGGCAGTGCCTGTCTGGCTCAGGCAGCTCCCCAGCACGGCCTTCTCCCAGCTGCCTGCACAGAGACCTCCACACTCTGCAGGAGCTGCCACGCTCCCTGGCTGAGAGTGTTCCACAGCAGGGGTAGGAGACCTGCCTGTGTAGAGTCACCCAGGGATGGGCTTTTTTATCAACTGAATTTCTGGAAGTGAGCCCTTAGCACAAGGTTTACCATCTGCCAGGAGGGGATTTATCTTCTAACATGTCAGAGCACCAGAATGTCTCTGGCATTGTCTGCAGCTACAATGAAGATGCTTGAGGACCACTTGTGGGAGAAGGATAGACAAGAAAAATACGGTGAATATCAGGGATGCAGCCCTGGCAGCCCTTCTTGCTTTGCTTGTGTGAAAGCTTTGCTGGGATAAGGAGCAGCATGGCTGGTACCACTGGAGCACAAGTGAAGAGTCTCAGGAGTGGCCATTAGACTGTGGCTCTGTAGACTCTGAGCAGTCATCACAATAATGGCAGCTCAGATACTTGCTATCAAACAGCTCTTTGAGGCACTACCATTATGCACCTGCTTGCTTTAGCAATGCTGATATTTATCATTAATATGGAATGAATATGAATAATTTATATGAATATTAAATGTGTGTACTATTTATGTGTGTTTTACTTGAGGTGTTCTGTATATACTTCAAAGTTAGTATTACATCCAGCTGTCTGAATGCATTTCAAAAAAAACAGCCATTATATTTGCTATATTATGTAAACCTAACCCATCCATGCAGAGGAACTAGTAAAAATTATAAGGCTTGTAGTATTCTGGGTTATTTTTTTGCAATTCTGCTATTTGATGCCTTGCTAATTTCCCACATACTGCAGGATATGAAAGTACAATACTAAGGCAAAATCCTTGAGGTTATACATAGGAAAGCCTTTAACAGTAAGGTTAACTGCTTTCCTGAGAAGGGTGTCCTAGGAAGTTTTTTAACCTGGGGCTGTTTAAGCAGCAGCTGGGAAGGATATCAAAAATTTGATTCTGTTCAAGGGAAGGGAGACTGATTAGGTGGCTTCTGTGGGCTCATTTCTACTCCAATTGGTATAGGAAGAGGCACAAACTTGGGTGTGTGCACTACATGTCAAATTAAAGATTCAGTTGTTGATATCCACAAGCAAGGGAAGAAAAAACAATTGCAGGAGGAAACGAACTCTCAGCCTGCACCTCAAACCTTCCTTAAAGGTAAAAAGCTATAGAGATGTTCAGTTTTGGAAGGAGTTAGGCTTGGACAACCAGCTTTTTATGATTGTGGACAATGGCATCATTCCTCTGAGTACACTCCATGAGCATACTCAGTCATTTGGGTGGGTCTCATTCATATACCTACATGTTAAGGTCATAAAAACTAAAGTGAGTATCAGTCTCTTATTTAGGTCGTTTTAGTCAAGATGTTTTCCTAAAACATTTAACTATCTGATAATTCATTATCCAGCTATTCCAAGTAAAGAGCTTTCAGGGGTGCTGGGAGTATGCTGGTAATGCCTGTGGTGCTGTTGCTGAGAAGTTGGGTGTTTCAGAGCCTGAGGCAGGAAAGCAGCTGCTGGGTGGGAGCCAGAGCCCAGTTTGGTGGATGCCAAAAGGACACCAAGTCTCCCTCATCAGCTGCAGAACTGGCAGAAGCCAGGGATCAGGCCTAAACAAGTCTGACTTGCATTTCTCATCATAGCTGGGGGGCACCCCAGCTGAAAACAACAGAGCTGTCAAGGTGAGGCAACTCCAGAAATTGCAATTATGTTGTGAAAAGCAGGGGCAAACCAACTGTGCCTAGTGTGCCCCTGGGGCAGAGGAAGCTGTCACTTGAATGAAATTATGTTGCTTCTAGGCTCATACTGGAGATGTCTTGAGAAAGGAGATTTCTGTGTGTTCCCAGAGTGATTTGGGAAAGACTTTTTCTTTCTTTGAAGGGAGTTAATCTGATCAGCCAGTCTTCCTGGGGCAAGGATTCAGTGTGCTGTACTTTTCCCAAAGGAAACCAAAGTGCTCTAAGAGGTGACCCACAGCATAGAACTGCAGCCTGTCAGCTGAGCAGGGCATGTAGATATAACCAAGCTGGGTAATGGGCACAGTGCTGTGGGAACAGGAGTATTTCAAGAATCACAGAATATTCTGAGTTGGATGGGACCAAGCCCAAATCTTAAGTGAATGTGTCTGGGGTTCTGGAAATGCATTTCTTCTCTTCCTGTCTGTAAGCTGAGAGTGTATCAGTGGAGAAGGAAAACAGAAGGTGCAAAAGCCATTCTACAAGAAAGAAGCATTATTGGTAATGGCTTATGGAGAGTTGCTCTATAGCTTTGCTGAGGAATTGTTTAGGTGTCACAAATCCAATTCACAGACTGAGAAGAAAAAGGCAATGAAAAGGATTATTTAGTTCAACCACCATGGTGTGAGAAAATGTACAGATCTAAAATGTCTGTAAACATCTGAAACAGGTTTGATAAACATCTGGATGTCAGATGCTTATCAAACCTGTTTCTGAAGTTTCTACTCATGAAGTTCCAAAAACCTCCCCAGGCAAAATTTCAGGTCTTCCCCAAGCCTCCTTCTCTGCCACTGAACATCCCCAGCTGCCTCAGCTGCTCCTCACAGGACTTATGTTCCAGACCCTTCACCAGCTCTGTTGCCCTTCTCTGGACTTGCTCCAGCCCCTCAATGTCCTTCTTGTAGTGAGGGGCCCAGAGCTGGACACAGCACTTGAGGTGCAGCCTCACCATTGCCAAGTACAGGGTGACTAAAACTTATACATGGCCTGTCTAAAAGGCCTCTGACTCCACTGACAGAATTGAGTGAATCATGGCTGGAAGTAGCACCATGATTAAATAACAAGCCTTTTGCTCAACTCTTAGAGAAAACACACACTCCAAGCCAGTGCAGCAGAGCTGCATGATCTCTAGCAACAGTATAGAATGAGCAAGGATACAAATCTTTCTTTCTCCAAGCTGAAAACCTAATTGAAGTATTTTATAATTTGATAGTGGACATTCAAATTTTTTCCTCTTTTTTTGGTATGTTTTCATTACTGTTCAACTCTTCATCTGTGTTTTTCCAAATTAATTTTAAGAACATTATTTTGAACTTACTCTCACTTATTTGTTTTATCAGTATTTATTTTTCTTTTCAATCAAGTAATTTCTTCTCCTTCTAATTTTCCTAATTTTGATTAAATCTGTGCTATTTTCTCACAAAAGAGGTGACTATTTTTCACTGCATCATAACCCTTATTTATGTTTTTCAGTACCTTACAGTGATAATATTACATTTGGCTTTTCCCCCCCTCACTCTTTCTCATTCTGTTTTTAATCTGTATTTCACACTCGCATGCTATCTTTCCTACATGGAGCATTGCATTGAGAAAATAATGCTTTTGAACCTATTTATATAAGTTCAAACCAATCAACTTGAAACCTGCTGTATTAGGGTAGGAAAGAAAAGGGGAAACTGAGAAAGAAAGGAAATTTCCTTATAAGCTTTAGCTGCAATTTGAGCTAGCTTGTGGACTAACATTGCCTGACAACATCTCCTGAGTGTGGTCTGGCACTTTTTTCCATGCTGGGGATTTAATGTCAACCACTTTTCCCAAAAACTATCGTCTGCTGCACCCTTCTGGACATTGTCAGCACAGCACAGTTCTTCAGAAAATCTCACACAATGTAAAGTGGGATTAGAGCATAGTTTTCTTCAGCAAAGGTGTGGTTTTATTTGTTGCTATTAGAACATGGGCATAAGAAATCTCTGTGATTTTGATGGTTCTAAGATTTAAATTAAATCCAAGAGTAAAGACGTCTCCATGCTATTTTCTAGCAGATCTAGAGTGGTTTCAGACTTCTGCATCTGTAGCCTATGGCATTTGCTATCTGAGCACAGCAGGTAGTGCTGTCCATGATGGAAAAAGCAAGGTTTGGCTCCCCATAGTTCATATTCCTGCTCTTCATGTCCCACTGCATCTCTTGGTGACCCCACTTCTCTGCTGTGTTAAACTGGGAAATCTTCAGGTCCTGCATGCCCTTCTACCCACCTCCCCCAAATGGTCCTGTACTCCTGCTTCCTCCCATTCATGTCCCCATAATGTCTCTGTGAGTTGCTCCTGGCTTCCATGAGGACAGCCTGTCTCTTCCACAGCCATATGTCCCCAGGATTCATCTATGCATGCGCTGACATGCTGGTTGGAGTGTACAGACCTGCTGGCTGCCCAACCAGAAATGAGTGGTGATTGCTTCCACCATGAGTGTCTTTGTGGAAATTTTGGGTTCTTTTCTCTGTTCAACCACTGATTTTCTGAAACCTTGTAGGAACATCCCTGTAGGAAAATCCTTCTGCCAGATATAATCCAGGCTGAATGATATGCTCAAACACTGACTGTGTAGGTTGGGATGCAGATGAGCTGAGGATGTGTTGGCATATAGACACAGCTCACCACAAAACATGACCAGATCTTGTTTTCCTACTAGTGTCACTCCTGCCTATTCTCACTACAGGTTCCACCTTGGCTAGTGTGACAAAGCTCAGCCAAAAAGCCCACAAAAAGGGCACTTCCCCACTGCCTCCTGAGCAGCCCAGGATGCATTTCCCACCTGTGCCATGGAGGCATGTGCCTTTTGACCACTGCCTTTACCCTAAGTGACTCCCAGCACAGAGGGGAATATGCAGGACTCCCATCTTCCATCTGTCGTTCCCATCTGCCCTCCCAATCCCAGCTAAAGGCTAGACTGCCCAGGAAAACCAGTTGAAACTCCTGAAGGCACTATGGTTGGGAATGCCTGGCTTGCCTTAGCTGAGCCCCATGGGGTTGACAGATGTGACAGCTGTTGCTGAAAGGCATGGGGCACCCTGCATACACCCTGAGGTCTGGGCAGATTTGGGATATCAGTAGCTTTGCCTGGATGTCAAAGGCACATCTTACCAAAGTGAATTATGGCTCCCAAGTCATGAACAGCAAAAACTAAACCACAAACAGAAAAAAGCTGAGGAGAGTAATTTTATTTCCTCCAGAAAGGGATTTGGAGGCTGTTAGAAACAACTCTGATACAGAATTAGCATTATCAGGGTTTGTTTTGGGGGACTGACTTACACAGGAGCATAAATCAGTAGCAGTTCCAATCTAAAGCAGTCCAAGTCTCTGACTGGAAATACTATTGGGACCTAAAACTGAACACCTAGGACTAAATAGAATTAGGTGTGTGGATTGTGTCTTGTTCCCATACTTTCCACCACTATAATCCTCATCTTTACCTTAACAAAATGAGAAAAAAACCCAAACATCCCACAAAAGAAGAAAGTGCCTTCACATTTCCCAGTATCCAATAGAAATTATCGAGCCTGATTTGGTAATCCATCCATTTCAAGGTTGTTTTGATAGCCACACCATGGCAAGGGGGGGGGGGGGGGACAGCAGGGGGGAAGGATTTANCTCCTGCCTTGTTTGTTTGATGCTGCCTCACTCCAGTACAAGTCAATAAAACTTTGTACACACAACTTCCAGCAGCCGCCAGCTGGGCCAAAATGGGGATTAGCAATGCTGCCTTTCTCCTCCTGTTCTTTCTCAGCTCAGGTAAGAGTCCTTTGCCTTCTGCCTGTCTAGGTGAGACTGGGGCCAAACACTAGCAAGCTCCATGTGGTGAAGGTAGGTCCCAAATCAATGTGTCACTCATTTCCTGGATAATGATGGATTTGGGCCTTGCTGCTCACAAAGAGCTGCTGTTGAATAAAGCGAGAGCTGTGGTTGCCCCAAGGTTGAGTTCAACACCAGAAAAGCAGCAGCCTTTGTGTCTGCATGGGCAACTAATGGCCCCAGGTAAATATTTCTCATGTCCAGAGATGGGGGCATCCTTGGGAAGCAGCCTGTCAAAGGCTTGTACAAAACCCACAGCAGTCAGTGAGGAGTTATCTCTAGTTACTCCCCAGTAACCTAGATCACCTTCTCCAGGAATATATCCAGAATTCTTTCCTGCAACTCCAAAAGAAGATAGGTGTTCCACTGATGGGAATATATGGATTTCAAGCTTATGTACAAATTCTGTAAATAAATATTCCATGTGTAGTATATATTCAAATCAGATTTCAATCAGATACCATACTCTCTTGTACTTCAAAATTACATATAATTACATGGCACTTAAATTACTTTTTAAAAGTACTGACAAATATCTATCAGTATAGTTTTTATGAGTTTTTAATAGCTCAGACACATAAGGTCAGAATACCAGGGGCATATCATTGTATGATTGTATTGGATTATAAAAGACAACTGAGAAAGCAGGGTGTTTGAGTTGTTCATTGTTATCAGCTCTAGCTGACTTGCTCAAAAGTGATGGTCCACAACTGTCTTGAAGCAAATTTTATGTCTTCTGGGTTAGTACTGGTCAAATCTAGAAAGATGCATATGGAAATGAAGAAATTTGTTTGTTCATATATATTTGAACATTCTGTTCAATTATTCTGTGCAATATCTGGGTTTATATAGATTTTTGTCAGACTAATATATTCCCTGATGCATTTAAAATCTCTTATATTCTTTTCTCATGTTTACACTTGGTAGTTTTTCAGGCAAGCAGCATCACCTTTTCTTTTCTAAGTTTCTGCCAATCGATGTTGCCTTTTAGCTTATGCATATCATCCAAATTCCCATGTATTCATTCTTAATCCAACTGTAATTTTTTTTTTCTTACAGTCACTGAAAAGGAATAGTATCCAAAGGAGAGCTCTTTGAATAAACACAGAGTTTTAAGATGAGTAAATAAAGTTTGGAAATGAGTATTTTCTTTTTCTAGTCCCCTGGAACAGTGGCTTCAGTTAACTTAGGAAAAAAATTCAAGAAAGGAAGCATTTGTTTACTGAATCCATCAGGAGAAATTAGTAGGCTAGACTATTGGTGCTCTGCATAGTCCTGCTGTAACAGTAGGACAAGATGTGGGAAGCCTCAGTGTCAGGGATTTCTTAAGACATGGGTTTTATAGCATTGAGCCAACTCTGCAAAGAGATAAAGAAAATGCCCTCAGACAATTAATAATCTTACTTTCATTAATGGCCTAAATACTTTTCATTTTGTGTAAATCTGTGTCATATGGAGATAGTAATCTTTCTTTCATTAGTGGCCCAAATATTTTTTATTTTGAGTGAATCTGTGAAATATGGAGGTAGTGATGAGCAGCCCATATGTCATGGGAATTAGTAACACTGGAGTGATGCTGCAGGGAATTCAGCCCTAATATGAGTGCATAAATGAAAGATTCACATTTCCTGTGAGCATACTGTACAAAATTATGAACTTCCTGCATCTGTCAATAATAATTTCATTGAAAAAATGAATTAATTAAACTATATCATGTGTGCAACATTGTAACCTGATGCTGGAGATGGAAATAAACTCTTGTAGAAATTAGGAACAGAGACATAGAATCTTTATAGACATAAAAAGAAAGAAAGAAATTTGATGGTAAACTCCGTTGTGAGCAACAGTATTTTAAAGGTGTGTTAGACATATTAGCAGGTACATAATATAAATCTTATGCATATGTAGCTTTCAGATCTAATAATCATAACTGATTTATTGATTTAAAATCTTGGGTTAATTTGTTGCAACAGAGATGTAGCCTGACAATTTCATTACTAAGTCTGCTCAACCCATTACAATAAAACGACGGTGGGCATTGTAAAAAGCTACACAGTAACTTTGTGATTGAGGTTTCTTGCTCTAGGACAGGACATTTTGGGACAGACAACTAGGCAGTGACCAATGAAGCTGCAGGGATTGCACAATCTGCATAACAGGTCATAATCTCCCATCCACCTAACTCATGCTTCTCCAAAACCTTGATATGAGTCACTTCCCTTCCTCTTTCTCTGGTTGACCTGACACCACTTAGTCTCTCTCTCTGTTGTCCCTCACTCTTGTTTCACATTTTTTGCTTTTAGCTTTGAACTCATGCATAACTCTAAACAGAACTGCCTCTACATCTTTCTTCTGCCTCTTTTTTTCTAATGACATGTTGAAGCCATTCAGTTGTGATTCTGTCAGGAGACAGAAATGACCACAGAATTTATCATCTCTTACCCAGAATTATGCAAAATAAATTGTGTCTTCACCTGTCTGAGCTACAGGAAAATGGGACTGAAATCCAGAGATCTTCCTAACTTCAGAATTCTCCTTTGTAATGTCTGATTCCTTTCCTTCCCTTCTAGTGAAAGGAGATATACTGGATGACTATTTAAGAACAGATGGTGTTTGGATACTTGTTCAAAACAAGCAGTTTTACAAGACAAATAATGAAAAAGAATGTGCAGAGAAATGTGAAGCTGAAAGAAATTTTACCTGCAGGTATTTTCTGTTGACTCTTACAACCGTGCCATTGTGGATGTCTGCATATCAATGATATGTTCCCACCTGTACTCAGAGCCAACATCCCCATTCTGCTGCAGCTCTGCCTACAGCAGTGTCTCCCATGCCTGTGCCTCTAGCCTGAGACATCTCCAGCCATAAGTTACCACAAGATCAAATAAAGAGTGGATTTACAACATACTACTCATTTTATAGTAAATGTTCAAGTTCCCATTCTTATCCAACATTACATGGAGAACTGCTTGAGCCTCTTTAGGTGGATGCTGCTTTGTTTCACAAGAGTGCAAGGTTTCTAATTCATTGTAGGGACAGAAACTAACCTGAGCAGCCAGGATGCTGTTGATAATATTTTGCCAATGCAGTTTCTAGTTCCCCACACAATAATTTATTCAGGTAGTCATATATCCTGGATAAGTGAGCTGCTTGAGAGTAGTAGGTACTGCTAACCTCTAATGTAGTGTCTAAAATACTGATTACAGTATCTGAAAGACAAGAACGAATATAAGACAGTGCTAGCAAATTAATAATTTAGAGAAAAATAATTAGGAGTTGAGTAATTTGAATTGAATTTAAAATGTTGCTTCCTATGTCAATGTTGCTTCCTTCTCAATTTCAACAGGGCTTTCCTATTCACCAGGAAAAAGCTACAGTGTTTAACACTGGCTGAAAATGCTAGAGTGACGGTGGGATTCCCCAGCGTGGACACAGTTCTTTATGAGAAAAGAAGTATGTGTACAGTAAGAGGTTACAGATTTACTCATCAAGCTATCCTTCTGTTCTCTGCTGCAGTGCTGGAGCAAATTCCTGTATAGGGCAGAAAATGAATTGAGAAATTGGGGCCCAAACAGGAAAAAGACACATTACTAAAAATGCTGTTCAGGAAGGATCAAATACCAAGGCCTTCATCCATGGTGGTCTCCATGTGCCATCTCCAACTGGGAAGCTACTTGTTGTCTTCCTCCCAGACACAGTTATATAGTCTTCACCTCCTTTCCCTGGGTGTCAGATGTGTCCAGCTTTATTATTTAGACAGGCTAGAATAATTTAGGAGAAACCCATTTTTTCCTAGCAGATTGGTCTCCTGTCCTTTCTCTAACATTTCCATTTTATATTTTGAGGTTTGGGGAGATTCTTCCTTTGCAAACAAGAAAGGGAGAAAGGAAGGGGAAATCAAGATCACTGCCCTCAATAACTGGAGATTTTTCTGTGTCTGTTGCCAATAAAAGCACAATGATTTGTATTCTCTGTCTTGGAATCCTGCTTCAAAAATACCTGGGAGAGTCTGAGGCTAAGATTAATCAAAGGTTTGGGGGACACTTATGTGACAAGTGTATTTTGATAACTAAGAATTTTCTGGCTTAAAGGGCTAGCTGGATGACACCCACACTGCAAATGTGCTTATGAACAGTGCCTTTCCAAGAATCTCCAGCTGCTGGTGAAAGACATTCCTATTGATCCCAGTATTATGATAGTATAAGCACGCATTTTTTTGCATGTCAAAAACTTTATATAGCTGTTCTCTTGACTTGATTTTTTATCTTTGTAACAATGCTTCAGAATTTTTTCTCTTTAGATGCCCAGTAGCTCTAACTAATTTATTTTAAAATACATTATAGAATGTTTCAGGCACAAGAGGTTCAAAGCATGAATAAAACATGGTTCATCATGTACAGATGAGATTCAGTTATATCTGCAGATTTTCAGTACCAGGAAATGAATGTTGTAACACCACTGAATTAACAAATTTGATTTCATTTCAGTTTACCTTATGCAGTGTAAAAGAGGGATTGGGACAGACTACAGAGGAACAGAAGCCAAGACTCAGAGGGGCATTCTGTGCCAGAAGTGGGCAGAAAAAATACCCCACAAACCGAAGTATGTCCCTATTTACATTTCTTTTTGTTGCTCTGAACCTTTTCCAAGTTTCCTCATCTTCATATATATATATACAGATTTATAGTGCAAGTTATCAAATCCTGCTGTCAGGTAATTTTTAAAAACAACTTTATCTTCATCTGTTTTGTCACTTTTGACTCTACTAGCAGAGAACTGCAATGATCTGGACAAGGAAAGGACACATTGTCAGCTAGAGAAGTTGTGTCTAAATGTGAGGTGTCTTAAGCAGATTAAATGCTCCTTCTCTCAACACGATGAAGATTTTTGCTATTGGTAACAGTGGGGGTCATAATTGCTCTCCTCTGTATAAAGTGATACCTGTCCAACTCCAGGCCCTCCTACCTGCCATACAGATAGTCCAAAAAAAAAAAAAAAAAAATCACCAAAAACCCAAAACTGAGAAAAGTATCCAAGGGCCAAGTAGTTCTTGCTAGGTGGAATCTTCTCAGGGCTGGCTGCCATTGGGCTCACTGAAGCAAGTGGGGAAGCAGAGGTCCTGTTTCCTCTGATCTACGTTGACGTTTTATTTTTTAAAATTTTGTTGTTATTCTAATTAAATACACTCAAATACACTTGTTCAGATAATTTACAAGTAATTTAGTCTTCTCTGGGAAGATTACTGTAGGAAGAAGCCTAGTGTTACTTGCTTCCGATTTCTGTGAGACCTAATTGTGTTTTGTGAATAGTCTCCAGAAATACACAACTTTTAAAGGAGCTCCTTTAAGACAAATACATGACAGAGCCACAGGTTGTGGCTCTGAGTTGGTTAGATCAAGTGGATGCACATATTAAAGACAAAAATTATCCTTTGAGACTATAATTGTCCTTACAGGCTGTAAGCTTACTTCTTACTGGCAAATGAGAGAAAGCTTCTAATAATTGTAGTTAGGAATGATTTTTCAGTTTTCATTTCCCATGGCTTACAATGGGAAACCTGTTTCTCTCACTTTTACTGTGAATGAATAAAATTCACAGCTAGCTGAGCAAGTTGGACATTTCCATTCTGTGCCAATAAAGTACAAGCATTAAAATAGAATTTTAATACTATTACAGTTATACACCTGAAAAATACCCCAATGCAGGGTTGGAAGAAAATTACTGCAGAAACCCTGATGCAGATGAAAATGGACCCTGGTGTTATACAACAGATCCTGCTAAGAGATTTGATTACTGTGCCATCCCAGAGTGTGAGGACCAGGTCATGCACACTGGAGAAGGTACATTTACTTTTCAGAGAAAGGATGTTCAAGTAGGTAATATTATTCCTGCTACTTTTTTGCGCTTTATTTTTACATATTTTTTCAAATTAGAATTTAAATCAAGACAAACTTAGGAAGTTCTCAACAGAGAGGTTGTTTCCTTAATTGGCTTGAGTTATCAAAGTTATTTTGTAAATTTGGAAGAACTAAAATTTTTTAATCATTTGCTGATATTGTTTGCTTCATCTTCCTCTGTCTTGTTACTTTTGACTCTACTGGCAGAGGACTGCAATGATCTGGATAAGGACTACATTGCTTTTACACCAGTAATTTACTTAATTGTAACAAGAGTAAAGACTGATCCAAGTGCTGTGTAACACACTGAACTCCCATTGCTAATAGTACATACAGATATAAGACAAATTCCTCCCTGCAAATGAAATGTACTCCTGAAGCATTATTAATTTGGCCAGGCTGCAATGCATGGTTTTCTGAATCCCTTTCATTGCTAGCTGGAGCAAACCCCATTTGTCCTTTCAGCACAACATTCCATGAACAGGCTGGTGCACTCCTTGCTTTGTTTTCCTCCTGCCCAGGACCTAGAGGGGAGTGCATGCAGTGTAATGGCGAGGATTACCAAGGAGAAGTTTCAAGAACAGAGTCTGGACTTGAGTGCCAGCGCTGGGATGTCCAAGAGCCTCATATGCACGGATTTATCCTCAAACAGTGAGTGATGCTCAGCACCAAATTCATTCCCACAGAGCTTGGGAGACCTGCCTGCAGCCAGACTCATTGCTACACACACGTGGCCCTTGCTGACTCACAAGTTTCTCTTTCATTTTCAATGTCCAGCTATCCAGAGAAGGATCTGAAGATGAATTATTGCCGCAATCCTGATGGGGAACTTCGGCCCTGGTGTTTCACTACCAACCCGAATAAACGCTGGGAATATTGCAACATTCCCCGTTGCAGTGAGTGTGATTTCCTGAGATCACTCCAGAGGGTAGCTCATTAAAATTATGCAGGGAGGGGAAAGACAAGAAACCACAGTTCTGAGTAACCTAGAGGTACCACTGTGAAGCAGGGAAAGTGCACATTAATAAGCAGAATCACTCACTAAACTTCTATTACATAAAATCATGTATGGGCAGTGAGGATGAAGGTGTCACAAAGTGCAATACAAAGACATTATGGTAAACCATAATTTGCCTTTAACCACCTTACTTTTCAACTTACCTGGGAGGCAAGCCATTAAGGTTAAATCAGGTGGTAGTTTACTGCTGATCTGCTAACTCAAGGAAATCATCTAAATTACCATGTGGCCATACTGTGATATTTTACCTGGGTCTGATCTGCACAGCCAGCACTGGGTTTTTTTTAGCAAGGGATGAATCCTGAGAAACAAGTTCAGGCCACAGGAGAAAAACTTGACTTATCACCCATCTAGGTTAACACATTAAGCTGAGCACACTAAATCTGGATATTTCCAAGGCACTGAATTAAGAGGTAACATTCCCAATTGTAGAAGTGGATTGCACTTTGAGGAAAAAAATGTGTGTTTTTTCTCTCTAGAGGCTGCTTTTTTTACGTATCTGCACTTGCCAGTGCTCTAAGCATGGTGTGTGTAGATGTAGTTCTCTTCTGCATGCTTAATTACAGGTGGCAGAATAATTATTTATAGACTTTTGTATGATAAACTGGGACAGTTACCGTAGCATTTCCATCCTGTGCTTAAAACTTAAAGTTTAAGGAACACACCAATCTTTTATGGTCACACACATGTCCTTGGGAAATTCTGTATATTATAAGTATGTGCTGTAAATTCATTTTCTATTTTCCCTCTGCAGGTTCTATGCCTCTGATCATTACTCTTATTTTCTTTGCTGTTCCCCACATGGCAGACCATTTCACTTTCTTTCTTTTTTCACTACTCCTTCTGTCCCTCTTCCCCAATTTACTGACTCCAGAGGCTCAGCTCCGAAGGCTGCTCTGCTTTCTCTCACAATTTCTTCTTGGTCCTTTCTGCCCTTCCACACTACCTATGTGTATTTTATTACTGTACTCCATCTCACGTGGGTTTACAAGACTGTACAAGACTACTTACTGCCTTTCCTGTTCTGCTCTCAGTGGATAGTAGGCACAGAGTCTGGCTCAACCCAGTGAAGTTATTTACTGGCTGCTGTAAAAGGGCAGACACAGGACATCCATCTGGCAGTCTGGAGGCCCATGAAAATGTCCTCTTTGATTTTGACATGGCTTTTAACCAGTGTAACCTCTGCTGAAAGAAAAAAAAAATGCAACTTCAACATTATAGAAACAAAAGGGTTTATATATTTTTTAAAACCCTACTTACCACAATTTTTCTCTCCTCCTCTGCCCTTCCCTTCCCTCTCTTTTTCTCCTTTTCTTTTCTTTTCTTTTCTTTTCTTTTCTTTTCTTTTCTTTTCTTTTCTTTTCTTTTCTTTTCTTTTCTTTTCTTTTCTTTTCTTTTCTTTTCTTTTCTTTTCTTTTCTTTTCTTTTCTTTTCTTTTCTGTTACAGCTACACCCCCACCAGTCTCTGGGCCAGACTCCCAGTGCCTTTCAGGGAAAGGTGAAGACTATCGAGGAAGGATAGCCACCACCGAATCGGGAAATGCCTGTCAACACTGGAACACACAGTTTCCTCACAAACATGGCTGGATTCCTGATAGATATCCCTGCAAGTATGCTGAGCCTCATCATTCTAACAAATACCAAAGTTAATCCCTATCAATCCAGAGGCAGAGGCAAGAGGAGGACAGGTTTTCCTCATTTATGTTGTTAAGTTGTAGCTCTTGCTGTTTGTCAGTGCTCATTACTACTGTTCAGATCTTGCTCTTATTTTTTTTCTGCCTCCCTGTTTATTCTCATGTATTCTTCTCACTTGTCTCCTCCACATCCCACAGCAGAGCTATAAGTAGTTCACTACTTTTATGTTAAAAATCCCTTGGCTGTGTTTTGACACATTTTCAATGCATTACTCTTCTGAAGAGTGATGCTCCAAGGACAACATATTTGCAGAGCATTACCAATGTGCAGGAATAGCTGGGACTGACCTGGCTTATAGCTCTGTAGTTTGATCCTGTGAGTTTTCCTAGGGAGGTGAAACCCTGTCCACTCTCACAGGGCAGAGAGCAGCATGCACCAGTGCTCCTGTGTACACACTTCCAGTCTGTCACATCCAGCCTTTCCTGGCTGTAATCCTGGCTTTCTTACTGTAATCTCAGGGATATCAGTGCCTTCTGTTTTGAAGTCAGCTCTTACTGCTGCATCTTGACCTCAACAACAAGAGCAGAAATTGTAAGCACTGGAAAAGTTCTTCCTATATCTTCAGCATTTAGACTGTGAAGTCAAAGATCATTGATTAGTCCCAAAGGAGTCATGCATGGGTTAATCAATCTCAAAAAGAATAAATACACCACTAAGTTGAATTCTGCATGCAGTAGCTGTTAACAGTCAGTCATGCACACAACCCTTCTGGATTTTTATGAATAGTTTAAAGTCAGTGTTTCTGATTCCTGTTTTAAGGGGCTTACAGAAAAACTACTGTAGAAACCCTAATGGAGAGAAGAAGCCTTGGTGCTACACCACCAACAGCAGCATTAGATGGGAATATTGCACAATTCCTCCATGTGACCGGACAGAACAAGGGATTGCTGGTATGGATAGTGGACTGTACTTGAGATAAGGACTTTAAAACAGATTTAGTGTTTCATATTTAGTGAAAGATTTAGTGTTTCATATTGGAAATGTATTAAATTTTTTTTTTCAGTCACTTCGTCACTCTCAATGTTTGTCTGCCTGGCATGTTGCAAAATCTTTCAAATATTAAACTTTCAGTGGTTAGGAAAATACAGTGAAGGATACATAACACAAGCTGACTCAACAGAAGAATTACAGGATGAAAGATATTTATGTTTTTATATTCCTTTCTTCCCAAAGGTAGGCCAATTATAGCAAGTTCATTGAAAAATGAAAAGGTTTAAAAAGATGAAAAATTGCAAAATAAAATTAACTCCTATTTTTGGAAGTTAGCCACAAATGAGAGGACAAGAGTTTTCAATGTAATTAAAAATCACATTGAAACATTCATTCATCTAAGCACAAAATTAACACAAAAGTCTTACCACAATCAAAATGATAATAGAGAGACTGAAGTTTAACATAATATCTGAGAAGTATCATGGCCAAAATCACCAGTATCTAATCTTTGAGGATTTTGCATGAGAACTTTCTTGTCTTTAATTCTGACATGCCAAAATGAAACTAACTGGTGAACCCTTCACTGGAAAACATCTAACCTAAGATGTTAAAACTGTGATAGTTTTACAGTATCTTTGGAAATGCCCTTCTGCTGCAGGTGTGATGACTTCACTGGATACTGTCTGCATAAATGAGTCATTTATTTTTGTCATCCTGTGTGTTTGAGGCTTTCTTGTGCCTGCTCAGTGAGAACATTAAAATTACGATGCCCAAGACCAGTTTCTGTTGTTGCTGCAGATGTTCCTGTACAAGTTCCCCTAACAGAGGAGTGCTACCGAGGCAAAGGTCAGAGTTACCGTGGCACAACTTCTGTCACTGCCTCAGGAAAGAAGTGCCAGGCCTGGAGCTCCATGTTCCCACACAGCCACATAAAAACCCCAGACAGATTCCCAGACGCGTACGTTTATCTCACCTTTCCTCGCTTTCTCTGGCAAGAACTATTGCTGGTTGTACTATCTTTGCACAGCTGTGCTTGAAAAAACTGCTAGGGAATATATTGATAAAAGATAACTTTTCTAAGAATGTTTTCTGTTAGTCTCATTTGTAAGAATTGTGTTTTCTTGTTATCTATATTCTGAGTAAAGTACAGCTGTGTCCCTGACTCTTAAATCTGATCTTCTGCAACCAAAACCAGGAGACTTGCATCCAGAGACAAGGCATCTACTGAAATACATGCTTTGGTTTTGAATTTGAGACTTTTTGCTGTGGTCTTTCTAATGATTCCACCTGGGGAGGACACAGCAGTTATGATACAAAACACGCAGCCAGATATTTCATGCTTAGAAATACCAACTAAGTGTTCTTTGCAGTTGGAATTGGGCATCCAGAATTGCATACACTGAAATTTCCCCTTGATTTATCTTCTTCAGATTAACAAAACTGGATCAGGAATGACTGGACCAGTGACAAGCTAATCAAAATCACTAATGTGCTGGTTTTTTAGTAAGGGCAGGACAGCCACTGGGTTACAATTACAGGATCAGTTGTGAGGAAATCCATCATGCTTAGTGGGTTATAAGAAGGAAAGTTGATACTTTTCTAAATTTTTGCTCTTTTTATGCTGTAACCCTAAATAATTTGAAATTTTATGTTATATTTTGGAATCAAAAAACTGAAACATCCTCAGAGGGGATTATATCTTTCAAAAACATTTTAAAAAATTAAAATCAACCTGGGAAAATGTGAAATTCATGTGTTCTATCATATTCAGAGAAAAAGCATTTCAGTTCTTTTTGATTCTGAGGCTGTGCTGTGATTGAGGATGGGAAAATACTGCATCTCTGCAAATTACTGAAAAGAGAAATTCTACTTCCTCATGCCCCAGCAAGCACAGGCATGGGAGTGGTCTCACTGAAGAAAGGAGAAATGGGGTTTTGGGGGTGCAAGAGGGGATCAATTGCATAAGCATTTGTTTGCCATTCTTCTGAATATGAGAAGGAACCTTTTGACATTTAAAAAAATGGAAAAGCCTAAGTTCCCCCCACAGTATGAATCTTCCTGCATATTTATTACTAAATCACACATTCTGACAATTGTGTATGCTTACACACACCTAATCATAAATTTAAATAATTGCCATATGGGGCAATTATTTAGGTACTCAGTACATTGAAATATTACAGCCAGAGTATAAGCAAGTAATTGAATTGTTTCCTTATGTATAAATATATTCAAGACTCCAATGCACTTGTGAAATACAACTCTTCACTAGCATCACAACCACAGATGTGTTTGCTGGTGATATCTGGCCAGAAGTAAAACGAACAATAAATCTATTTATTTGTACACAGTGGATGTACATAGGACATCTTTTTGTCAAGATATTGCTATGCTTACTTTCAGTCTTATGCAGCATGACTGTTGGATTTATTTGTGCAGGGATTTGAGGGACAACTATTGTAGAAACCCAGATGGCGACAGCAGCCCATGGTGTTTCACCACTGACCCCAACACCATATGGGAGTACTGCAATCTCAAGAGATGTGATGAGCCTGCACTGAATGCCTCCCCTGGAATGATGGAACAAAACACTGGCCTGACTACCTCCACCACATCTGGTAACAGCTGGCTATAAGCATCACCTCCTGTAGAGTCTGTGGGTAAATGAAACAGCAACCTATCAAAATTATTCTTTAGTGTCATGGTTTAACCACAGCCAGAAACTAAGTACCATGCAGCTGCTCACTCATTCCCCCATCCCTTCTTTGGTGGGGAGGAGAATTTTTTAAAAAGTAAGACTCATGAGATAAGAATGGTTTAATAATTGAAACAAAATGATGTACAATAATTGTAATAAAATAGCAGCAATAGCAATAATTATAATGGAAACATGAGAGAGGGATAAAACCCAAGGGACAAAAGTGATGCACAATACAATTGCTGACCAACGTCCAGCCTGTCCCTGTGCAGCAATTAGTGGCTCTGTCCAGTGTGTGTAATAAGTGTGTTGTTCTATGGGATGGAATATCCCTGTGGCCAGGCCAGGTCAGCTGTCCTGGCCATGGTTCTGCTCAGCTTCTTATGTACCTCCTCCCTGGCAGAGAAGGGGAAACTGAAAAGTCCTCGAGTTAGAGTAAGCACTACTTAGCCGCAACCAAAATATCAGTGTGTTATAATCATTATACTGATATTAAACCTAAAACATGGCACTGTACCAGCTACTAAGAAGAAAATTAACTCTGTCTAAGCCAAACCCAGGACACTGACTAGGCCTGCAATGTAACAGTTACATTCCTTCTGCAGCTTTCAGATCTGTACTGTTGCATTTTGCAGCAAGTGCTCTTCAGTTAGTATATGTCCTGTAGCCTATGTCATTTTACAGTGCATTCTGAAGGATATCTTTTTCATTTAGGTGAACAAGAAGAAAACAGACATTTCTAGCTAGTATTTCTCTAGCTATGTGCTATTGAAATACATGACTGTTACTATAAGAATTTTTCTTGTGTTGTGCTTTATGTTTTCAGGAGGGTGACCTTAGCATATATTGCTCACAGGCAGCTTTGTTTTGCAAAATTAGATATATGATGTTTCGCTCTGTCCTGTTTTGTTACTTCCTTAATTAATAGTCCACATTGGTCAAAGTGTATGACATTTCTTAAAGTATAGTGGAGCTTAGCATGAGTTACTTTTTCTGCAAAGGCAAGTGACAGGGGTGAACAAAAGACACATTCCTAAAGGGAGTTGTGTACTCTTCTTACATGCAGCAGAAAAATTACCTGTAGTAATGTCCTTGGAAGCAAAAGTTGCTCTTTCAGTCTAATGGACTGCTGAAATATGCTTCTCTCATGAAAGTGCTTACTGATAGCAATTTAGCAAAAACCTTGAAGTCTTTTCAGATATTTGCAATATGTTACAGAAAATGTTTAGCCTGAAGTTCCTTGATATGGCTATAAAATCACCCTGAATTTATGAATGGAAGTGTTAAAAATCATTAATTTTGTGGTGAATTTACTTTGGGAAGCATAGATAACTGTGGGGTAAGAACAACCTAACTGACTATAAGCAGGTAAATGCATATAATTTGAACTTTCAAGGCTCAGAACTAGTTTCAGAAGCTCAATGTTTCTGCATGAAGCTTAAGAACTGAAGTATACACAGTATTTTTTTTCTGAACTCACACAGTCAACCAGAATAGCAGGGGAATTGTATAAGGTAATATCTGACTCATATTGGCCCAGTTTTGTGAAAACCCCACTCACCTGAAGCAAAGTCTGTAATATACTGCCTGGACTCAGAGACTGTGGGCAGTGCATTCACTAATAGAGTCAAAAATCATCAGACACAGGTATTCATATCCTGCTAAGCCTGCATTTTAAGGAACAGGTAAATTATTTTTGTCCAGATCGAGTAGATCGGGGATGTGGAAAATCAGGAAAGTTCCATTTTTGTGTGTGTAATTGATCTCACAGTGATCTGGGGATGTACTAACATCCATGAGTGGTAGATCTTCAGACCAAGAGCATGGCCTGGATGCTTAGAGACAAGGGGTTTTCCCCCCCAATTCTTTTACTCCAGCAGGTCTAATAAAACACCTTCTCTCTCTGCAGTCCTTGGGTCAGTCACATTTTAAAGCCTTTGGAGCTACAATATTACTTCTGCCTTGCTGTTTGCATGCCTAGTGTCCCCATTACTAGAGGAGTTACTTTATACTCTCTTTTACTCCCTAGACTGAAGTTGGAGGACCTCAGGTCTGGCAAGAGAAGGACAGATTTGTCCAATATGGAGTCACCTCTTGGGGCCTGGACTTTGCCCAGTCATCAAAGCCTGGTTTTGTCCAATTCCTGGTTTTGTTTCTTGGATCAAGAATGAAGTGGCTTCCCACTGAATCTGGATGCAGGCTAGTTTTTCTGAAAAGCAGTCCCTGTGTCAGAAACAACATTCCAAGTATGGTTTTATGACTGTTTTTTCAAATTATAATTCATTGGAATTATTATATATTATAATTAATAATTCATTGGAATCCTAAATAAATACTACTACTGGCTGAATGTAAGCAGCTATTGCAAAGCAACAGTGAAGTTGATCAATCGCTAGTGTCTGTCAGAGTATCTGTGTTGTAACTGTGTGAGTCAACCATGGTTGCATGTGACAGCAACTGTAAGGCTCCTACTTCACCTCTGTTACACCCCAAAATACTTAAATCCAGGAATTAAATTGAAGGTTCCTTTACACTAGTTGGCACAAAGAGAAATCCCAACCAGATACTCTCAAGAGGTGAAAAATCACACAAAAACTTACTGGCAAAAACATAGAAAATAAAGGGACTTTGACAAAAGGATTAAATATAACACCACATTCAACATCAAACCACTTATCGTAGCAATACTTAGCATTAATTTAGTACTTGGAATTTACTTAGCCCATTTCACCAAGAAACCTTTAAACCTATGAGATCTTATGTAACCCACAAAGTTTCATGAAAAGAGAATTAGGATAAGAGAGAGAGACAGAGAAAGACAGAAAGACAGAAGATATTTAGAAAAACACACGTAGAGCTACCACCTCCTAGGATTCCATTGTGGGTGAGATAGGAACTCCAGGAAGCTGGCAGGGTCAAGACCGTATGCTGCCCTTGAGCTCCATCTATTAAGCCTCCATGGGCCTTCCCCCTAAGGAGAGACTCACAGCCACTTGGCCAGCCAGGGGCTGGGTTAGCACCACTCCCCATGTCATTGATTGATTGATTGACAGCTTTGCCAGGGCTGGGCAGGGCACCACATCACCTAGAAACACATAAGCAGGGATTCCAAGGACCCCAAAAAATGGCTCAAGACACTAAACTTATCCAGTCTCTGACAACAATCCTGCATCTCGAGACATCGACCAGGACCACCACACCAGGACCTTTCCCCTTTTGGTGTAATCAGGGTACCTGTCCTCTCCTGAGCCCATCTAGCAGGCAAAGTAGAAAGGAAAGAAGAGGAAAGCATATTGGAACTCATATAAAGGGCAGTTGCTATACCAATAAAACCTAATTAACATATTTTTATGCAGTTCATTTCCCCCACCATACCATGAGTCCAAAACTCACAGAATAATCAGGCTCCAGCAGCTGAGTTCATGCAGCAGTCTTGCAGCACCTAAAGAGCCCAGCAGATCACCTGTGATTCCCTGTGCTCCTGGAGGCATCACTTTCCTACTTTGACATTCTCTAACATTAGATAATTTACACAACTGTTTGTGATACTTGTTGGACTTGTAAGCTGAGTTCCAAAAAAAGCTGGGCAAATTCAATGTAGGCCACCTTGCCTTTTGGACTCCACAATCTTACATGTCCAGGTATCCCCATGACCCAAACAAATACACATGTCCCAGATCACCACCCTTATCCTTCCCACCAAGCAGGTTTCAGGGAGGTTCCTGAAACTCCTGTACTCAGGGAGAGAGAAAAGGTCAGTGGACATAATGGGAAATGATATACAGTACAACTCTACTAACTAAAATGATCTGGATTGCCCCAGGGATGGGAATCAAAGGTAAAATACACTCATTCATTACAATCTCCTCATCATATCATTTTCAGGGTCATAATTTCAGTCCATAAGCCTTTTCAACTCAACCAAACCCTTTAGTGTTTCTTCAACCTAAATCTTGCTTTTAATCCTTCCCTGTCTGGAGCTGGAAAGAATCAGGAGCTGGGTTAGCACGGCCTCTAGTGATTGATTGATTGATTGATTGATTGACAGCTCATCCAGGCTGGGGGTCTGGGGGCAGAATACTGTCTCACCAGAAGCAAGGCCTGACCCACCCTCAACCACACACACACCATTGGTCTGAGACACTCAGCCTATCCATTCCCTGACAACCACCCCATAGCTCAAGACAATAGACCAGAGCCACTGCCCTGGGACCTTTCCTCTCCTGCTCCAATCTAGTAGACAGAGAAGAAAGGAAAGAAGAGGAAAGTATGCTGAAACTCCTGTAAGGGGCAGCTGCTATTCAAAAACCTAGTTAATATCCCTTATGAAGTTCATTCCCCCCATACCTCTTCAGTCCAAAAACTGTCCAAAGGACAATCAGGCTCCAGGGGGGAAGTTCATGCAGCAATCTCTCAGCACCCAAGGAGTCAAGAAGATCATCCGTGATTTCCAATGTGTTCTTGGAGGCAACGCTTTCCTTCTGTGAAGTTTAACATTACTTAATATTAGATAATTTACACAACTATTTTTGATACCTGAACTTGTAAACTGGGGGTGGTTCCAAGAGGTTTTTTGTCTCGGGCCTGATGTTTAAATTTTGGAATGAATAACAGTTATTTGGGAGAAGGCCAACAGGATATCAGCTCCTTCTTGGTCTCTATTAGGAAGCCCACCACTTCCCACACACTCCCAGTACTTTTATCACATGTTGGAGCAGGGAGAGGGATCAGTTCACCCTCCTCTAACAAGTTTAAACTTTTCATGCAACAGTATGAAACAGTATGGTTAAAAGACTAGAGTCCTTTATCATGTGCTTTCTCTCCAGAAAGCTTTATTTCATTTCCCCAGTAATTTTTTCAAAAAGTCTCTGTCTTTGTAACTTAACGAATTCTGTTGCAGGGTGTGGTGTTATCACCTTCAGTTCTGCAGTTTGATATGATAATTCCTTAACAAAAGGGCAGGGCTGAGTGTGAGTGTCCAAGGGCACCTAACGATTAAAAAATCAATAATGATAAATCAACCACATGCTAAAAAATTCGTATGTGTTGTTTGAATGAAAATGGCTTGGAGAGTGGCTATACACACCTAAAATGCTACTCTGCGTGGAAACTTTGACCACCCCAAACTGGTCAGTAACCAGTCAAGTTTCACACCTCAGAGAGACACTGTCTGAGTAACAATGGCAAAGTGAAAATGGCTCATGGCAGAAGGCAGTAATGCTCTGTAATCAGATCAGTAATGATCTTCACATCTGAAATATTTGCATCCAATGCCATCCATAACACATCCTAATGGCAACGTGGTTGTTCAAATCCAAACTCATGTCCTAAAGCTGGCAACGTGGTTGTTCAAATCCAAGCTCATGTCCTGAAGCCAGCAAAGTCACAGAAGCTGCAGCAGAAAGGACACCCAGGTATGTGCATCTCAGAGTTGCAGCACTGTGCTGGAAGGAGAGGCAGGCATGCTGCACAGTACTCAGGGGCTGCAGCACAGAACAAGAAAATGGGAGCAAGTTAGCACCAAGAGGTAGTAATCAGCAGCTCCCTAGTAGCTGGCTGGATAATCAGAGGTAACTGTTTATGTGGAAGAACTTAGTAAATATTTCATTTTGAACCATTGTTGATTCCCCAAATGTGGAGGGTTTCAGAGTGTTTCACGTGCTTTTTCCCATGGGGACTGGATCCATAAACATCACTAAATAACTGAAGGCACATATGTGAGTCACTACTTAGGCACATCACAATTTTTTGATTTAACAACATTTTTATTTAGGAAACCCACAGGGTTATTGTGGATTTGAGGTAGTATAAATGCTTCTTTTACTATGTACTTGTCTGGGAACATAAGTTGTCAACATAAAAAAGCTAGAAAGCTGTGTTTCATTTTTGTTCCTCCTACTCTTGTAGTTCTCTTTTTTGTTTATAAAGTCTTCCACTAATGTATTTTATTTGGAAGCTTAATAATAGAGACAGCACAGCGGAAAAGAATCTTTAACTAGAGGCTTCCAAGAGGCAGAACAAAGTAAAAGAAGGATGAATATCAGTCTTTCCTGACTGGAAGCAAAATTCTGGTGACAGTCTCCCTGCCACTGCTCGGCTACTCATGAAAGCAAGAATTGTCCTTAGCAAAGTACATGTTTGTTGAAAATGTAAAAGGCAAAATACTGAGCAAAGTGCATAATATGTCATAATAATAATAGTGCATAATAATCCTTCCTCTTTCATGTATGTATTCTTTTTTCCATACTGCTCTTCTCCTCACTTTCCCCCCACCCACCCAATACTCCTTAGGCTTTGAACTCCCGTTTACCCAAGCTGTCAAATTCCTATGAAGGAGAAGGCTTTATCCAGCCCTTTTTAACTAACAGTGAGGAAAATGAAATCTGGGTACCTGAAATAAAACATAGTATTGAGTTCTGTAGAAAATTAAAAGCTGAACTTTGTCTTTATGTTTTGGCTGCTGCAAATCATGGGTGCACCTGGAATACAGCCAAGTGATACACAGGTTGCAAGGGACACCTGGAGGTGAGCTCATCCCAACACTTGCTCAGAATAGGTTCAGGTATGTCAGATCGTTCAGTGCCTTGTTCCTGCCAAATCTGGAATGCCCCCAAGGATGAAAATCCCACATCCTCTGGATCCCTGTCCCAGCACCTGAATACCTCGATGGAGGAGTAATTTCTACTCATATTTAACCTTAACTTCTCTTGTTACAATTTGTGTCCTTGCATTTTGTCTTTCACCTGCTGCTCCTCCAGGATGACTCTGAGTCCATTTTCCCACAGCTTTTCACCGGTTACCTGCAGACAGCACTCAAATCCCACCCTTTACTCTTTCCAGGATGAAGATGCTTCTTTGCCTTCCTCATATGCCACATGGCCCAGCCTCTCAGCAGCTTGGTGGCCCTACACCTCCAAGACTGGGCCCACTCCATTCTGTCTTCTACCAGCAAGGCCAGAAGTGGCTGTGGCAGCCCAGGTGTGGCCTCACGAAGCTGAGGAGAGAGAGGAATGGCTTCCCTCAGGCTGCTGGCTGAAGGTCCCGCCACAGCGCTCTTTGTGGGCTGTATGAGCCAGCTGGCCTTTGCTGTCACAGCCCGAGCCGAGACCTCAGGCCAGCCTCGGGGGGTTGCTTTCCGTACATTGGGCACTCAGCCTGTGCTGGGGCACAGGGCTGCTCATGCCGCACGCAGGACTTCGCCTCTGTGGAGCTCGGTTTGCAGCTGCAGGCTCGGGCAATAGGTGGCACTGATGGACGATGTAGTTTGTCCTCGAGGAAACGTCACTGCGGAAGAGAAATCCGCCAGGGGAGAAAACTGGGATTGTGTCCTCTCTGGGAGCAGCGGCCAGGCTGGGACGAGCAGACATGTGGCGGGACATCCTTCCAAACACATGGTGAGACCTCCACGGCACGGGGAGGAGGGACTCCAGGCTGGGCTCCCTGGGGTTGGGGGTGGGAGAAAGCCCCGGGAGGGTCACCAGGTCATCGGAGAGTGGGAGCAGGCAGCCGAGTTCTCCTGAGCCTGAGTGCGGAGGAGGCGTCGATCGACTGAGCCGTGTTTTGTGTCGCTCAGAGAGCCGCTGCTGGGACACGCTTGCTTTGTTAGCACTGCAGGGTTTGTGCTACTGCCTTGATAGCTGGTTTCACACCTCTGCTCACCGACCTCCAGGATATAAGCGCACGGGGATACTCCTAACTGTTGCATAAGCTATTTTTTCTTAGCAGCCCAGTTCTTCCATGTCTGGAAGTGATTTAAGGAAAGAAAAAATCATACGTAGTGACACTGTCTCAGCAAGTGTTACCACATTGCCTTGGAGGCTACTGTGGTATCCAGTACGGGCTCCAGGTTCTGCACCTCAGATAGCAGAGGGAAAAAACTCTAAGTGATAACAAACACCCAGTGGACTTGGTTTTTCATGGATTAGCAAGTTTTTTCTTTTTTGGCATTTGTTTGTTTTCTCAAAGTACTATAATTATTATACCAAAGGACTCCCTAATGTTGCTACGTTCCACAAGGCAGAGTAACAAGACTTGCTTTTATTGTTGCTCAATTTTAGATTGTGCCTTTGAACCAGAGTCCATTAGGCTTAAAGGGAACTGAGGAGGATACTTTCTTTTTCTAGCGGACAGGGGAGACCTAAAGGCTTGATACCCAGTCAGGGGGCAGCTAGAAGTGTCAAAGGTACAGCAACTTATTAAATTCGGGCTACTAAGGGGTCCCACAAGCCTCTGCCAGCCCTGCAGCACGCTCAGCACCACATGGCTGGCAGCAGATTAACCCTGGAGCTCATAATTGCCCTGTTGAGGCTCTGCACCTATTGCAACACAAGAATCAAAGTAAACTATTTTCTTGGCTGAAGTTACACAGCTGCTCACAGGATGAAAGACTGCAAGGACACCTATGCAGTTGTTTTACTGCCTTTTATCTAAATTGTGCTGAAGGAGGGATTATTTTGGCAACAATTTATCTAGCTAAAGCACTGTCCAGAAACACTGTCTCTTTGTACAGAGGCAGTGCTTTGTGAGCTCCTCTCTGCCCGTTCTACTCAAAGAGCAGGAAAAATAATGGCAGATGTTGCCAGGTGGCTAAACAACCTGTGATCACATCCCTGGGCAATGATTGGTACTGGCAGTGCACATTCTTTGCACCTCATACTCTAAGGATCTTTCTGTTTTTTCCCCTTTTGTAGGGAGAGCATCTTGTCCCAGATCAGGTGAGTGGAAAAGCTGTGCTGTGGTCTCCTCTTTTGGCTAGTGCCCTGACTGGGCATTATCCCTTCCATACTCTGGATGACAACAGCAACAAAATCTTCACTCACAGCGTCCTTGCAGCCCCCTGCAGGAGCCCCAGACACCTCTACTAATCCCCGAGGGAAACTGGAGGTCTTGAAACACAAGTCAGAGGGATGGGAAGGTACATTACATTTAGGACTGCATGCCTGTCAATGCCAGCTCTGGTAACTTAGTTCCCACATCTCAAGTCTGGGACCTTGCTGTTTAGAACAGAAACAGGGGCACCAGCAGACACTCCTTACTCGGCAGCTATGGGGGAGAGCCAGGATTGCCCTCAGAGATGGTTGAATCTGTAGGGAGCTGTGTATGAAGCACTGGCAAGAGGAGCATGTCCAGCACATCCAGCTGTCTTCAGTAGCTGAAGACTTTTGTCTCTCCTTCTGCTCCTCAGCCCACTCTGCCCATGCAGTTTTTATTCCTGGACAAGTCCAGCTGCTACTGTCTCATGCAGTACCTGCCTCAAAGTAGATTGGGCCCATATCCTATCGAACTTTGTCCCCCTGGGCATCCTGGTTCACAAGGAAAGTGACAAGGAAGATTTGTGATCAGCAAGTCCTGATCAGCGAGGACTTGAGACCCCTGAGAAGCCTTGGTAGATAGAACCCTGCTCCAAATCTTACCTGTGATCTTCAAAAATAGCAGAAATGCCCAGACCCTGATGACTGCCTGTGATCTGTAGGCATTTGTCCCTGCTCAGTCCCAACGGATGTGCAAACAAGCCTCAGCATTTTGACACTGCTGTTGTTGAACACAGGCAATTTTGTGCCTCTCCAGGTCTTTTGAATATTCTCAGAAGAATGCAGTCCTGGTCCCTGTGGCCGCCCTGGGGGTTGGAGGGATGCTGCTTTACTGGCTCAGATCTGGACGCAAGATCAAGACTATTGACATGGGCGATGGGTGGTGGGGCTCAGGTGAAAGGTTCCTGAAAGGGAAAGAAGATCCAAGCATCCGTCCCTTCAAGATTGAAACATCTGACAAAGAAATCGAGGTACTGCTGGCTAGGGGGTAAGGAGGGGAAGAAATCTGCAAGGGGGAGGCAGTCCATCACCCATCTCACTGCTTCCAGGTGATGCCTTGGGGGTGACAGCAGGGCATTTCCATGAGCCAGGGTGGCTACCCAGCTCCACTAGATGATGCTCTGGCTCACCATTCCTTATGAATGGGATTTGAGCTCCGGTCGATTGCAATGTCCCCTAAAGACTTTCTGAGAGAACAGAACCCCTGTGCAAGCTGGGGCTTCTCCTGCAGAAAGGCCACACTTTGAGCAGCAGACTTTGATAGTGGGTCTGCGATGGTGGAGCAGGGCAGAAGGGCATTGGGTAGCAGCGGCACCAGTAGGGCAGGACTGAGGGGCTTCCACACAGGAAATGGATGTAAAGCTAAAGAGGGATGGCATCTTGACTGAGTCATAGCTCCTCCATCCCTGCATGTCTGTCTCTATCTGAACAAGTAGCAGCCAGCAGCTCAAGGTGAGATTCTTATTATCCCAGCCACAGTGCTGCCAAGCTCCAAGCACCAAAAACTGTGACGTGAGTTAGCAGCAAGCCAGGAGTAGGAACCAGTACTCCTGGGTGTCCATGGGGAACTTGTAACCTGTAGAAAATTGTATTCCCCATATAAAAAAATTCAGGCGGTCATGTAGAGTATGGCACTTCTTCAGGAGGGCTTGCGGTGTCCCAGAGAGCAATACAAAAGCCAGCAGAGCCAGGGGAGCCTGTCTGTGGCTGCCCTGGCACAGGGCACATGCCAGCAGCTGGCCAGCCTGGCAAGAAGGGCTCCCTTCCACAGGATCTGCACCAGCGCCTGGATCGGTTCCGCTTCACACCGCACGTGGAAGGAGCCGCCTTCCACTACGGCTTCAACTCCAGCTACCTGCAGAAGGTGGTGGCCTACTGGAGGAATCAGTTTGACTGGCGCAAGCAAGTGGAAGTGCTGAACAAATACCCCCATTTCCACACCACCATTGAAGGTGAGGGGGACTCTGTGGCTTGAACAGGTCTCACTTGGAAATGCACAGCGAGAAGAGGGAGGTGTAAGAAGTGACAATATTTAAGATAAGCTACATAACAGCTTAGTGATACAAGTGAAATGTAACTACTGGAGGCTCTATTATTAATAATCTTAGAGGGATTAAGGCCACTACACAGTGGCAATAAGATTAGGTCTGCTTCAATATGGGCTTCATCTGGCTCTGAACCCATGCTAACTAATGATGAAGTGCTCTTCAGCTATAGCCTTGAAGCCACCTTTGAAAACTGCAAAATTTAGCTAGACTGAGGCTAGAATACCCCTCCTTACTGCACAGTAGTTTAGTCAGGTGAGCTTAGCCAGACTTTACATAAATGATCTCTAGGTTAGATTAGCTAGACTTTACATAAGTGATCTCTACATTAGACTTCTATCTTGCCCTTTGCTATGTTTCTCTTTTAACTACTGTAATGCTTTTGCATGTATCTTACCCACATTATGCTATTCATTTAAGTGCAGCTGTATTATACACTCTCTACAAGATAGATGCTGATCTCCAGTGACCCCAATATCTTGACTGAGGGTCAATATCTCTGTCTGTATGTAAAAGATGAGACAACAGATACTATGCCAGGCATCCCCTTTCAGCCAGGCATCTTCTTGCAGTTGGTTGTAGAACTGCTTCTCCAATTGATAATTACAGTTTTGCCTACCCCTTCCACAGAATGCAGAACAGAAACTGTGATGGCTCCAGAGCTGTAATTTTTCTTTCTTGAATGTGTGGCAGGGATTGATATCCATTTTATCCATGTGAAGCCATCCTATGTTCCTCATGGTCAAGCTGTTCAACCTCTGCTGATGGTCCATGGCTGGCCCGGCTCCTTCTATGAGTTCTACAAGATCATCCCTCTGCTCACGGAGCCAGCCAAGCACGGCCTGAATGAGGGTGATGTGGTGTTTGAGGTCATCTGCCCCTCCATCCCAGGATATGGCTTCTCAGAGGCTCCTCACCAGAAAGGTAAGCATTGAAAAGGCTCTGTTGGAATTGCAGTTTTTGGAGTAAAACCTCAACCATCCCTGGCAACTCTGGGCACTGCAGTTTGTAAGTGCAGATGCCTGGCTCTTCACTAAGGTCCATGTGGCTGAGCCTCTGGGGCTGGCTGTGGAGATTTGCAACACAATGGTAACTGGAAGTCAGGTCTGATTTCACTTTCCACTGAATTTCTTCCATCCTGTGTTCACTTTCTTTCGAAGGAGTGAGGCAGAGCAGCGTTGCACGCTCTCCCTTCCTGCAGCTCCATACATATGTGCCTTGGTCAGGCCAGGGGAGGAACACTAGGACAAACAGGTCTCCTGTGTTTCTCTCTACCTACAGAGTTTGACTCCATAGCAACTGCTCGCATATTTCATAAGCTGATGAACAGATTGGGCTTCAAGAAATACTACCTACAGGGAGGAGACTGGGGATCTCGTATTACCACAAACATGGCCCAGATGCTACCACAGTAAGTAGCAAAGGAAATCAGTGCAGAAAAGCTGCCTCCAGTTCCTACCCCACCTTCCAGCTCCATAGTCCTACCTTCAGTTTGCCATGCTTCTCATGCCCTTCTGCTTTGTTTGCTTCAGGGACAACCTCCATATTCAATTGCATTCATATGCTTTGTATTGAATTTTTTTTAATCATGATGGACCTGAAGGGCTGTGTGTATTTGATTCAGTCTAGTGTTTATCTCACAGCTGCAGTCCAAGCTGTTCTCTAGAAAATGTGGGATGGAAAATTGTTCGATTTAACCCTCTATTTCTTTACTTACTTTTAGATCTGTGAAAGGGCTTCATCTGAATCTTGTTTTCATCGCCAAACAAAGTTTGGGAAGGTTGATTTGTACGATGCTTGGGGCTTATGTACCATGGCTTGTAGGCTTCAGCAGGGAAGATGCTCGACGTTTCTACCCTTTCATGCAGAAGAATGTGTATGATGTGCTGCGAGAGTCTGGATACTTACACATCCAAGCCACCAAACCTGACACTGCAGGTAATGTACCTTCTCTGTATCCCTGTGAACGTGGTACACTAATCACTCATGGTACATGGAAACAAAGGCCAGCCAAATTTGAGAAGCAGTGAGTTCTGGTGACTGAGTACAAGACTCATGTGGGCAATGAGTTCATGGGGACAAGAACTGTGTAAAATGAAGTTAAAAGAAACCACTCAAAAAAAGATGGAGATTTCAACTTATATGTATAAAACTTTTCAAGGTCTTTTAACTAGCACACCAGTTGTCTTGGAAATGAACCCCTTTCCAAAGAGTCTCTCAAAAGTAAAACACAGGGTCCTGAAATTGAAGCTTTGAGAAATAAATGGGGCTGAAAATGAGAAAAATATCACAAGCAAGAAGGTGCAATGTGAAAGTTGCAGAAAGGTAGACAAAAGCTCAAACACTTCAAAAGCCAGAATGCTGATATCCTGGGGCCAGTGGATAAGAACTGTGAAGAAAGATATGGCCATGTCATAATGCTTAAAGGAACTCTTTGCATCAGTCCCCACTAGAGAGGATTCTGGGGTATTGCTTTATTGAAATAATGCCTCATCAGGAAAGACAGCAAAGCTGTCTCAGGCTGGTGACAGATTTGGAGGCCAGAGAACAAACAGCCCCCCATCCCAAGAACTCACCAAAGGAGATGATCAAACTGGAATGTCAACAAATGCCTCGACTATTGCTTGAAGTGATCACAAACACAAAGAAATAAAAGAAGATAAGCAATATACCAGGTGGGAGGGAGTTGTGGTGGTGGTGGCATTTCTGGTTGCTTGGGTGTTTTTAAGGGCCAAAAAGTGAAGGTATACACAGAAAAATGAAGATTACTATGTCTACTCTCTGATCAGGAATCTGACATAAGTGTTTAAACAAGAAGAATTGATTTACAGAAGATAATATCACAGGGAAATCATGCTTCAAGAATCAGAGCTCTGGCAGACTCAAACAGCTGTAGATCCACTAATGGAACTTTAATAATTTCCAAAAATATTTTGAGACTCCTCCCCCAGCATTCTTAAGAAATTTAAGAAAAGGAATAAAACTAGTTAACATGAGAATCCAAGCTCAGGAATAAATCAGCAAGTTCCAGAGGAGAGAGAGAATCACAAAAATCTGTGCTGACACCTATAACCCTTCAACAAGATCCTAGCTTCTCTATGAATAGAAGTTAATAATTAGATGTAAAATTGACAGCCATCCAAGCTTTGGTTTATAAGTGACTGGTTGATAAAGCCAGCCAATAAAAATTGATATCAATAAATTTCAAAGCAGTTTAAGTGGAGGAAGAAAAACACAGTGGGTTTGAGTTTGGCTGCTGCCATATGAGAGAATCCATGAGTCAAGGGTAGTGCTCTCAAAAATCAGCTGGATCAAAGATTAGGGCTATTTTGCAAACTCTTAAAAAATGAAAATCAAAACCACAGAATCCATGATATTCTGAATCTGTTGATTTCCTGTTAGCCCTGTTTCATAAATATATATTTTAGAATCAGAACAACACATCCTAGCCTAAGTAGGACAGTGCTCCCAAGTATTTTATCTGGAATTTCTTTTCAGAGTGTCATCTCTTTACATCTGAATTTTCTCCTTCTTCCACATATCACCAAGAAGCCAATGAAACTTCCTTAGCTCTCAGCTTCTTTTATATGGGAATTATCTGAATTTGTAGTGCCCTCAGTTACAGCCAGAATTCCTTTGCAGTGAATTAATCACAAATAAAAGTACTGTAAGGGACAGATTAATACAGACTCTCTACCAAACTCTCTAGAAAACTCTGAACACTTCAGGACAGTCCAGTTTAACTTGCACTGAAGTACTGCAATGCTAGGGAACTGCAACAGCCCTTCTCTTCTCCTCAATTAGGTTGTGGATTGAATGACTCCCCAGTGGGGCTTGCTGCATATATCTTGGAGAAATTCTCAACCTGGACAGACAAATCATTTCTGCATAAAGATGATGGAGGCTTGGAAAGGTACGATGTTATGATTTTATTCTGTGAGAAGTCTCATTAAAAGAATGACTGGTGGGAACTAATATGAGGATTACAGGTAAAATACTGGCCTGTCAAAGCTGAAATTTGAGGATGAAAGGCTGACAAAATAAACAATAGTTTAAACTTACAGCAGACTGCCTGCATGCTACTGCTTCAGCAGCAGGCAGTTTTGCTCTGGACACAGAGGTGCCAATTAATTTGCTGCTTGAAAATAGGTGGAGATTAAGAGGGACAGCAGTTCTTTAGGGCATGAGCCCAGTACAGAGCACTGAGGAACAGCTTCCAGTTAAATTGCTTCCTCTCTCTCTCAACAGCAAATATTCTCTTGATGAGCTTTTGACCAATGTGATGATTTATTGGGTGACATCCTCCATTGTGTCCTCAATGCGATACTACAAGGAAAACTTTGCCAAGGACCCTGATCTAAGTGTTCATAACAGGTAATTATGTGGCAAGTTGTAAGGCAGATCTGCTAATGAGGTTCAAACACTTTCCTGTATCAACAGTTATATCACTTACAACAGCAAATTTAATTAGTTCTAAGAAAAATAAGTCCCAACTCTTACTTGCTTTTGATAAATGTAGTTAATAGTCACTTTTCTTTTGAGCCTATAATGCACACAAGGTATCTTGCAGCCAAGACAATACGAAAGACTTATCAAAGCACCAAGCATTCTTGTGTTCAAAATACAAGTCTATATACTTATTCACCAGACAAATGTGACTTGTAGCCCAGTTCAGTAAAAACAAAACAGATCATGGGCACATCTAAGAGGCTCTAAACTCAATTAGTAAGGCTATTGCTTGCTGGAGGATAAGCTGAGAACTACAAGAATTAAGCACAAACCTGAATTAAGCAATTTAGAGGGCAGAACTTGAAACCCAGCACCTCGTGACAGCTTGTACATTAAGACGATTCTAAGAAAGGCTGACCACAAAATGTTGCTGAGCAGACTTCTACAAGTAACTGATCATCTAAACAACGGGAGAGTCTTTCTTTGTGGACTGAACCAGCCCACCTTTCCTCTTTAGAGTCACTTGCTATGCACTTGGTACCAAATTCTAAAGCAAACAGGAACTGGTTTGTTCCTCAAAGAGGTGGGGTACCTTGTCATGTAGCACAACGCTGCAGCTTACAAAAGTTAAACTCAAAGACGGGAAACATTTCAAGATCAGCCTGTGTGCAACGTTGGATCTACTTTACACCTCTACAGGTATAATCTTAAACTCAATGATAACTAAATAAAAATGAAGCTCCTCAGCAGAGTGCAGACCACAAGGTCTATAAAGTGAGGAAGTTTCTGGAGCTGGATGTGTTACCAGAAACAGAAGTTTTTATAGACCTTCCCTAGGACTTGTTTCATCAAAGCAATTAACTTTTCTCTTCTAGGGTTGGCGTATACGTTCCCACAGGGATTGCAGCTTTTCCTCAGGAGATTGTGCATGTACCACGTGTCTGGGCAAAGGATGTCTACAAGAACATTGTCACTTACTCTTACATGCCACGTGGAGGGCATTTTGCTGCCTTTGAGGAACCAAAGCTTCTGGCACAAGACATCATGCAGTTTGTCCAAAAAGTGGAACAGCTGTGAGCCTGCAGTTGAAATACATGCATAGAATTGAAGCAAGTTATTCTACCAGTGGCAGAACCTTTTGATTGGATTTGCTTAATCCCTCAAAATAATCACATATAGAAATCAGCATTTTATTTTGATAACAGTTACAATACTGATTTTTAAAATCAAGTTCTATGTGTTTTCATAAGAAAAAAAAAATCCAAAAAGCATCTTGTATTTTTTTGTTCCCAGCACCATATCATTGCTGCATTCCTAGTTCAAGTATAACAGAGTATGTAAACATTTATTGCAGTAACATTGCACTCATCTGAGGAAGAAAGGTGGAAGGGACTGGTCCAGGCTTCTGTTTAAAAGCTTCTTTAAACACTTGGGCACCTGCTTTCTTAAACACATCACAAGCAGCTTTGGTGGAAGCTTAAAGGGTTTTGATCTGCTGAGCACAAAAACACTCCTACATTCGAGTTATATTTCCTTCAAGAGACCTGAGATTTCATATTCAAGTGGGTAGCTGCACATAAGGTATTCACTCTACGTTTTTTCCCTAGAACAAGCTTAAGAAGCAACTACTGCACATTGTAAACAGGTATTAATGGACAATACAGCAGAGAGAGCACTCTAGTGTTCTCCAAGCTCAAAAATACCAAATTAAGTTCCTACTACTTCTATCATCTCATTCCATTCAAAAAGGTCCAAGTTAAAATATGTACCAAGTGTAGAGGGTTACTTCAAGCACCCCATTGTGCATTTTGACAGTAACAGTGAGCACCCTCACTACCAGTATGTTCACATTTCTCTTCAAATGGGATGGAGTTATTTGAAGCTACTGAAAGCTCATTACAGCACAGATAACTGCCCAGCTGACTGAGGACAACTCCAGCAGCTGTCTAGTTCTAACACACTGCTCTCAAGGCTTCTCTCCCTGACCTGTTCTGCAGCAAACAACAGTCCAGAAGAACAGGCTCAAGTTCTGATTCTAAGTGATACAATCTGACTAAAAGCAGGAATTTGGCAGGTAAAGATAGTGCTAAACTGGGTAACATTCCCCTGACTTCTATGCATTTCAGAAACATTTAAATCTAAGTTCCTTCCTCAAGTGAGAATATTCTTCCCTTATTGGGGTAGCACTCATAACTTTCTCTGAAGAGGGTTAGCAAAGAAACTGCTTACTTTTAACCTTATATCTAACCAATTGTCAGGGCTGTTAGGCAAAGATTACTTTAAAAAATATAAATTGCTTATTACTACCCTGCCTCCACTGTACTGGTCTCTTTCAATCTCCAAGACAGCACTAGCTACAAGATTTTTCAGTTGCTGATAAGTCTTACTTTGGAATGTTAAGGAACAGAAAGTGAGCTATGGGGAAGTGTAATTTTATCAAATAGATGGCATGCAGTTGAATACTCAAGTGGGGCACATACCACAGCAGCTGAGGCAGCCTAAGGAGCTGAGCCTGCTGCTTGCAGGGCTGCCAGGGGGCCCCTGGAAGCGACTCCGCCCATCTCCATGGCAGCCCTGGCAGCTCCAGCCCTTTTGCACAGGAACTGCCTTCATCCTGCCCATTCTTTACTGGCTAGAAATAAATCCCTCTTCTGCAACAATATTACCTCTGTGTCCTGCTCCAGTTTTGCCCTCTGGGGAGCCTTTTAAGGACTGCAGAAGTTTTTCCTCCCAGGGAGTTATTTTACAGGAAGTAGCTTCACCTAAGATAGCCTATGGGTAACATGGCAAAGGCAGGGTCAGAAAATGGCCATATTAAAACTCAGGAGGAGATTGTACGTATCCAGCATTTACCAGGTTAGGAAGCACACAGGAGGAGAGTTTTACTCCCAACACATTAATTCATCCCACGTCACAGATCAGGTCCCTAAAGAATCAGTGGACCTGTGTGCAACTTAGCCACAAAGTGGATTTGTCTTCAACAACAACTGAGGAAATACAGACAATACATGAGTGCAGCAAGCTAAGGAAGGCAGTAGACACCATGACAAAAAAAAAAATTCAGATAGACATGATGATGCAAAAACACATGGTTACATTTGCTAAAATTAGCACCTATAGAAAAAAAGAGTAATCAACATTCCAAATAAATTTCTACAGAAACCACTCATTCACTAAAGCCCTTGAGGGTCACTGGTGCTTGGAACCAGACATAGTCCTCCCAAGCAGGTGCTGTGTGCTGGGGTGGAGAGGCACTAACACGGAGGTCTCCATCACAGGACAACTTGACAGTCAGCTTCCTCCCTCGGGTCGGCACTCGGTAGTTGAGCTTGGGCCGGAACCACTCAACACCGCAGTCCCGGTGTCCCTGGGCCAGGACAAGAGTGCCTGTGACAGGGAGAGCCTTGAGTTCGCTGAAGACATCAGCAACAAACAGGCGGTGAAAGAGCTGGCGAACACAGGGTGCAGTCTGGAGGCTCTCTTCAGCAGAGCCCTCACAGAAGCCTTCCAAGTTCAGCTCATAGAGCTCCTGGGGGTTCATGACATTGCCTCCAAGTAGGAAAAGAACCCGAGGAACCAGCGTCAGACTAAACAGGACTTCCAGGTGCTGGAACAATCCCTCCAGCTCCATCAGCAGCTGCTGGCACTTTCTGCTTGGCATGCCCAGGGAGAGTGGCTTCTCAATTCCATCTCCATCCTGGCAAACAAAAATTCAGATTAGTACAATGTGGTGATTCATTTTTCTTAAGTGATTGTTCTGTTCACCCTCAAAAATGTATACTTCAGTACTAAGTTGTAACCTCACCCAAGTTGTCATTCATTGTAACCCCTTGTCCATCACCCCATCCTGGAGGTTTGCCCTATCCCATTGGTCTGAGCCTTTGATCTGCCCCCTTGCTGGGAGTATCTTAGGGGGAGTCACGAGGTGTTAATGTCTCTCTGCCCACTCCTCTCCCCCTGAGGACACATGCTCTCCTGCCTCCCTCCTGTTCTCCTGTGGGAACCATGCTTCCTCCAGGTGTGGGACCCCCAAATAAACCCATCTAATCATCACCCTCAGAAGCCGTGTCGTGTCTTGCCCGCCTACACGCTGCTCCCCAGATGCTCCAGTAAAGTTCTTGTACCTCCCTGCACTCAGAGGAATATTGCCCTCCACCCCCTGCTGCCGCAAGCCGGGCCAGAAAGGAGCGGGGGGATTGCAACAGTACATTTAGTTATGAACATGTATTTGTTCTAATATACTCTGCAGAAAGCATGGCCCATCCCAAAAAGTCAAGGAATAAGATGTTGGTCTTCATTTTGAGAGCTATAGGTAGCCACATGGGGAAGATGCATGTCTTCTCTCCGCATCAGGAAATGCAAGAGGAACACAAAAGTACAATCCATACCTACTCAGTTTGAATCTGAATCACACTACTGATGAATTCCAATACGTATTAGAAGCCCATCTTTCAAAGATCAGCCATCAACCTGAAATCACTTAATAGCCTTTTGGGGTGGTTTCTTCTCTTTGTTTTTTGGGGGTTTGTTTTGGGGGTTTTTTTTTGCCTAGAGCTTTTCGTGTAACGAACAAAGCAGTGACACGCTTTGAGCGGAAAGTAGAAACAATCAATTAAGAGCAATTAGTCGACACCTTCAGCAGCCTGAACTTAACTTCCCCTTTGCCTCGTTTTTAAAAGAGGCGGTAACATTTAGGGATGCACCACAAAAAGCACTTTACTTTAAAACCGAAGACACGTTGCTGTGCGAGTCACCGAGAGAGAACAGGAGCTAGCAAGCAAAACCCAAACGCCACGACCCCCCCTTATCCCCTCACCTGGGCCGCCCGTCGGCAGAAGTAGGCGAGCTGCTCGTAGGGCAGCGGGAGCTGGTTCCGCTGGTGCAGGACGTGCTTCAGGAGCTCGCAGGCGAAGCGGTAGCCGCTGCCCCGGCACACCGCTCCCGGGAACGCCACGGCCACCGCGGGGCTGCCCAGCACCGATCTGTCCCCCTGAGGCCTCATCCCGCCGCCACGATGCAGGCCCACCAGCAGCCAGGAACGAAAAAGCAATGACGCGGCCCCAACGGCCGCCGCGCATTTAAATGCCGCCGCCGCCGCGGAGCATCACGGGAATGGTGCACGGGCCTGCCCACGCGCCCTCCAGCGGCGGCAGCAGAGGCGCCGCGATTGGTGAGCGTGATAGGAGGCGGGGTCTCGATGTAGCCCCGCCCCCATCCCGATCCCGTCCCGGGGCCGCCCAGCTGAGGCCGGGCCGGGAGCTACGGCTGCTTCTTGCAGAGCTATCCGGGAAGGAAGAGGAATAGTTCTGCTGTCCTCCGCCCCGGTCCCGACAGCCCGGTGGCTCCGGTGTCTTGCGGGAGAGCTGCCTTCGCGCTGCCGCGGGGAGCCGAAGGCGGGGAGCGTGCAAGGAGTGCCGTGTTTGGAAACATTGCGTCCGCCGCCCGATTGGGTGCCGCCTCCAGCACACGGCTAGTGGAGGGCGGGACGGCGAGAGGAGCCACTCGGAGGCTGCTTTACAGGAACCGCGGCCGCCTGTGCACGGCGGCGCGGAGGATGTTAGTTGTACACAATGATCTGTCGTTGCCTTCCCCAGCCCATGCGGCGGGGAAAGAGAAGGCGCAACGGCCGTGGAACTGGAGACCAGGAATACACGTAGTGAGGGGGTGCGGCGCACAGCTAGAGGATCTTTTGCTGTTCCGGCCACCCCTCACATTGGATCTTAATGTGTCCTTCGGGATCCCTCTGTATCGGGCTGTTGCCTCTACGTAGTCATTTGGTACTTCCAGTGCCAAAAAGCTTCGAAAGTGCCCCAGTTTCCCGAAGCCAGTCTGACTGATCGCTCGATGTCAATAACTAGGGAACCCAAGGCTGTGAACTTCCAAAGGAGTAACCCACGGGGCGTCCGCAGATCCCGGGGAACGGTGGCATCCCGCGCGTTGTCGGCCGCGGCCGAGAGGCGGCGCCCTCTCCCTTGGACTCCAACTCCCATCAGCCCCCGCGAATGGAACCCGTACGGGAGCTAGCTGCTCGCGCCGCGGGGCACGCCGGGAGGTGTAGTTTCGAGCGGGCGGCGCGCGGTGCGTTCTCGTCGTTGTAGGCGGGAGGGACTCGCTTTCCCGGGGCGCCGCGCGGCGGTCGGTGACGCCGGGGCCGGAGCCGGGCCGGCGG
>WEIU01006526.1:327306-348472 GCA_013389925.1 Aegithalos caudatus | reverse complement strand
GTCGGAACCACGGCCGGACCCCGCAGGCTGGGTGGGGGGTCTGGCTGGAGGTGCCGGCGGTGCTGGTGCGGGGCCGTGCGGGGGTCGGGTTGACAGCAGCCGTAGGAGCGGTCCTGCAGCCTCAGCCCCGGGAGCCTTGTGCCCGCCTGCCCTGGGCTCTCCTCCGGGCCGTGCCGCCCCCCCCGGTGCCAGCAAGTTCCCTGCGGGGTCCAGCGGACCCTGTCCGCGAGTAGTATGGCACTGCCTGGCGGCTGTCTGTGGGCGCTTTGCCGCCTGCGATCGAAACAGCTTCGGAAATCAAGCTTTGCTCGCCTCGTAGTTCCAAACATCCCGTTTGCATCTCTCCCCGAGAGACGATCTGGTGTGTCTAAGCCCCTTTGCAACTGCCAGACGGGTCCTGGTGACTCCCTTCCCAGCTAATTTGACAGCTATTTCCTTACATAGGGCTGCAGATGGTATGGACAGAGGGTGAGGCGCTTGTCTCTTGCAGCAGGAAGAAGTGGCATTGCTAGTACGTGGGTGTGTGCTCAGCTGGGGCAGTTGTCACTGCTCTCATAGAGCTGTCACTGTGGGGAGAATTACGTTGGCTCGGACTCAATTGCTCGGCCCCAGTCAGTGAGATATTTCTGTAAAATATGGAATAGGCTGTGCTGGGAGGGGGTAATTCCTCCACAAGGCCGGCATGGGACTCTTGGGAAGATGGGAAAACAGCGCTTTGCTACTGTTAGATCTTCTGCACGGGCAGTACTGTGCCCTGCAGCTGCAGTTTAGTTCTTGTTCCTTTCAGCTGGAGGCTGGACAGCCCCTGTGGTTTCAAAACAGCTTCCTGTTGCTGGTTACCCTGTGCAGTGTGCCCCAGCAAGTCTAGGCTTGTTGCTTTTCTGATCTCGAGTGCCTTGGAGAAGACCCACTTCTTTATTTAAAGACAGTGCAGCAGGTGAATGGGTTTTTCTTAGAACTGGAAAGGTGGTAGATGGTAAGAGAGGAAAACCTGCTACAAGTACGTTTTTCTCAGGGCACAGCTCTGCTGCCAGAGAACTGAGCTGACAATTGAGAACTTCTGTTGGCCTTTTGCCACTGTAAGCACCGCCGTGGTTAAGAGCTGAGCTGGAAGGCAAGGAGAGGGCTGTTGCCTCTCCTGACATGCAAATAGGTATCCAGAGGAAAAGGAAGTGCTTACTGTTGCCAGCCTCATTTAGTCTAACAGAGTATGTGGCTTCCTGTGGGCTCCAGCTCTTTCTTAGTGGTCCTTATACTGAATCAATGGGAAAAATTACCTAAATATTGTATATCTCATTGGAAAATTAGATATTCTCTTTAGAAAGCTGGAACTTCTTTTGGTTGAAGTGAGTTTGATGAGTACCTGGGCCTTTTTGTTACAACCCCATCTGGCTTCAGCCTTTCCTGAGAAAGTACTTCTGAGCATATTGTGTACAGACAGTCCCAATCAGGTCTGTTTCTCCAGAACTCTCTTGCTTCTATGTCTGCAGTCCTTCCTTGTAGAGAGAAGATACTTAAGGATGTAGAAGGGAGTCAATGACAAACTATTTGAGTGAGGGATAGTATCACTTAACAGGAGAGGAAGCAGAAGCTTTTGTTCTCAGGCCCCTGTTTCTGTGCACATTGGGTGGATGGATGGATGCTGCTGGATAGGGTGGGAGTGGGATGCTGTGGGTGGCATTTTGTGTGTCATGGATGGGTGAGGGGGGAGACTTTAAATCATATACTGGCCTGTGCCTTTTTGAAACTGGAATTCTCTCTCTCTGTGACTGTTAGGCTGGCCCTATTCTTTACTGCCCAGAAAAAAATTTCCCCCTGGACAGTATTGCCCTCGTGCCCCACTCTAGTTTTGTCCTCTGGTGTTCATGATGTGGGATGCAAACAGCACAAACAACCCATAAGGAAAGTTCTAGTTGAGTGTAGGAAAGAATGGCAGAAGGCTGGGACCTAACACAGTCTCTTTCTGCCACTTTCCCTTTCTTTGAAATCCTCAGCATGAGCTTCACAATATAGAGGCAGCTGGTGCCTGTAGAAGTCCCTGTGGGCACAGCATCTAACTCTTCTGTCTTGTTTCATTCTCTGACCAGGCAGAAGATGGGAACATCGAGTACAAGGTGAGAGTTTTGAGGTTGCAGAAGGAGGTCTTCCTCCCAGAGTGTTATTTTGCAGTGAGTAACTTCACCAAAGACAGCCTATGGGTAACATGGCCAAGGAAAGGACAGAAAAGTGGACACTGCACTAAGGAACCACCATTCATCTTCTGTGTCTCTGTGCCAAGCTTTACCCAGTATGCTGAGCTGGAAACGTTTGATCTCAGTACTCATTTTTAGAAATCCCTTCTAGTATATGATGTCTGCTGTATTTATCTTGAGAGAGAGATGCAGATATCTCTGAAAATGATTTGCCACTTTCTTGTGGCTGCTCTGCCATTTGCACTTACTGGCTCCTGGATCACAGATTGGTCCCAGAGCGCTGTCTTTAACTCTGCAGCAGGCAGGGTACAGATCCCTTTGTCATGGGGCGGGAAAGTTCTTCTACCATACGTTCACACCTTTTTGAAACCCCTTCTCACCTGTCCTATGGCTTCTGTTCAGACACTGATACAGGCTGTGCTTTCTAGAGGGGGGTCAGAGTTGGGAGCATTGCTTGAAGGAATTGGGCAATGGGATTGCTTCTGCATCCAGGCTGTGACTAGAACTACCCCTGTGTTAAACAGCTGAAGCTGGTGAACCCCTCTCAGTACCGCTTTGAGCACCTGGTGACACAGATGAAGTGGCGACTGCAGGAGGGCCGAGGGGAGGCCGTCTATCAGATCGGCGTGGAGGACAATGGGCTGCTGGTGGGCCTCTCGGAGGAGGAGATGCGAGCCTCGCTCAAGACGCTGCGCCGCATGGCAGAGAAGTACGTGCTCCCTTTCAGCTGCAGGGCCCACCAGCGTCAGCAGCCTCTGGAAGAGAGGCTCTCTCCCTGGAGTTCCCTGAGCAGCTGGCGGCTGGCTCCATCCTACAAAGGCCCTGTATGACTGACTTTCCTTCAGTCCTGAGGCTCTGGAAACATGGGGAAAGTTATAAGGCTTTTGTCTGGAAGCTTGAGGCTCCTTCCCTGCTATCCCCAGCCTTTATCCCATTCACTTTGTCAGCTGTTATCATAGAGGTGCAAGAGCTGTCAAGTACAAATGTGTCTCACTCCTTCCTTTTGTCTTTGTGCCAGGGTTGGGGCTGACATTACGGTGCTGCGGGAGAGGGAGGTCGATTATGACAGTGATGTTCCAAGGAAGATAACGGAGGTGCTCGTCCGAAAGGTGCCTGACAACCAGCAGGTAGGGACCTGTGGTTTGGCTGTCTTCTCCAGCTGGAGACATGGAGGCTTTGTACGAACAGCTTCCTTTTGGGATGGGAGCCCAAACCCTCGAGGCACTTTGTCATAGGTTGGCCCGTAGCAGATGCTTTAAAGGGCTGCCAGAGGGAGGCTTGATGATAACATTTCTTATCTCCAAGATTGTGATTGAGGCGGATGTCAGTGTGGGAGATTGACTGGATCTGGGGCGAAAAATTATTTCCCTTCTATGGCAGTGGTTCTGATGCAGACTGGTGTGCAAACAAGGAAGGATTTAGAGGTCTGCTGCAGCAAATGGCCTTTTTTGTGATATCAAAGCCTGATATGTCACATCTCAACTCTAGAGAGTGTATTGTGACCACTGGGCAGTGGTTTGCTGGGAGCAGGAGCAGAATCTGAGCAAGATTAAACTGCACAGTGTCCCCGATGTAGGGAAGCTCTCTGAGCTGCATCTCCACTTCCCCATAGGGCTCATGCACTCAGCACAACAGTGGTTAAGTTTAATGATTTCCTTGTGCTTTTTCCTGTAGTTCTTAGACCTTCGAGTAGCTGTCCTAGGGAATGTGGACTCAGGGAAGTCAACACTGTTGGGTGTCCTAACGCAAGGAGAGCTCGACAACGGGCGGGGCAGAGCACGCCTCAACCTCTTCCGGCATCTCCATGAAATCCAATCAGGAAGAACATCAAGCATCAGCTTTGAGATCCTCGGCTTCAACAGCAAAGGAGAGGTAAGAGAGTGGGTTGCTGAACTCAGAAAGCTGGAGGAGAACAGGATTACCCTCCTAATAGAGCTGTGAGTGGGACAGGAGGGAAAAGAGGTGGCACAGTTCTGTGTCCCTTAAGCTGAACCTGAGTGTTGCTTGTCCATTTGCAACAGACACTGTTTTTTGCACCCATGGTGGATAATCTCTACTTAGTAATTCTGACATCAAAGTGGATAGATAAGAGCTGGGTTTTCGTTACTTGCCTGCTGGGGCATCCTCTCTCACAAGCTCCTTATCCCTTAGGTGGTAAATTACAGTGACTCCCGGACAGCAGAAGAGATCTGTGAGAGTTCTTCCAAAATGATCACTTTCATTGACCTGGCTGGCCACCACAAGTATCTGAAAACAACCATCTTTGGCCTCACCAGCTACTGCCCAGACTTTGCCATGCTGGTGGTTAGCGCCAACACGGGCATTGGTGAGTGTTGCCCTGCCTGCATGGATTTACTGTAGCATGTGGGAGGAATGGAGAATGAGAGGAATGGATCCTTGTCAGCTGTCAATGGTTGTCAGAAAAGTTTATTAATTTTTAAGCTTCTACTGCTATACTGTAAGCCAGTGTCTCTGAGGGGAGTAGATCTGGAATCCTCTTACCAGCTGCATACCACATTAAACTGTACCCCGGACAGAGAGGCTTTGTTTGGGATTTGGGGCTGTGTTTCTCGGAAAAGAAAATGATTTTGACATATTCTTAGGGGAGATGAATCCCAAAGTCTTGTAAAAAGGCATCTGGAGTTCTCCCACATCTATCTCTGACATTTTTGTGACTGTTCCCTGGCAAAATTTGGCCAAAGAATGAAAAGTACTTCATCTTTCTGAAGCAGATAGATCAGTCACAAAATTTCTTGGTAGTTTTTATTTTTCTGGATTGATGTTTGGTTTTGTTTAAAAGAATAATTGTGCTTTCTCAGTGTGTGATGAACTAAGCAGTTACAGAGAATTCTCTAGAGTGGGCCTGTGGGACGGCCAGGAGACAGCTATCGGCATAAACAAGCGACAGTGGTGACTGCTGCTGCACCTACACTCTCGCTTGTCTCCTGCAGCGGGCACAACACGAGAGCACTTGGGCTTGGCCATGGCCCTCAAGGTCCCCTTCTTCATTGTCATCAGCAAAGTCGACTTGTGTTCAAAAGCCACTGTGGAACGGACAGTGAAGCAGCTGGAACGAATCCTGAAGCAGCCAGGCTGCAACAAGCTCCCCCTGCTTGTGAATTCAGATGACGATGCTGTTACAGCAGCACAACAGTTTGCACAATCTCCCAAGTAAGGGACCATTCCTTTCTCCTGTTGGGAGCAGGCAATTCAGACTGGGCTGCTGGGCAGAGCTGGGGAAGGGTGAACACAGGGGAGGTGACTACATCTTGAACATCTCTACTCTTTATCAAGTTTCCTACCTTTGCATTCTCCAAGAAGGCATTTTCCCCTCCCAAACTTTTTTCTGGGCTCTGGGAGCAAAGGCTGCATTAGAGTTACTTCTTCATGAGAATAATGTGTGTTGATAAGGGATTGGTGCCTCGACCAAACATTGGGGCAGAGGTTACTGTGGAGTTGTACCTAGCCTTTCTGCTTTAGTCACTTACTGGTGTAGTATCCATCTTCCTGCAGGTCTCAGTAGATTCAGAATCCCAGAAACCTTCTGGAGCTGTGCTGTGGCCTTCTGCTTATTTCTGTCTATTTGTGTCTGACAGCATCACCCCAATCTTCACACTGTCCAGTGTTTCTGGGGAGAACCTGGATCTCTTGAAAGTCTTCCTCAACATCCTCCCTCCACTGACCAACAGTAAAGAGCAGGAAGAATTAATGCAGCAGCTTACAGAATTTCAGGTGGGTAAGGGTTGTTTGTTTCCAGTTCTGATACTGGACTCATTGCTGTGCCATGGGAGAGATGTTTGGGGAATTTGGATACCACGGTTAGAGATGTGGTGAACTCCTGGACTATTGAGAGACATTAAAACAAGGACTTGGTCATTGAGAAAAGCCCGATAGGCTGGATCTGTCCTAACCATGAGATGTCTGTCTTGGAGATAAGATAATTTCTCTGGTTGCTATTTAAAAGGCAAAGGTTTGTTCCTCTAATGGGAAGGTAGTGGGACCTGGTGAAGCTCTGAGATGGTGTCTGATGACCAGCAGAGAGATCACCTCCCACACAAGGGGCAGGCTCTTTGTACTCATTCTGGAGTGCTATTTCATAGTTGTCTGTCTGAGTAGTTTATTCTTGTTGGCCTTGTTGCAGGTTGATGAAATTTACACGGTGCCAGAGGTGGGGACTGTTGTGGGAGGAACTCTGTCAAGGTAAGTGAGCCTAGGCAGATACGTGTGGATGTAAATGGTTGCTGGAGCTCCCACAAGGTTAGAGTCACCTGCTGCAGAAGTGGGAGCTGTGTGAGCCTCAAGTCCTGACTGAGGCCAGGTGACTGAGCCAAGTGAGAGTAGAACCCTATAGGGTGTCGGGAAGTGACATGAGGAGACCATTGGTCGTGTGGTGGCAAGCAGACAGTCTGCTCTTAAATTTCTGGCTTAGGAATTCCTGAAGCATGCTGAAAGAAGATATGCTGGAATCTAGAGTTGGCAGAGATCAGGCATGATCCCAAGGAGTTGTTCTTCCTTCCTCAAGTAGGGGGAGGAAATGTAAAAGGTAGATCCTCTGATTCCAGCAGGGGTTAACTGCATGCTACCCCATGAAAAGGCAGCTGTCTCTACATGGTCAGGAGCAATCCGAGCAGTTTGGCCACCAGCACATCCATACTGAAGGAGTGTCATCTGAGGTCTCTCCACCAGAAACAAGGCAGTGTGACAGAGCACTGGGAGTGCAGGGGCCCCGCCCCTGTCTGTACCTGGGATTCTTAAGAGTTATACTGTGGCTTTCATTCCTGCTGTAAGAAATCCCGGTTCTCAGCAACTTTGTGCCCCTGTTAGTTGATCCAGGGTAAGAGTCCAAAGACTTGGCCCTGGGGAACTTGTTCAAGTTAATCATGGAGGGTGAAATGTCTTTGTCTCATGATTAACTGTATCCTGCTGTTCTACCCTGGGCAGTGGAATCTGCCGAGAAGGGGAGAACTTGGTGGTCGGTCCCACTGACGATGGGAAGTTCCTCCGGCTGAAAGTGTGCAGTATCCAACGGAACCGCTCTGCCTGCCGCGTGCTGCGGGCTGGGCAGGCAGCCACCCTGGCCCTCGGACCCTTCGACCGCTCCCTGCTGCGCAAGGTTAGTCCTGCTGTTGCCACATTGTTCACTGGTCCAGTGAGCAGGGCTGGAGGCTTCCCTGGACATCCCCCATTGGTGGCGTGGGAACGAAGTAGAAATGTAGAAATGTTTGCAGGAAACTTGCTGGAAGAGGAGGAAATGGCTGGGTTACAAAGTACAATGAGTACAAGCCCAAGTCACAGAGTGGAGGTGTATTTGTGGTTTGGGGGGCTGTTTAGAAGCCAGGGGACTGGCCCTAAATGGTCTGAACCTTGGGTTGTTCCGCAGGGTATGGTCATGGTGAGCCCAGAAATGAACCCTACCATCTGCTCAGTATTTGAAGCCGAGATCGTGCTGTTATTCCATGCCACAACTTTCCGGAAGGGGTTTCAGGTGACAGTGCATGTGGGGAATGTGCGACAGACAGCTATCGTAGAGAAGATCCATGGAAAGGTAGGCCATGGGAAGAAAGGGGAGGAAGATGGACCTACTTGTGGGGTTTGTTGGGATTTCACTATGCCCTCTAGTAAAGCTGGGAGCTGCTGGTATTTTGAGTAGCTGTAGCTCCCTTTCTAGGAGCAGACTCTATCCCTTTATCCTGCCCATTTGGTTGCTTTTCTCCAAACATGTTAAAGAGGTGAACTGTCCGTCCTTCAGAGCTTGTGTCTTCCTGTCTCTTGTTATGTATGCAGTAATGGGAAGGGCTCAGGCCATGCAGTCTGTAGAAGGCTGCTCATTTGCCTCATCTTCTTACCATCCACATGTGCTTCTTTCTGCATTCATCAGCTTGGCAGATGGGTCTAAGCTCTCCCATTTTTCTTTCCAGGACAAGCTGCGGACAGGAGAGAAGGCAGTTGTCTGTTTCAGGTTCATCAAGCATCCTGAATACTTGAAGATTGGAGCCAAACTACTTTTCCGTGAAGGAGTCACCAAAGGCATTGGGCATGTCACTGACCTCCAAGCCATCACCACCAAAGAAAACGGCCTGGAGGAGTCCCTGGGGCCTGGACAGCTGAGCTTCTGACAATCAGTAGGTCAGAGAAATACCCAATCACCAGCATCTGGGGAGAAGGCTGGAAGCTCCTGTGGCTTTCTGAGCAATGCCTGGAGCTGCTGCTGTCCCGTTCTAGTGTGGATGTCCCTCCTCTGCACTGTGAGATGGAGCATGGGAGAGTTTCTTGCATTCAGTGCTGTACGTGGGACAAGTTAAGCATGTTCTCCACATCGCCTGCAGCGTTCAATACCCTGCCCTCCTTCAGAATAGATCAGAGGTACCTGCAGACCTGGGAAAGCAAGTTTTGGCTTTGTTTACTGTTCGAAAATTGCTGGTTGGGAGGCACAGCGCCCGTGAGGACAAGCGGTGAAGGGATGTTTTTCCATCTCTGACACAAGGTCTGGTCCCATTTCTGCTCTCTGAGCACTGGGTTGATAACAGTGTTCTCTCAAGTCATCCTTCAGCATGTCCTTCTGGGCAGGGGATGGAAGAGGCCATGCTACCCCACAGCAGAGGCTTGGCTGAACCTCTCAGAATTAATTCAGGACACTTTTTCACCTTTTGAATCTTGGTTGGCTTTAATCTGCTGTGTGTCCATTTGTGCATTGGTTTTGCATTACTCCAGTCTGAGTGTTTTACTGTTGGACAGATGTCCTGTTCCCCACTCACATGTACACATTTCTTCAGCATCCCTCTTTCTGACTCCCAGGAAGCTGTGGCTGCTTCAAGTGGCACAGCCTCCTGACATAACGTCATGAAGACAGAGTTGGTACTTGCATCTGTCCCTTGCAGCAGCTGGACGGGAGGCCATTCTGTGGACCAGAGCAGGGCCCGGGCCTGTGCTGGTGTGAGCAGGTTGTTTCCATGGATGTTCACCTGCACATTGGCAGCAGTGGTTTGCAGTGGGCTTCCTGGTGTGGCTGTTGCCAGCCCACCTTGTTCCTCACACACTTGCCTTAATGAGTGAGGAAGACAGGCTGCATTACCTACACAAAACCAGGTAACTTCTGTTTTGAAAGTGGCATGATTTTTATTCCTCTTGGAGCACAAATTCCTTTCTTTCCATTGCCACTGGTATTTGTTGTCAGAGGAAAGCTGATGTTACCAGCAAGGACTCTGTATGTAGAGTGGAGCGCAGGTCTCCCACTCTGTCGTGCAGCTCTACTGTGTAACCTGGAGGGTGCAGCAGGGTCTGTAAAGCTGTACATAGGCTTTTGGTTTTATTGTGACTGTTAGACCAAATGTGTGTGCTGTGAGCAAAAGGCCTTCAGCAAGCCCTGCTGGTTGGTGTGGTGGCCTGCTAGCCCAGACTGAAGAGAAGGGCAAGGGCCTGTGATAGCCCTGGACACCGAAGCAGCCCTTCTGCCACCCTGGGAGCCGGCTCTGCTGCTGGGCCGCTGGCACAGGCGCTGCTGTGGGGCTCTGCGCTGGGAGAGGTCATCGTGGGGCCGGGAGGTGGGGGCTGCGCCCTGCCAGGAGTGTGCTGAGGTGGGGGGAAGCCTGTCAAGTGGTGGCAGAAATGAAGGGAAGGAAGCTTAATAGTTGCAGGAGTGACCTGTCCCTTGGAGGGAGCACCGATCCAGCTGAAAGCTGCTGCATCCCCAGCAGAGAGAAAGGAGACGCTGGCTCAGGGTCACTGCTCAGCAGGATCCCTTTTTTTGCCCATTCTGGCAGTGGACTGGGTATTCCAATGATGCAGTCTTTTCACCAGTGCCTGCAAGGACAGGCCCCAGCTGCCAGCAGGCTCTTACCTTTGGTGCTAGCGGGTCACAAAGAAAGCTGCCTGGGGATGGGAGACTCCAGTTCTTTGCAGCAGCACTGGTGTTTTGTGCCCCAAAGGGGGGTGCTGTGACCTTTCTGAAACAGTTGATGGCTGGTCTCACCTCATCCCTGCCATCTGTGGCATGACTGTTCTTGGTGCCATGCTCTTCATAATTGCCGTTTTGTTGTCTTGAATTTTTCTAATGCTGGGGATTGTCCCAGTTCTCCAAGCATCTATATAAATGTACAGAATAAACATGTTTTATTGAGCTTGCTGCCTGAGTTGTACAATGAGTGAGGGTGGAGCTCTTACCCTGCTGCCCTTGGAGCTGGGTCACAGTTGGAGCTGGCTACCCTTCACCCATTCCTAAGCCTCTCACATTCAGCGCCATAAATACCGCGCCGTGCTGTGGAAAGAATGCACGCGCTGCTGTTTACAATCTTGCGCTCCCGGCTTATCTGAGTAAGCCTTGGTGTGCAGCCTGAGGTCACAGGCAGCCACGTCACCCTGAGCACAGCACTTTGGGCGTTGTGGGCGGGACAGGCTTCGGGGAGAGCCTCTTCACAGTCACAAATTCCCCCAGAGCCTAATTAAAGAGATGCTTTCTAGGGCACACACCTAACCGGTGATTTGTTTTTAAAATAGCTTTGACCTTATCAAGAGGTTTATGACTGCCTTGTCTCCATGAGAACAGGTTGTTCCCTTGGGACAAGTAGAGGCAGAAAGGTTTCCCTGTGGAGATGACTTGTGACCGAAAGGTTTTGCCTCTTCTAAACTTGTTTTTGTGTCAATAGTGGAATCTGCAGAGTCCAGTCCTGCAAGACACTTAGGAAATGAGATGTTCCACTGTCACAGGAGATGAGACAATCCTGCCAGACTGGTTGCTGTTTCTCTTCACGTGAGGACTTTGGGAAACTTGTCACTTTGCAATGTTAGGACTGTCATTAGAGGGAGTGACTCCGTAATTCCTTCCTCTACTGATTACCAGAGCTGCATGCACCAGAATGAGCTTCTTGAAATCTCACGACTGGTTATTAAGTATTAGACTCCACTGACAGTAATGTAGCAGCATCCCAGCACAGGCTGTCTGCTAGGAGAGAGCAGCTCAATAGCTGCATTTACGATGATGCAGTTCAGAAAACAGCACATACAGAGCTGCAGTTTGCATCATCTGCTGCCTGAAAGGCTCTCTCCCCCCCTACCCAAGGAAGGGAAGCCTACAGCTGATGAAACTCCCTGCAATGCATTTCCTAACCCCACCCAGTGCTGCCTTGACGTGGCACATTCTTTCCCCCCTCCCTAAGAGCCACGTTCAAATTACTGGCAGCAGAGCTTCTGTCTGCCTCCAGGCATCTGAGGGCAAGCTCTTCTCTTGCCCTGGAGCCAGTCTCACCCTCTCTCAGTGCCTGTTTATCCCCTCCATGATGCTCTGCTTTGTTGGCTGTTATAATCTGTGGAGCTCCAGAATGGCTGCTTTACTGTGATCTGTGGCCCAAAGAGCTGAAGAAGTAATTTGGCAGAGCACAGTCAGAACAGGTGAGCAAGTTGTATCCAGTATCACTTAAGAGTCTGGGAAGGAGGAAAAATGCACACTACACTGGACAAAAGCTTTCACAGTGGGCTTTGTGACTCTTGGCATGTTTTCTGTCCCTTCCAGTGAGGGCTCTAGCAGTAGACTGTTTATGTGTCAATAGCAATTATTATGAATTAATGCAAAGAAAAGCCCACCAAAAAGTATGCATATGCAGCTAATGCTTCCTCAAATCTTATAAGACAGGAGCAGTCTTTATTGTGTGCTCCTGAGCTGCTGATAAGCATCATGCAATGGACTGCTACACAGAGGGAATTGCCAAACCATGTATAACATAAATCCTGGGGTGTGGGAAGGAGGGAATAATAATCAGTGTCTTCCAGGTGGAGGGGAGAAGGAACAAGAGGGCTAAGCTACCACATATAAATTATACAGTAAGGGCAAGGCCTGCAACTGCAGCCAGAGTAGAACCCTGAGTTGAAGGTATCATACTGAGTGATTAGACAGGGGTTCAAACCAAGGCTGAGCTGGAGATTCCTCAGGATAAGCTGCTGCACTTAGAGTGGCTGCTTTTATAGGAGGAACAGAATTACTGAGCAATGATACCATGGAAATACCTATGGCAAGAAGTGTAGGTGAGAGTACCGTGCAGCTTCTAGTAGCACCAGGCAGGCAGAGGCAGGCTTAGCTACCACCAGCTGAACTGGCTACATCTACACAGTTCATGAGTTCGAGTTCCTCATAGACTTGGGGTGGACATAATTTATTAGACTTTTCAGTATTAAAACCTGATAGGCAATATAAAAACTTTTAACCATATTTAAAAACACCGATTCTTTAAAAATACTGATTCTTTAAAAACACCCAGTGTGGCTGGGAGTTAAGGAGGTAAGGGCTTAAAGAAAAAATCTAAAGTTCTCGTCACAGCTTCTTTGGGTCGTTTTGCACTAGATCCTGCTGGAGTCTTGGGCTTGTTCTTTGCCTTGGCAGGAGACCTGGAAGCCACAGCCTTTGCATTGGGAGCTGTTTCTGGAGCAATGGGAGGGCTGGGCTCCAGGAAAGAGTTTTGCAGCTCCAGAGCAAAATGGTAGTCCATGTGCTCTGGGAGCTCCCACACCAGCACAAGTTGGTCACACTTCTCACAGCGCTGGTGGTCGCCTGGAGAGGCAGGAGGCAGCAGGGTGAGCTCAGGAGAGGGTGGTAAATTCTCATTTCCCTCCATAGCTGGTTGTAATTTCAGAAGGGTCCTGGAGCTGGGTGGAGTTGAGGGTGTTTGCGTAGCATCTGATGGCAACTTCTCCCGGGGAAGCCTCTCATACGGAGAAGCAGGGCTGGCATCGCTGGGACTCTGCCTCACAGGGGACTCCAGGTCACACTGCACAGAGGGAAGTCCAACAGGCAAGCCCACAGCAGCTGTCCCTTGGTGCTCTGGGGAGTTGGGCACAGCTGATTCTGCAGTGGTACCAGAGGGCGAGCTGGCTGCTGCCTGTGACAGCTGCCGTTCTGCTGCCTTTTGGAAGAACGACTCAATAGCGCTACCTGGCTTCTGCCGAAGCTCTTTGCTTGGGCTCCTAAAGAACTTGACCCTGGCCCTACCACAAGATGTGGCATTTTGGCTGGTGGTGGCAGTGCCATCAGACTGGGTATCACCCGTCAGGAAGGTGGCAATGCCTGTAGAGAGGGTGACAGGCTCCGAAAACTTGCTTGCCGAGAGTTGCACTGAAATCAGCGGTGGAGACCTGCAAAGGACAGACTGACATCAGCTCAGACACCAGCCTGGAGAGCAAGAAATCTTCTGAGGTAAGACTTTAAACAACACACAACATTCCCAAGCACAGGAACTGTAGTATCTGAGAAGGGATGGGAGAGATGTTTGCTCTGACAAAGTTAGCATTGCTGCCTCCAGAACAGACATAGCAGGCTGTGCTGTGCAAAGCAGAACCCCTTTTTCCAAAGCAGCAAGTCCCAAAGGAAGGGCACTGGAGCAGGAGCACCAGCTGCCCGCCTGGACGTTCAATCTACTCCAGGCTGAAGCTGCTATGAGACGAAAGAGCCCTAAGGGAGCACCAGCCTTGTCAGAGTTTAACAGACAGGACCTTATGGCCTTCATTGCAGAAGGAAGGGAGGAAATGCTGAAGACAGGAGTTGAGCACTTTAATTTTTCTTCCTGCCCCAATGGCTTCCTCACAAAAAGTTTTGTCCTTAGGGTAGGACAACAAAGCTTAGCTAACTTCTTCAGCCCAGTAGGGCCAGGACAGCCTCACTCCAGCTGGACAAACCCCAGCCAGCAGCAATCCTCAGCTCCAAGTACAGAAGTGTCTCACCAGACATAGGGCTCAGAAGAGGCCAGGCTGTCCTATTGCTAGAAGGTTGCTGCTCTCTACCATGAGGGTGCTGGAAATCACTTTTCCTGCACTCAAATTAACTTGAGTTCCTTTCTAACAGGTCTCTGGTTCATCCAGTACCTCCCACATCAGAACCAGTCGTGACAGAGGTGACCCACTTTGTCCCACACTCACCATGCTGCCTGGTGAGCTCCAGCCACGTTGCAGTTCTGGATGAGGGTGAAGGCATCGTTGCACATTTTCTGTGCGTCGTAGCGGGACAGGGCGCACAGACGTGACACCCGGGTGTCCCCTTGCTGGCGGATCACCACCATCAGCTGCCGGGCTACGCGGTGGTTCTGTCGGGAGAACAGAGCTGTGCTTCCAGCGGCTCCTGCAGGAAGGGGCAGGAACAGCCGAAGGGACTGTTCCCTGCCTGAAGCCCTCCCCAGACCCCACCCCCTGCCCTCTCCCTGTGGTGGGAAAACATGTCCTGCCCGGCCTGATTGCCAAGGGATGGGATACACAAGTGCTTGCACAATTGTGTCACACAGGATGGGAAGCAGCTAGTCCTTGCTTTCCCTCAAAGGCAGCGCCACACTTTTTTTTCACCCTGCTGCAGTTGCCAAAGCTGGTGGATTGCTCCCACCTCGGTCTGCAGCCTACCATCGAGATAGGAGCCCATGGGCACACCTGTGTCAGAAAAGCACTTGCAAAGGAGCAGCAGTGCAGGAGAAGGAAGGTGCAGTGGCTTTCAGATCCCTGCATCCTAAAGCATGGGACAAGGATTGTTCTTAACCCTGCAGTGTTCTGGGGCAAAACCATCCTGCCTGGGCATGCTCCTGCACACCTTTCTACTTGGGACCCCTCAGCACACAGGCACACATCTGTGGGTGAGCAGATTTCCTCCCCTCCCACATTCTACCCTCAGCCTCCTGCAAACCACCCATGGTGCAAATGCACAAGGTGCCCTCCTTGCCTCCCCTCCTTACCTGGCTCCTGTCCTTGTTCAGTCTGGACTCCAGCTCCAAGGCCAGCTGCAGGAGCCAGTGCTGCACCTGGACAAAGCAGGGGTAACAGACAGGTTGGGCCTCTGCTCACAGCAGTACCACAATACAAGAGCAGTGCTCTGCATGCTGGGGAATGGTGGTGGGGGATTGGACTGGAAAGGACAGACTATTGTAAGGCCTCATATCTGTAGTAGACCTTGAGAAACCAGTCCAGCTGAGATTCAACACTGCAGGCAAGGACAATGTAGATACCATACAAGCCCTGCAGTGTTACTACTAGTCTTTGCTAAGTAATCTAGGTTCCCTGTCCTGGATTTCTCTTCCCATCTTTCTATAGCTCAGTGGGAACCTCACCCCAGCTAATAGCTGAAGTGCATCCTGCCTCTCCCTTTGAGCTAGTTACCTTCCTTCTAGTAACGATGCTCTTGAAGCCTAGCACCGGGAATAACTTTTGAACAGCACAGGCTGTTTTGCTCATGGAAATTACAACGAGAATGGATGTCTTCGTGCAGGAGTTTGTCAATACATTTCTGTCAACAGGGATTTCCAGAGCTCAAACCACCTTCTCCCACTAGGCCTCTACTCTGAGTTTCACAGCATAATTGTGCAGAAAAGCAGCAGTTTTGCAAGCTAGTCTCAGTTTTTAGTATTCTTATCTTCTCCAGTGTGAAAGCCAAGCTTTATGCTAGATGTAGGCTTCTCCTACCGCCTTCTGTGTGGCCAGGGCTGATTTCCCAGGGAAGTTCTTGCTGCAGCCAATAGACTGGGGCAGGTACCGGTTTTTTACAGGTTCCTCTTCAATTCCTCTGCACAAGTCATAGAGCCAAGACCTGAAAGCCACAGGGAAAGCATGGGATTAAGGCAGCTACAGACAAGCATCACTGGGCAGCACATCAGTCTCCTGCTGGGCCCTGCTTTCAACTTATTACAAGCTGTGACTGTCTCTCATCCTCAGCTCTACACTTGCAGCCACAGCTGAACAGGCAGGATTCCTTCAGGCCACAACTGCCTGTCAGCACAACTCTTCCACCTCTTCTCCTGAAGTGGCAACAGTTCACTGGTCCACAGGGCAGTCCAACCACCGTTCTGGGCCCAGAAGTTGTGTTTCAGGCTCCAGTCCAGCTCTGTAATTTCCTCTGTGATGAGACTCTCTAGAATGCCCTCTTCCCAGTCTGCAGAGAACCAGCTCTTTGACCCCATCCTTGGATGCTGCAGAGGAAGGCTGAGACACTGGCTGACAAGCAAAATTTTCTGACAAGCAAAATTTTATCCTGGGGAGGGTTCCTGGGAGCAGGCAAGACTGGAAACCTGCTGTGGGCCTGACAGATCAATGCTTCCCAAAAACGTCACTGAAGTTTTACCTTCCAACCTTCCTAATCACAGCAGAACAGCCTAAAAGGTTTTGTGACTGAAAGGAAGTCTCAATTTCTGTCAAGAGCCAAGTTGTGGTGCGTGCTTCATCATTACCCGGTTTTGTCTCCAAAATGTGTCTGCAGCTCAGTCTCACTGAATTGTGTCAGCTCCCCAATGTACTCTACTCCCAGGATGTCTGTGATAGCAGTGCCCAGCTTGCCTCCCAGGTTACGGCTATGGCAGAGAAACAAAGGAAAAGAGAAAACACAAATGAAGCATCATGTGGAAACTGTGACAAGTCTCGCTGCAGCAGCTGTTCCTACATGAGGACAGCTAGAAGCTGCTAGGAACTAGCAGGACAAAAGGAACACTTGGCACGTAACAGCTCTACTGCTCATAGTAAAAGGACAGATAGGAGCTGATGTAGGAACAGCTCCTTGGGCCCCCCAGCTTCTCCCTCAGCTCCATCTGATCCCAAACCATGCTCTGAAGAATGCCTCACGTACAGCTTCCTTCTTCCTACACAGACAGGACCCTTTCCCACACACACCTCTTTCCATCCCTTGCAAGACAAAGAAAGCAGAGAACAGCAGTGCAGGTCTGGAAAGCAGCATTAGGGATCCATTTCTCTGGAGCAGTGGTGTTGTTAACATTTCCCTACACCAGGAAAAGTGCCTGTGCACAGTGTGGATGCTTAAAAGCCTACTACATCTGCTCTCTATGAGCACAGCTGTCACTCACACTGGGGAACAGCTATGGCCTCCTTGGCCACAGTTGCTTCTGGCTTAGCACAGCCTTACCCTGGGAAAGGATGCCCACAGGTTGATAGTGGGCTTTTGGATTGTGGTCCCTTCACCAGCAGCGCTGCAGCTTCCCAAGTACACACCCCCTGAATTGTCACTCACTGCTGTGAGGGATCACTGTTAGGATTCCCTCTATTTGTTAGGAGCATTGAGGAGCAGTTACTGTGGAGCTGAGAGCCTTTGCTGGCTTCTGCTGGCTGCTATCAGTGAGCATCAAATTGCTGTGCTGACGTGGGCAGGAGCAGCCCCGGGCTGCACAGGGTACTGTACTCACATGCTGCTGACGGGCAGTTGGCTGAAGAGCTGCGGCACCAATCGCGCGGACAGCAGTGTCTGGCGGTTGGGCTTGTTCAGCCCACAGGCCAGTTTTGCCAGTGTCTGTAACACAGAAGAGGTGGAAACTGTAATTATACACCGTGCCCTGGCCCAATGTGACCCAACAGCTTGTGCTGCACCACCTCTAAGAGCTGCCTTCGGAATAGCTGCTAGGAGTATGTGCGGGGTGCACCACTGCTTGCTTTAGGCAGTATCTACCTCAGGGTTCGACATGCACTAGCTGGGTTCTCTGAAAGCAAAGCTGCTTCCAGGCTTTAGCTTCGTGAATTGCTGGACTCCTATTCCAGGCATATAAAGGTCTATCATCTGTTATGGTTGCTAAAGTTTTCCATCAGGCAAGCATGCTAGAACTTCCACAGCATGCCCACAGTCCTCCCCAGGCTATGTCTCTCACTATGTCTTTTTCCTTCATTTTCTGTGTTTGTCTTGCTTTTTCTCAATGTCACTATTTCCATTTTCTCTCTGTGAGGTCTGCAGCAGCATAGTGCTGCAAAAGGGAGCTTTAAAAATGCAGAATTGCTAGCCTGGAAGGCATGTTCTGCTATACAGCTTCCCTTCCCACTCTAAGTTACCACAGGGTCAAAAATACACAGACCAGTTTGAAGTTCGTTTAGCAGGGTGTTTGAGGTTTTATTGAACAACTCTAATAACTTCCTCTTTCACTGCTTTGCCACACATCCTGCAGCTAAGTAAAATTTCTTGCCTGCCTATTGAGCTGTGATCTTTATTAACAGCCCGTTTTACAGACTTACACACATTTGAACTCGTTTTCTAGACAAAGTATATCCCTTTTCAGATGTCCGAACACTGTTTTTATTGTCTGGCTGGAGACTTCCAAGTTTACCCACCTCATAAAGCGACATGCTGCAAGCCAAACCAATCACTGAGACTTCATGGGGAGAAATCATTTACTTTTTCTGACACCTTCTGTAAACTGCACATGCTGAAACAGGATTTGGCATTTCTACAAGAACACTTCTATTACTGACTCATCCTGCTGCTTGTCCACAACTCCAGGCTACTTTCCTGACTTAGTGTGACTTAGCCAAAATCGTGCTGGTTGCTTTTTTTCTATAAACCACAAAAACAGTCAGTGAGCATAAGAGAAGCATAAGAAGCACTGATTCAGACTGATTCTAAGCTGTTTCATTCTCAGAATTTTCAACTCTAATTTCATCTCAGAACTTTCACAGCCCAGGCCCTGAGCCCCATCTGTGCAACACCTGAATTCATACAGCTGTTCCCTCTCTGTGGGCTTCAGTGAAAATACTGGCTCTTAGCAGACTTTAGATGGATCCCACGAGGATCCCATTCTAAATATCTCAATTTGAGTGCAACTCACTGAACAAAATCATCAGTAATATTTTCTTCAGCTAGATGCATGCCCTTCAGACAACTTCAGTCATGTTGTCTGCTACAGTATCATCATCAGGTTATTCAGCTCAGGGTGAGGTTAGAAACCTTAAGGTTGACACCTCACATCTGTAGTCTTTCCTGCATATTTGGCTACTTATGCTGTCAAAGAGGGCACATACATGAACTTGGCAGGAGTGTTCTTGAGAAAACCATGCTGTTATCCTCCAGGTGCTTACAAATCTTTTAGTCTCGTTCATCATCTGGGTTCCTGGTGTACTCTAACAAGGTGCTTCATTAGAAAAAGCAGTTCCTTGGGAGAGTTTTCTGTAGAAAAAACACAAGCATAAAGCAGATATTCTTTATCCTGAGTTTCAGGCAACAGTCACCGTAGCCTCAGAATGGTTTTTACTGATACAAATTCCCACCAACTTGGAGGCAGAAGAATGCCAGATTGGGGCACTGAAGTGAGCTGGGTTGCTTTTCCCCCTTCTGGTGAGTCAGTGTTTACCCTGCTGGCCGTGGGGATTTGGGTGATGCTCAGCCAGCTGCTAAGAGCAGCCACAGGAGCTCTTGGTGCATGACAGCAGCTGCAGAAACAAACAGACTTTGCCAACTTTGATGCTGTAGCTACAGAGGGTTTCCTGCCAGGTGAAAGGCGGGCTGATTTACTGAGAGCATCCCTTTTGTTCTGCAGAAAAGGTTTGTACCTGCGAGGTGAGCTGGCTGGGGAAGCACAGCATAGTGTTCTGCACAGCCACAAGTATGCTGTGGTGATCTCTGCACTGTGCTTGCTGCTACAGATACACAGTTCTTCAGGGAGAGCACAGAACATCGCAATGTCCTTACTCTCTCAATAAAAAATAAAAATGCTGGCACAGAAAATGGAAGCCGGGAGAAGCTACTAGGAATATCAGGGAAGTTCTCTGGTATTCTTGATTAAGGAAAGCAAAAAGACAAATTGAACATACCTTCCACTGGAAACTTTTACACCAGTGCCCTTCCTCAGCTAGCTCATTTTTGCCTCACAGTCTGCTCTAGTTTCAAACTGAGCCAGTGCAGAACCAGTTCCAGTCCCTGTGTACAGCTGGCAGTAGTACCAGATGTTTCTGCAGCAGCCAAATATGAAATGTATCTTCCTTGAACTCCAAAGTTCATTTAGTCTTCATTTTCTTTTTAAGTCAGAGTCTGCCTTTATAAAATCATACCTGTATAAATAAACTCCTCTTCTGCAGAACAAAAGGGATGCTCTCAGTAAATCACCCTGCATTACACCCAGCAGGAAACCCTCTGTAGCGACAGCATCAAAGTCCGTTTGTTTCTGCAGCTGCTGTCATGCACCAAGAGCTCCTGTGGCTGCTCTTAGCAGCTGGCTGAGCATCACCCAAATCCCCACGGCCAGCAGGGTAAACACTGACTCATCAGAAAGAAAAAATGCAACCCAGCTCACCTCAGTGCCAAATCTGGCATTCTTCTGCTATTGAGTCACTGGGAATTTGTGTCAGTAAAACTGGCTATGGTGACTGTTGCCTGAAACTGAAGGTGAAGATTACCTGCTTTATGTTTGTGTTTTTTCTACAGAAAACACTTCTGGAGGACTTAAACCCCTTTTGTTCCTAGTGAGCTCACTCATGAGGCTACACCATGAAACCAGGCAGTAAATGAGTGGATTGCTGACTGCCCAGGCCACACCTCTGAAGAAACAACTCCCCCCATTTCCAGATATCTTAGAATCTCTCTGAAGGTGTGATCACAAATGACTGCATTCCTAGCTTGGCTCATCTTCTACAGGAGACTTGTATAGGAGAGCACCTACAGCAAGTTCTGACTCTGCTACCCAGAAGAAATCGGGCTGGTGGGCTATGCACATACCTTGTTGTGCGAGATGCCAGCTGAACACCTGAATCCGGTAGCTTCTTCCACTGCCACCCTAATTTCTTCCACAATTACTGCACCCATGGTCAGCTGCAGGTCAGGACAATCAGGGTTATCGAAAGACAGCGATGCCAGCCACTCATCCAAACCACGTTGCCGCAGCTCCTCTAGAAAAGGGACACAAAGGGGATCACAAGGGGAATGATATGGCACTTCTTGCTTAGCCCAGCAAAGGGACCCGCAGCATCCGCCCGTCCCAGCCAGCAGCCGCAGACTTCTGTTAGTGCATTCCAACCACAGGGAGGAGAAGCAGGCACCTCCAAAGCCATTAACTGCGGAAAACACGGACCCCATTTACCACGCTCTCGATTCGGGGGAGACAAAGCAGGCGGAGCGGACCCTTCCCGGGGGGCGGGGGTCGGTGCGTACCCTTCCCGTCGGGATCAGCTCGGCGCGTGCCCTTCCAGCCGGGATCGGGGCCGGCCTCTCCGGGCAGTCCCTGCACGAAGGTGCTGGGCAGCAGCGCGGCCGGCAGGGGGCG
>WEIU01006526.1:292566-326395 GCA_013389925.1 Aegithalos caudatus | reverse complement strand
CCCGTCCGCACGGCCCTGGGGCGAGCGAGAGCCTGGCGGGCCGGTCCCGGGCGTCCCCTGAGGTGCTGGGAGCCGTGGTGGGGCTGCCGCGTGTCCCCAGGCGTGCTCCGCCAGGGAAGGGGCTGCCACCTCCTGCCCCGGTGTGTAACTGCGTGTACGTGTCCCGGCCCTCCTTCCCCTAGTTCTGCGAGGAGTTCAAGGAGAAGTGTCCCATCTGCGTGCCCTGTGGGCTGAAGCTGGCGGAGAAGACGCAGACGGCCATCGTCCGGCACTTCGGCCTGCAGATCCTGGAGCATGTGGTCAAGTAAGTCAGCTCGTCCCGTGCCTATGAGCCTGGGAAGGGTCCCGGCCTATAGTCACCCAGAGCTGGCTTGGGATCTGTGCCCATTCCGGCACCTCCCCCCCACCCAGGGAGGCACTTTCAGGACTCAGGGAGTTTGTTCTGCAGCAGAGGACAGGTGCAGTCCTGCTCTGGATTTTTTTTCTGTAGAAGAAGAAGAGAGAATTGCTTTCAGGCAGGTTGGGAAGGTGAATTCACTGAGCTGTAAGACACATTGACATCACAAGATGAAAATAAGCACACTGGGTTACCAGTAGTTCTTTGCAGTGTTCTGTTATTGGCCTCTGGCTAACAAAGAGGCTTTGTATTAGTTCAATTCTGAGATTCTTTTCTCTGCCGCCTCTACAGACCTGATGCTTTGTGCTTTTGCTGCTGCTTCTGGTGTCTGTTGACCTCGCTGGGGCACGCCTGTTTGCCAGCAGCACCTTTAACTTATTAAGGGATTGGGTGCTGGCAGAGGCAGGGAGCTGCAGTGTCTCTAGTTTAGGTAAAGAAGCAAGGGTTCCTTGAGAATGAGGATCATTACAAATGTTTTGTCTTGGTTTGCTTTTTGTTTGTTCACTTTTACCAGATACCGCTGGAACAATATGCCTCGCCTAGAAAAAGTTTATCTAAAGAACAATGTTATGGACCTCATATCTAGTGTAAGTACCTGCTGCCCCAGGCTGTTTTCTGAAATGTGAGAGCAAAAGTAAAAAAAAATACTCCAGTTAATTAGCACAGAGGACCTGAATTCAGTTTTGCATTTCATTGCTTTTTCGCTTTGCGTCTCTGGTTGTTTCAGTGCTTTTCTCTGTCTTGTCAGTTGAATAGCCATGTTATCTCACATGGCAGGAAGTTGTGAGGCTTGTATAACATATATATAAGGTACTTTTTCTTTTCTTAGGAGGAAATTCGGTAACTATGGATGTTCTTATCCTTTGCAAAAATGCTAAAGCCATTATCTGAGTCATGTTTTCTCTGTTGTTGTGATTGCTTTCATGACCAGGTGATTCTCCTCTTTTGAGGAGAATCCTTCTGGTTCCCAGAGTTTATTAGCTATGGATGCTTGGGAATGACTTAGAAGTGTCATCTAAGGTAGCTGCAATGAAGAGCTGCCCAGTGTTGTGTTTTGTTTTGGTTTTAGTTTCTGTGGTTTAGAATGTTTTGCAAACACTGTGTTTCCCAGGTCAGAGTTATAAATGCCTGATGCTTGCTGTTTTGTGTAACTGTCCCCGTACTGTCCCAGGGAACTCAAAGTATCCTTGAGGAGGAAAGTCACATTAAGGACGTGCTGTCTCGCATTGTGGTGGAGATGATCAAGCGGGAATGGCCTCAGCACTGGCCTGACATGCTAAAGGAGCTGGATACCCTCTCCAAGCAAGGGGTATGAAACAGCTGTCTTGTCTCTTTTGCTTGCCCTTAGTGTGGGGTTCAGTCTTCCATCATCCTGGGGAAAGTCTTAACTCACTCGCTCACTCGTGGTCAAGTGAGACAAGTTGGTGATGGACTCAAAAATCCCTGTAAGATTAAGCTATGCTGAGATGACTTTAGCAGAGAGAGGGCCATCCTGCTTGTTTATTTTCTCAACGTGTGACCTATGTCTTCATGCATGCTTTCTTTCTCTCCACATCTTTGAGCTAGTCTCTAGAGATTTTAATGTTTGGACTGTGCTGATGGAGTGTATTTCACTTTGGGACATCAGGAAACTCAGACAGAACTGGTGATGTTCATCCTCCTACGTTTGGCAGAGGATGTGGTGACTTTTCAAACTCTACCTACCCAGCGGCGACGAGATATCCAGCAAACCCTTACCCAGAACATGGAAAAGATCTTCAGCTTCCTACTAACTGCCCTGCAGCAGAACGTCAACAAGTACAGATGCATGGTAAGAGTTTCCTTCCCTTGGGTTTAGTCTGTGCTGGAGGCATTTAGAAATTGGGATGCAGCTTGCGAATTGTTGGGGAAGCAAGTGCAAAAACGGAGATCTGTTACTGTCACTGAGGTAGGGATCTGCTGTGGCCTGGGAAGCTGGTGCTGATCAGAGAGACTGAACGCGCAAGGCTGATAGTGTTAGTGTTGATACTTTGGTTTTGCTAGTGTAAATGGCTTGAGTGGATGCATGCTTCATCCGTACTGTTGGAATGTGTGCTGGCACCAGGGGTGTACAGCTCAGCAGAATGAGGGTGTGGTTGTGGCAGAAACAGGTAATTTGGGGTGATTTATGTAACACTCGGTGATTAAGAGATGCCATCCCAGAAACGTGTCTGCTCTCTCATGCTGCAGTGCTACATTTGAGGTGATGCACCAAAATGCATGAGTTTCTGATGTCTCAACATGTTTCTGGGCCTCTGGTTCCTTTTCTCCAAGAGCTCAGTCAGGAAGCCCTTTTTTTTGCAAAGATGTAGTGAAGAATACTCTTCTGTTTTTGTGTAAACAGACTAGTTTCCTGAATTCTTACCTAGAATCAGAGATGTGCAGGTCAGTCACAATGGATGATGGAGGGGAGTCCCTACCTCAGTCTACTCCTGTGAAAAGGAAGTAGATTTGAGAGTGAAGCACAGTGAAGTAACCAAACTAGAAAATAGCTGCTTAGTCATATCTCATATTCTTTTTTTCCATTAATTAAAATCTGGAGTTATACTAAATGTGAAACTGGGAAGCAATGAAAAACCCTTTTTCTACCTGACTTCTGTATACCTTTCTGATGCACTGTCAGGCTGAGCAACCCCCCTGCAGAGCAGCCAGTTTTCTGTGCAGTTCATGGTGGTGGGAGGGTGACCCTTGTGTGTTTTGTAGTCTGGTTGAAATGCATTTCCAGGTAAGGTTTGCATTGCAATGCTTGAGGCTCTGAAGTGTGGCTGCTTCTGCTAATGGTGGAATCTTTCTGCTTGGCAAGGTTGGAGCACCCCAGGAACAGGAAGTTCTCACCACTCCACAGGTTAGCAGATCTTTGGGCTGTTTGTGCAGAGGGTCATTTCTGAGGGTTGGGTGTTCACCTGTCTGCACACAGACTGGGGGACATGATGGACAGGTCCCCAAGACCATCATTATGTGCAGTGCTTATAAGTGTGATGGATAAATAGATAAATTAAGGTGGGTCACATATGAAATGTTGGGGACTTAGGCTGATTAACTTAAAAAATCAGTGCAATGGATAGTCCAAACTAAAACCTTCCAGTAGAGAGAAATGCTTGTGGTGTCTTTACATCTGAAAAACACGTCAAACCAGGGTGTCTGAGGGACTTGTTTGCATTAGGCAGATTGATGGTACAGGCAGTGCATTGTTGCTGTTAAGTGTCCTAGGCCTGGGAGCCAGGCTGTAAGTTGTTGCTCCAGCCCTCTCCAGCTGCCTTTCTAACCGTGGACAAATTCAGACCTGAATCTTAAAAGCCACCAGTATTTTTTCAGAGTCTGGCTTTTGGGTGTAAGATACTCTTAAAAGGTCAAAAGTTTCTTTCCTGGAAGCCTCCAGGAAGTACCAAAATGCCTTTCCTTCTTGTTCCATGTCTCCCTGGTGCTTGCTGACTGGAGTGTTACCTTTTGGATGAGAAGGCAATTGTGGCTTAACTTGGCAATTCAAAGTCCTGTTGTCTTACCTGGCTGGGGACTGCAGAGGTGACTTTGTTGGCTGCAGCAGTGTCCTGAGTGGGAGGCTGTGATGCAGCCTCTGTTTTGGCTGTGTCATTGAGGATAAGCGTGTCCATCGGTGCATAGTGTGTGCTGTAGCTGTTCACTTACCCTCTCTTGTTTTCTTTTTTAGAAGACTGATTTGGCTCAGGAACCAAAGGTGAGTGGAGCTATATGGGAGTCAGCTCAGTAGTAATTCTTAAGATGAAGATTACTTAGAGCTAGGCTTTTCCCAGGCTTTCGAGTCTGTTGCCTGCAGTTTCATGCAGATGGATTTGTGCACTCCTAATACAAACGCCGTGAGAAGAGACAAGTGCGGAGTGGCAGCAGAAGGATCCAAATCTCTCATTTTCTCAGGGGGTTTCTTGGCACTGTTATTTCAGGGAGTTGGGGCTTTAGATGGGAATTAGTATTTTTCTCTGGCTCTGACTTCGTGCCTCCTCCCTTTCCACAGGCCCAGGCAAACTGTCGTGTGGGGATAGCAGCACTCAACACTTTGGCTGGCTACATTGACTGGGTGGCCCTAAGCCATATTACAGCAGACAACTGCAAGCTCTTGGAGATGTTGTGTCTGCTGCTAATTGAGCCTGAACTCCAAGTTGGAGCAGCAGAGTGTCTCCTGATTGCTGTCAGCAGGAAAGTGAGTTCTTCTTCCCCAGCTCTTATGGTTCCCTTTCATTTTTCTCCTATTCTCCTATGTAATTCTTCAGCCTGAGCAATGCTATCTATGCCCTTTTATCAGAGACTCAAAATTCAAATTTAGCTGATTCTGTTAATGGTATTTGGTGTCAATGTCATGCCAACACAATACATGGAGCAACCATTGGAACCCTCTCCAAATTCTGTGCTTGCTTCTCCTTGCAGTGTGGACTTGGAGGTCCTCACTGACCTTTTATCTGCCACTTCCTATAACTGTGAAGTGGAAAATAGTGTCATCAGCAGCTCAGGGAAATGACAGCAGGATCTAAACAGGTGATTTGACCCATTTGTTCACAAGCAGCTGAGTGTCAAGGCTAAGTGATTATCAGCTGCCTGTCAGTAACTAGCCAGTCTTCTGTGAATAAAAGATTATGTCTCAGGGTCAGTTTTGCCATTTAAAGTTCTTGTGGTGGGATTTCTTGGAGACAGTTTTTATATCAGATACCTTGGAATTTTGGCAAGTTTTTACTTGAATTATATGTGGACTCTAAGCTCATCCCCAGATGGAAAGAAAACTGTGACTCTTAATTTTGCTTGCAGATGGAAATAAATGCTTATGTAGATGGGGGTAAATAGTTATGTTCTAACTGAGGCATGTGGTGTGTTTCATGCACAGGGTAAGCTGGAGGATCGGAAGCCTCTGACTGTCTTGTTTGGAGACGTTGCCATGCACTGCATCCTCTCTGCTGCCCAGTGAGTACCGTGGTGCTGCTGTAATTTCACACAAAACTGCATACAAATGGCTTTGTAGGTGCAAAAGATACTGCTGCTTAAGCAAAGGAAGCGGGGCCTGGATAGGAGAGAATAAAACCACCATTTCTTTTGCAAAACCTGGAAAACCAGGGGTTTTTTTCCAAAACCCATAATTGAACGACAAAGAGGTGTAAATATCACAGTTTCTTTGGTTTTCTGTTTTAGTCTGAAACTGATCAGGAGGAGATCAGAAGGAGAAACTGATCAGAAGGAGAAAGTCCTTCAGAAAAAGAGGCAATTTCAGAGGTTTTATATTCCAGTAAAGCAGTACTTCTTGATAATAGCAAGGAAAATTCCAGTGGGATAAAATCAAATTGCTCTAGTCCTCTTTTTATCTACAGGATAGATAGCAGTGTACCTGTCACCTACAGCATGAGTAACTGTGACCCTATTTTTCCCCCTTCCCTCATTCCCAGGACAGCAGATGGAGAAGGCCTGGTGGAGAAGCACTACGTTTTCTTGAAGAGGCTTTGCCAAGTTTTGTGCGCGTTGGGCAGCCAGCTATGTGCGTTGCTAGTAAGTCTTTATTAATACCACCAGCAACCCTGGCAGGGCTAGTTTTTAGGGTTGGGGCTTGAGGCAACCCTGATCTAAGGTAGGACCAGGGTTCTCTCTGCACATTTGGCAGCTCTAGGGTTCTATCCATGCATTTCCAAAAGGCAGAAATGGCTCTGCTTTTAAATGGGTTAACTGTATCCTGCCAAGTCATAGGAATGTAGACTGCAGGAACCCTGACTGATGCCAGGGCTTTGCTGTCATCAAGAACCATTTCTTACAACTTCTGTAAAATGCTGAGCTTCACTGGAAATTGGTCAGGTCTTTAGCTGACTACTGCTACAGAAAATGTAGTCCAGGAAATTGCTCTTCTATTGGAAGCCTTTTAAATTTCCCAGTAGAAATAATTCCGAGAGTATATATGTCTGTTCTTCTACCAAGACTCTCTCAAGCTGAAGGAAGAAACAGGTTTTGTCCTGCTGTTCATCTTTTGCTCAGCTTTGTGTCAATGTTGACGTGAAGGTGCACATTCATACTGTTCATGCCATGCTGGTGCTGAGTTCCTACTCCCTCCATTCAGCTCAGTGCTTCTACAATAAGGGGACTTGTTGAGGGATGCTGTTTGTGGGGATATTGAAGCAACCAGCCTGTAAAAGTGATAGAGCAAAGTAAACTCTCATAGGGAGGGAAAGAAAAAACCAAAAATAACCTTTGAGAATTCATCCCTGAAAAGAATGGACAGCGTACAAGTTGCATTACTACTTGCAGTGACTCCACTTGCTGTTAGGCAGTAGGAGCTGTTAATCCATAATGAAATAATAAGGTGGAGCTTGCTAATTCAGATTCACTTGGGACAGGCAGCAGTGAGTGGTGCAGTTTCATAGATCTTGAGGGTACCAGGTCATGTTGTAATTTGTGAGAAGCAGCAAAACCTTGAATTTATAGTTCCAGGCAAAACTTAATTTCTTGGCAAACTTCCAATAAAGTTACTGGTCATGGATACCCATATGTTAAATACACAAAACATTTGGAAAAATCAAGTGAAATTATCTGGGTGTATTTTCTTGTGAAATTCTTCAGTTTGAATTGCACTACTTTGGTATTGCTGTGTGGGTTTGACCCAATGGGAGTAAAATTGTGACTCATGGCAGCAGCAGTGGTTGTGAATTTGGTTTTAATGGAACTCCACTATGTAAGAAGTCACCCTTTACTCTTGAGTGAGGGTGGTAGTGTCTCCAGCAGCTCCAGGCTGGTCAACAGAACTTGATGTTCCTTGGGCTATACTGGTTTCAGAAAAAAAAAATCAGTTGTTCAGTATTTCTGTCTCTGCTCCTTTACAGTCTATGGCCTTGGATGTAGTGCTCCTGCTTTACCCTGAAACATACCATTTGTGAGCCCCAGCCTGCCATAAAGTTAGTATTTTGTCTGAAATACTTCATGTTCCTCATAGGGCTCAGATTGTGATGTGGAAACACCAGCCAACTTTGGAAAATACCTCGAGTCATTTTTAGCCTTCACAACCCATCCCAGCCAGGTATGTAAAGGGCTGAAAGTCTCACATGTGTCTCTGTGTGTGAATGCATAATTGAGGTAGCCTGTTTCAGCTGCTAAATATTGCTCTCTAGGCTCTCCATCTGAAGGCCTGGAAGGCAGAGTGTTTTCTACTCCATTACCACCCCATCAGGAGCACTTCCTGACACAGAGAACTGAAAAGAAAATGCAGAATTTGCAACCAGCCTTAGTATTAGATTTTTTTGGCTTTCTGGGAATTTGGGGTGTGCCATCAAGGTGTCTTGGCCTCAACTTAATAGTCAGTATAATTTGCTGTTACTTTCTGATAGCAACACTTAATGTTAGCAGTGGAAATTGCAGCACTGAAATCCTCCTCTGCTCCTCTCTTTTTCTCTCTTCCCCCAGTTTCTGCGCTCTTCCACCCAGATCACATGGGGAGCCATGTTTCGGCATGAAGTTCTGTCTCACGACCCTTTGTTGCTGGCTGTCGTTCCCAAGTATCTCCGTGCATCTATGACCAACCTGGTGAAGGTAGGTGGAAATTACAGCTGGTTGTGAGAAGGTGCCTGGTGAACATGGCCTCTGGGTCATGGGGGAAGAAACAACATCTGTGTTGTGTTGTGGCCAGACACCATCTCCAGGCTGCTCAGCACAGGTGTATTCTTGCCCCCTGCCTCCAGGTTTCATCTCCTCGGAGCTGGTGTTAGCTGTGATGGGTGACTTCCTTTTCTTCCTGACTTTTTCCACTTTGTCTCCAGGTGGGCTTTCCTTCCAAAGCAGACAGCCCCAGCTGTGAATATTCCCGTTTTGATTTTGACAGTGATGAGGACTTCAATGCCTTCTTCAACTGTAAGTTGCCATGACCCTTTGTGTGTTCTTTGTGCCTTTCTTCCGGTTTTTAGTCACTGTCTGAGCTTGGAGTCTACCAAATTGGCTTGGCAGCTTCCATTTGTTGCTCAACTTTTTAAGTTGGATCTGGAGTAAATTAAGTTAGGATTTTCCTGGGGCAATTCATGTGTTTAATTTTACTTTTTGCTGTTGCTTTTCAGGCCAGTCAAATGGATGGCCTGATAGCTTTCTGGTGTCAAAGCAAATGTGTCTTCTGGTCACCTAGAGGAGGACATCAAACAGCCTCAAGTCATGCTCAGCTTAGGAGAGGAAGGCAGCTTACAAAAGACTTTAGATGTCATTCCAGAAAGAAAAATCTGTCTTGGCCCTGGTAGGAAGTTTCTGGTGTAGTAGCAATAGCTAGAGTTGAGCAATTAAAATAGCCAAATTTAATCAGGATCTTAAACCAGCACTGGAAATTAATGATTTTACTTTTTCTTTCATTTTGTATTTTTCTTCCTAAAACTGAAGTTGGTTCTCACTGGCTGGTGTAATTTGATACTAATTTGGTGGGTGGGAGGATACATTGAATAAATTATATAAATTTTTAATTTTTACATTTATGTCTGAAGATTTTAAGTGTTTCATTTTTTATTGCTTACTAAATAGTTTTACTTACTGTAATACATCTGTCTGGATAGAAACTATAAAGTAGCTAAATGTACAAAGCCAGAATCTGAAATAGTTTTAGAGGGTTAAGTTATATTGAAGACATTACATATACAAGAAAATATAACTAATTTGAAGCACACAGTAAAATTACTTGGCAACACAACTTCATTAAACAATGCAAGCTGTATTTGCATATTCAGCAGAGCTGATTCTTTTGTGTGGTCACACACTAGAGTATTTTGGAACAAGTGAAATTCCTGTTCTGTACTTTGTTTTTAGTATCTTTGAAATTGAAAATGAGGCAACTGGGTTTTGAGTTCAGATTTGTTCATCATTAGTTGAATAATCTAGGAAAAGTGTGTTTAGCTAAAGGAAGTGGTAAGTTACCTAATGCTGGTATTCTATCTCAGTATCCCAAGATTCTCTGTAAGCAGCAAATGTTTATAGTTTGAAGAATATTTAAAATGAAGAATAGAGGCTTAATTGTAGTAAATCTGGTTTAGCACTGATGCCTTTTCCTGGTCTTAAAAAATTGAGAGCCAGACACTGTTAAGGGATAAGGGGTTACCTTTGTATCTTAATAAGGATCCTTATTGGTGCACCACTTTGCCAAGGTGCCTTGCAGCACCTTTTACCTTACCAAGGTAAAAACTCCTTATCCCTTAACCATGTCTGGCTCTCAAGACAAGGAAGAGGCATAAGCATAGATTTTCATAATTCATACTGCATTTTAATTGTACTTTTTTAATGTTATCCATCTAAGTCCACTTAAGTCACTTCAAAAGTTGCCCATCCTGTTGTACCTCCTTTACTGTTTGTGTATTTGTGCCCACTACACAGGTTTTACCAAAGCAAAAGTCCATAATGTTTGTAGGTCTGCAAAATTTGCTGCATCAGCTGGTTTCTTGGGGTGTGCTTTTTCCCTGCAGCTTTCCGAGCCCAGCAAGGAGACGTGCTGAGGTTGGCTTGTCGTCTGGACCCTCTGACTGGCTTCCAAATGGCTGGTGAATGGCTGAAGTACCAGCTCACAGCTCCTGTAGATACTGGACCCATGAACTGTAGGTTACCTGAAAAGAATTAGGGATTATGGGATTTGTTTTTTTAATTAAAGCCAAGAAGAAACTTCTCAACCTTTTTTTGTTGATGTTATTGGAGTTTTTAAAGTGTGGTGGCTAAGCCTTCATGCCAGATTTTCAGGCTTTTAAGGTTTTTGCAAGTTAAAAGCAAAACCGAGTCAAACCCACCCCTTCCCTAGTCTATCCCTTTGGAGTCTACCTATGGCATAACGTGAAGCCCCTGGCTCCTCCTTTGCTTCCCTTCCCCCAAATCTGTGCAGAACAGCTACAGCTGTCCCTCTGATACAATTTTACAATTATTTGGGCCATTTTATCTTTATAACATATTGATTAGTTTTATTAGAGAAGTTATGCTTGTCTGGCAAATCCCTTGTCATTTACTTTGCTTTCCCTGCTGTGCAGGAATGCTGCTAGGTGCTCTGCAAAGTCACACTGTGAGGGCAGTCTTGCCTGCAGTGCTGAGTCTGGGCATGTGGTCTCCCTTCTTTTCCCTTCTGTGATTTGTTCACATTGCTCTGCACAGTACTTCAGAGACTTTTGTCTCAGGAGCCTTCACTTGAATGAAGCAAATCACATGGGATTACTGTAATTACTCCCAGTGCATCCCTGCCAGGCATCTGGAGGGAGAGCTGCGTGCTTAAATACTTGTGAGTGCCAAGGTGTTGCAGCACAGGAACTTAGCAGGCTGCTGTTGAGGAGCATGGTGAGAGCTCCAGTGTTCTCTTCCTTTCAGCTAAGACAGGAGAAGGTCTCTGCTCCATCTTCTCTCCATCCTTTGTGCAGTGGGATGCCATGACCTTCTTCTCGGAGAGCGTCATCAGCCAGATGTTTCGAGCCATGGATAAAGATGTATGTGTATCCCATGCTCCTGCCTTCTCTCCTGACTTCTGGGTCGACACCAGTGGGTTTTTGCAGTAATGTTATCCTTGAGCAGTCTGTAGTAACTGGTTACCTCCATGCAAAACCCAGATTGTTTGGTGAGCCATTTTCATGAGGAATAATGACTCTTCTTTTGATGACAGCAAATTAAATACTGGCATGTCTTAGTTTTGGACACTGTGAAATGAGAAGTCACTGCAGAGCGCTCAGGTGACATGCTTTTACATAGTGCCTTGCTAGAGGAGAAGAGATTGCTTAAGGAAAAATTTCTTGAGTTTATTTAATTATCCCCTTACTAGATTTTAAAAAAATTTTAAAGCTTCTAACTAAATGAGAGGAACATAAGCCCAGAGAGTATATCTAGAAGCATTTTCTCTGTCTTTTGTTCAACAGTAGGCAGATCAGAAGAATCAGTTTGATGTAGACTGACTGGATTTTTTAATGAGATTAAGCTGCCCATGGACTCGTCAGTCTAATCACAGTAGAATAATTATATGGGTCAATTCAGTTGGTTAAGCATGGAATCTGTTGGACAATGTCAAGAATTGGGAGTCAGACAGAGAGAGGAAATTTGCCTTTCCCAGAGGTGCAACCAATAGTTTGGGGACAAGAGACTGACATCTCAAGACTGCCCTATCAACAGTGGCAGTGCTGCTGTCCTTTTTGCCTCAGCCTTTTTCCTAGGTTTTGTAGGAAGTATACAGGTTGAACTATTAAGTGTTCCTCCCTTTTTCTTTCCTTCTTTTTTTTTTTTTTTTTTTGCTACCTTTGTAGGAAATCCCAGTGAATGATGGCATAGATCTGCTGCAGCTTGTCCTTAATTTTGAAACAAAAGATCCTCTCATCCTGTCCTGTGTGCTCACCAATGTCTCTGCTCTCTTTCCATTTGTCACTTACCGACCAGAATACCTCCCACAAGTACTTTCCAAGGTAGGTACGTGCAGACCCTGCTAAAATCACATCAGCTTGTTGTGGTGCAGGGCTCTTGGACTAAACTGCAGGAGTCAATCCTCCTGGTGTTGCTGTCAGGGAAGGACTATCTTTCATGTTAAAGGTGGGAGAAACTGAGTCTGTGGCTTGTCACAAGCAGAGTAATGTCAGTTAACCCAAATTTTGTAGTTCTTAGCCTTAAATCTTAATATTTAAGTGCATGCTCTGGCCATGTTTTATTTCAAGGCCTCACTGTATTGATGATTCATCTCTCAGCTCACTCAGGCGTTCTTCACTGACTTCAGTGAAATTGCACTAAAATCTTTATTACCTCTTCCTTGAGTTTGAACAGACAGGAGTGCTAAATATTAACAAATGATAGGAGTTTTTTGATTTTTCCTCCCTTTTCTCACAGCTGTTTGCTTCAGTTACCTTTGAAGTTGTAGAAGAAAGTAAGGTATGTATAAATTATTATCTACTAAGCAGCCATAACACTTGAATCAAATCATATTCTAGTGGAGAGAGCATCCTGAGTCTAAAGACTGCTGAAGTACAGGCTTCTCAAGTGTAGTTCTGCTCCTGGAAAAGCTGGGGAGTCTAGAGATTGCTGATCTCTGGTTGACATAGCCTACTAAGCTTTGGCTCACAAGCTTAGAAAGCCACAGGTGTGCTCTAAGTCCAGTACACTTAGTAATCCCCAGTCAGTGCTGGCCTTCAGTATCTCTGGGTATTCTTTCAGTATTTGGTATACATGCCTCTGAAGGGTGGCTGTAAACCCATCAGTTAACTAAGGAGTGCTTGGAATCTTGAAATACTAAGAGCCATGCATCCTTACTCCTGAAGTGCAGTTTGTTTAGACATGGACTTCTTGAGTTGACTACTGCTTCAGGGGAAATTTGGTTGCTGCATGGTTGTTTGGAGGGAGCAGGGAGGAATGGAAATGGTTTTTTGATCTGTGCTCAAGAGCACAGAAATCTCTATATAATGTATTTGTCTCTTGAAGATACCCTGCATTTGGCTGAACTTTTGTTTTGTTGCATTGAAGTTTGTTGTGTCTGTCCAGGCTCCTAGAACTCGAGCAGTGAAGAATGTGAGAAGGCACGCATGCTCCTCAATCATAAAGATGTGCCGGGATTACCCTCAGCTTGTCCTGGTATGTAAATGCAGCTGTCATGAAGTCTTGCCTCAGGTTTAGTTAGATTTTGTGGGATTTTTTTTCAGCTTCCTTGGCTATAGTCTCTGCTTTCCTCACAAGAAACATTCCTGCTGCAGGGCAGGTGGTTCATTCCCTCTACATCTTTTCTTCCCTGCTGAAAAATTTTCTGCCTGAGGAGCTGAAGTGTAGATTGGCAGGTTAAATGTAAAACAGATGAGGAGGGTACAAACAGCACTGCATTGGTTTTATGGGAATGTTTGCTGAATGTCCACCTGTACTGGTCTCAGTTGATTCCTTAGCTGAAGACACTAGCATAGCTAATCACTAGGTTTTCTTCTGTTACTTAGCATAATATAAGAGGAGAAGGAGAGTATTTGTTTTCTGGATGAGCTTGAAGAGATTAGAAGACAAATACATTTAAATTCCATGAGCTGTGTTTTGTTTGTTTTGCTGAAGTAAACAGTCTCTGCATGCAGCATTCTTTAGATGTGCTTCTGTGGAGTGGGACCTAGGATTATGGGAGGACCATAGGAGGTTGCTAGTTTAAACAAAGACATTTTTAACAGATGTTAATTAGGGTAATTTGGGGATTCCAGTCTGCATTCTGTAGTTGATGCTAAGAACTAATGGGTTGGTTTTTGTTCCACTGTGTTGGTCCTTGAGCTGTAGCTCGTGGCCCATGGCCTGCCAGACATCCTCAGTAGAAGAGCCAAGGACCCAGAATTGCCCCAAAAGATGTTCAGATGACTTTGCTGAAGGGGATGATTGCTAATGCTTGTACAAAATTATGGATAAACGTGGTGGCAACTGGAGAAAGGGAAAAAAATGCAAGAATTCCTGTGGCACACATTGTAACCATATGAATTGTTACTTAGCACAAGCAAAACGATGGAAGAATCCTAGGTCTAGCCAAAGAAGCAAGGTGCTTTCTGTGAGCAAATAAAAGCACCAGAACTGTTTTGAGGTGTGACACTGCTTTAAGGGATATAAGTGCCTAGGGACAGATTTCATATGTCAGTCATTCTGGAGAGTTAAAGTAAAATGGGTGCAGGATAATGATAGAGGGATAGGGAAGAATAGAAATTCTCTTAGACTGAACATGCAGAGAAACTTGAGTGTGAGGAGGAGATGGTTATGTTGGGAAAAGGTAAAGACATGCTCCTTCTCCAGCTGTACAGTACATCCCCTCTCTACCTCCCCTGGTGGCCCTCCTCCATACCAAATGCATGATGCTTTTCCACTTGGATGTGTTTTCCAGCCAAACTTTGAAATGTTGTACAACCACGTGAAACAGCTGCTGTCAAATGAGCTACTTCTGACGCAGATGGAGAAGTGTGCTCTTATGGAGGCCCTTGTCCTCATCAGCAACCAGTTTAAGGACTATGAGCGACAGAAGGCTTTCCTGGAGGAGCTCATGGCTCCTGTGGCTGGCTTATGGCTCTCCCCAGAGATGCAGAGGTATGGGTTCTTTTTCTTTCTATTGGTCATTTCTTCCCCAGCCTTTGAGCCAGAGGTGTTTAGGAGGTAGTGCCATGCCCAGTAAGGAAACACAAGCCATAGGAGGGCGGTGGGCTGCCTCTTGACCACCTGTGCTGTGAGCAGTCATTGTCATAATAGTTCTCCTACAGTTCAGAAACTGCCAACAGACTAAATGCTGTTTGCTGAAAATTTGTGGGAAGAGTTGCTTAAGGTGATGAAGGAACATTACCCAGCATGCTCAAAGCATTTGCAGAAAGTGAGAAATAAAAGACATCCTTCTCATCCCCAGAAGGTAGGAAGCTGAGTTCTTAGTAAAGCTGAGATGTCTTGCAACTCTGGGTAGCTGGACATGCACAAGAGTTTTCCCAGCAGGGCTGTCATTGTAAGAGATTTGAATCTTTTAGATCTGCACAGCCCAAGAGAACTGATAATGTTTGGAGAGTGTACACATCTGGTGCTTTTTAATCATGTACAGGATGGGGTATTACCTAACCTCTCTAGCCTGCTCTTTATTTGTTGGATGTTTATTGCCAGTGCAAAGCTCTTCTTAAATTCCCTGGTACAAACAATAATCCCATTGCTGTCTTTTGCTGCTGCCAGAGTCCTCTCAGATCCTGAAGCCTTCATATCCTATGTGGGTGCAGACAACAAAATTGCTGATCCAGTCTTGGAAGATCCTAGTGGCCTGAACCGGTCTAGAGTGAGTATCACTACCAGGAGAGGTGTAATCATTAGTGAAAGGAGGCCTGCCTCCTTCCATCCCCCATTTATTTTGGGATTACACACAAGGTCTCCTGATCTTGTACTTCTTTAGAGTGCAGATCAATAGGTTTTTCAGATTGCAGAATAACAGGCTGGCCTTTGCTCTTTAAGCTACAGTAAAAGAGCATGCAGGCCATGCAAACCCACATTATCAGAGTGAAGCATGCTGTTTCCTACTCTTTTTTTAATAGAGTTTGATTTTGGAGAGGCAATTGATTTACACGATTTTTAGAAATATGGTACAGTGAATTGTGCTTTTTAAACATGCAGTATGGAAAACATGGTGCTCAGACTGGAGCACAGAATATAATTAAAATTCATCTGAGGAGATTTGTGTTGAGTTGTTAGTGTAAAGTCTTCACTGGGAGTGCAAACAGAGTTGCTGTCTTTAGATCTCTAGGAGACACTGAAATGCAGTCCATAGAGATGTGCTTGTGATTTGGGGTTAATGCAGTTGTATCGTCTTGAATCCTGCATCTGTCCCAGCACATGAGGAACTGATGGCCTAGACCCTTGCTTTTAGCATCTTACCTGGCTGTTGGCATGCTCTTGAGATGGTATGCATTGATGCTTTGTCTGGTAGTGCCTAGACCATCCTGCCATGGTGGTGGAATATAGCATGATCGTTTGCTGCATTTTCCTGGCGGCAAATTCACCAGAATTTGTTCCTGTCACCAGGTTAGACTCACTGTAGAACATTCCCTTTTAGATGGGATGATGACATGTTTCTCTGAAAACCTCCTGATTCAGACTGACCTGGCTAAGAAATGCTTTCCCCACATCTCTTGCTGCAGATAAGCTTTTGTGTGTACACCATTCTGGGAGTTGTGAAACGAGCTCGTTGGCCTGCTGCTACTGAAGAGGCAAAAGCTGGAGGATTCTTTTTGGGATACCTGCCCAGTGGAACTCCAATGTACCGTAATCCCTGCACTGAGCAGGTCCTGAAGCTTTTTGACAATTTACTTGCTCTCATAAGGTGGGTCAAGTTGACTTGAAATCATTTATGTTGGCTTATAAATCTCTGAAATCCAAACTGTGATAAATATGTGGAATGCTCAAAGCATGTTTTCCCAGTGAAGCCAGCGGGAATATGGGCTGGTGCCAGTGCCCAAGTACTGTTCCTGATTGTTCACAGTGGGGAATGGCACTGGGGAAACTGGAGCCTTCTGAATGTTCATTGGCCTGGCCTGCAAGGGGCCATCAAAGCTAATGGGAGCTTGTGCTGGGGTTGCCTCCCCCACCTCCACTGCTGTAGTTCTGCCTCCAAATTCATTTCTCAGTTAACACCTCTGCTCTGTCCTCAGCCCCTACAAAGCCCCCTCTCCCATCACCACCAGGGCAGTCCCAGCTCACATCACATCCTGTTGGCGTTGTTCTGTCTTCAGTATTAAATTAAGCTGGTTTTGCTGAACATGAGCAGCAGCCTCCTGAAGCATTGTCTTTCCTTGAAATCAGTGGATGCATACTCAGGCTGTTGCTACCATGCAGTGCCTCTGCATGTCACCAGTGTTGAGTAGGTCTGGGGCAGCCAGGGGAGGGAGCAAGAGAAGGCAGAAAAGGGAAGTCCTGAATAACACCATTCCCAGAATTATAAAGGAGAAGTCTCTCTCAGGGTAACTCCTGACACTGGGATTTTGCCAGACTTTTGGGACAGTTTTGTGAGATGATGTTACGTGTTTGAAAACTTGATGCTCTGTCCTTGGCAGGGGGGGCCTCTTAAGAAAGAGCATTTTCAGATCCACTTAGACTTTTCAGCTCCTGAGTTTGTAAGGGAAGGGGCCCTGTTAACCTGAGCTCTGTCTAGTCAAGTGTGTTTAGTAGTCACTGAGCTCAGGGATGTGCTGCTTTCCAGAGAGGAGCCACATGCTGGACTGTTGGGACAAGCACATGCTGTCTTGGCCCACAGTGGCAGTGTTTCTCATCACTAAACTCTGTGTAGCACAGTCTGTGGTACTTTGGCCAGTGACCAGGTAGACCTACAGAGCTGTGCTTGAAGTGATTTTGCCTTTTATTCTGGAAGGCTGAAAATCCTATTGATGAGTTTCTAGGAGGGGTTAGAGTAGAGTTGCCCTGAGTAGAGGTAGCCTCATGCCATTTCTTCCAGTGCCTGCCACATGTCACATTGTGTGAGACCAACTAAATCAAGTGCCCAAGGTCTGAACAGGCTGCGACACTTTTTCCTCATGCAGTCACTGTTCCTACCAGAATTTAGTAAAATCACTTGGGATCTCTGTTACAACAAGCTTAGGAAATGGTCATCCAAATTCTGTCATTACTTCACTTCTGTGAAGAAGCAGAAACTGTGTCTGGCTGTTTACCACCTCCAAGAGAACAGGAGCTATGTTCTCTAGCCAGGATATAAAGGAAGAGGCTCCATGGCTGTTTTGGCCTTTTTTTGAGATAATGCATCTGTGTTGCTCAAGCATCTCACCTGCAGACCGAAATATTTTCTGTGTATGTGGTAGTAACATACATGGAGAAACCTGTACTTCACTCAGAGGTATCTGGGCTTTTCTTAAGGCTGGATGCTCCAAAAAGGACTAATGAATGATGTACTAAGAACAGTAGATCTTTATGCTTCATATTTTTCTGTTGCTGCTGCTGGATATATAGGCCTCTGTTTGACAGCTGCAAGCTCATAGTTGTTCAGTGCAAGTGTTGATATTGCTTACATCTTTGCAAAGCTGGATCTTGTGCTATTGAACTCCTGTTGTGTTCTTGCTGACTTCAGGTGCCTTTTCCATGTATGTCTTCCTCAACCCCTCTATAATATGGATCACATGGAATCTGTAGCTGCCTGTCAGCAGGCAGGAGTTACAGGGATATGAGGAAGGCTGCCTGGCAGGAAAGCTGTCTGTGTTGAGGATGCCTTGAGGGACTTAGTTGCATTGCCAGGTGGGGATGGATACTTAGATATCACTTAGATCTGTGCCCTTAGGCAGCTCTCTAGGGATAAGCCACATCCAGTGTTGCCCACATGCTTATGTGGGACAGAGATCTGGAAGTCCCTGCAGCTGTGTTGGTTTCTGTGTGAGCAGATCTGCAGGTAGCAGTAGCGTGGATCCTGCTGAGCAGCTGAGCTCAGCAGCAAGTCAGGCACCAGTGTGCTAACAAAGGGGAGCTTTCAGGCTGAGCAGGTGGGTCCATGGCTCTGGATCTGTGTGGCATTCTGCTGCTGTGTTAGCAGACAGAAGCAGTGAAGCTGTTAAGCTGTTGGGCCTTTGCCAGGGTGGTAAGTAGCTTGAAAGTAGGTCATGGGTGAGATCCAAGAGCTGAGAAGAATGGGGTAGTCCAGGTAATGGAAAAGGAAGGTAGTTTTGAGTGGCATCTTATTGTGCCTACCTGTATTTGTCTCTGTGTTGGTAGCTGTATTTAATGAATTGTTTTGAGGTTGCTTTATTAATCACTGCTTGCAGTTTTCAGAATAATGATCCTCCTGTCCTCTGTGGTACCTCTTTTCATTTAGGTGTTTTCTGGCTTCTGGCTTAAAATGTCCACTCCTGAGTTTAAACCCAAACCTTAGTGCACTTCTGCAGTCAGTAGCTGCATGACCTGATGGGTGCAGAGCCTTTATTGTGCTGAGATTTGCTCATGTTTTGTTACAAATTAAGTGCTCAGGCTCAGCAAATGCTTTGCTTAGACAAAGACTTTTTTGGAACTCCTGAATGACGCCATGCTGACATTGCTAAAGCACTAATGCTGGTGAAAGAATTCTTGGGTAGACGTGGATGCTGTAGGCATTTTCATTGTAGACAGCTCCAGCTTTGGAAAAAGATTCTTCAACCACGGACTGTCCTATAGGACTCATCTTTTGGTTTACAAGCCATTCTCTGTAGGCATCAGATAATTTTTCTAGCAGAGCTGTGATAATCACTAAAAAATCCCCAAGTCCTGCCATGTCCTTTGCTTGTCTTTTCTAAAGCATAAATGTCTCTTGAAAAGAGTTTTACTGTTTTCCTGTGTTTGGGGTGCCCAGGAGTGCTGATCATCATGAGGGCTGTTGGATGCCTTTTTAACTCCCATGGGGAGCAGGTGGTTGACCATTTTCTCTCCATTCCCACTGGGAACTTGATAAAGTATTGAGAGAGCTTGCCCTGTAAGTGAACATCCGCCTCCCAACTCTCAGACTTTAGAAAATGCTTCAAGGACTCTGTAACAACTAAGGACCATGACCACACCTTCAGGATATGACTGTCTGGTCTGTCCTGCTGGAGCTCATGCAGTGTGATTTCAGGGTTCCCCTTTGCAGTTCCACAGTCCCTGCATGTGCCCCACTAGCCTCCTGCCCAGCATGAGGCAAAGCCAACACTGGCAAGGAGTGGGCAGGAGACATACAAGAGGTTATTTTGTGGCTAGGTTTCAGGATAGCCTCAAGCAGAAATGTGCAGCTTTTTGAGTCAGGGGGGCAGCATTAACCAGTGTGGAAGCTGGGCTGTTCCCTGGCCCTTCTTGGCAAAGCAGAATCAGCTTGTGCCCCTTTGAGGTCTTGTTGCATGGTGTTAGATCCAACCCAGAATGAGAGTATGAGTCATTAAGAAGTCATTTGTGTAGCTCTTTCTTATGAAGTTCACATACTTGCCTTCCTCATGTGCAGTGAGCAGGGATGTATTCAACACTTGCAGAGAGAAACAGGATAGTTGCGGTTCTGGAGCTTTCTGCAAATGCAGGCAGACATTGCTGCATCAGGGTTGCCAGAATTACGAATGTAGACCTAAAGAAAAATCCAAAAAACAATAATTAATACTTGAGTGAAAGCTGAGACTCTGGAGGACATCCTGAGGTCTGTCCACCCTCCCTTCCCCCAGCCATTCCCATGTACCCCCTGCTTTGGGAAACGCTGCTCGAGGGGGAGATACTGAGTTGCCCTTGATCACCTCTAGCAGCAGGTACAATGGCATTGCAGTTTTGGAGGAGGCTGCAGGATTTGTGCTGTGTGCAGCTGGCGACACCCAGAGTGGAGGTCTGAGGTCTCAAAGGAGAGAGGTAGGTGAGAGAGACACCCCTGCCGAGTCCAGCTCTGAGTGTCAGTACCCTGGCTAAGAGAGGGGACCCATTTTGGCCTGGATGGCAAGAACCAGCCACACATGGCTGAACTGGTGTCCCTTGCAGACAGCTGACAGTGGCCACGTCCTGTGATGTGGAATTGTTGCCAGCTGGATGTGTTGTCCAGGGGACATTTGGGCCTGCCATGAGTAACATCCCATCAGACTGATGTTCTCAGTAGAGTCCCTCCAATGCCACCTGCCATTCTGGGGGCTGTGTCCCATCCATGAGGAGGGGCAGTGTGTGTGTTTTGGAGCTGAAACAGCCCCTCCCTCTGCAGGGGCCTTAGGCAAAGAAGATGTTTTGAGACAGAATCCATGTCTGGTCAGTTTTAAAAATGCATTCTCTGATCGCCTTGGCCTAGCTGATGAGTTGTTCCCAGCATCATCTGGAGAATTGCAGGAGTTTTTACTGCTGGTATTTGCAAGGGGTGGGATGAACTGAAATAAGTGGAAAGGGCAGCCAGGAGCTTGGGGACATGGGGTGGAGTCACTCCATGTCTCTGTTGGGTCAGCTTCCCCAATATTTTTGCGGGTGGGGAAGGGGGATCCCATGCAGATGTGCATGGTCTCATCTTCCTCATCATCTGCCTCAGAAGAGCTGTCCACAAGCTGAAGGAGAGGATTCCACTGTCAAGGGTGAAAAGGGGTTGACTTACATGAGTATAAACCAAGTGCTCTTCTGTTTCAGGACTCACAACAACCTCTACATGCCAGAGATGGTGGCTAGGCTGGGGGATACATTTGCAAAGGCCTTGGACATGCTAGAGGTGGAGAAGAATGCCATTCTAGGTAAGAGGCTTCTCTTCAGGAGGAATATGTGGGCAGATTCCTAGAGATACTTGAGTCAGTGATCTGTCTGTAACAGTGGAAGTGAAATAGGGCTGGAGGACCAGCTTCTTCATTTGCAGCTGAGCTGTGATTTGAATAGGCTGAAACTAAGACGTTAAATAAGTTTCTGGTCTCAGACACATTTGTTTCTTCTGCATGCATAGAAGGGTATGCTTCCAAACTGCTTAGCCCATCTATGGGATCATGGTGGTCTCTGCAACGTGGCATTTCAGGCTCCAGAGGCTGGAGGGTGCTGTAATTGCCTTGGAGTAGAATGAGTGCTCAGAAGGAGCCCTGAGTGCTGGTGCAGAGACCTGTTCTGGAGGGCAAGAGCCAAGTTGTGAAGTGTGTCCTGGCATTTGTTTATAGACAGGGTATTAGAAAGTGGCCTTTTGAACCTTCTTAAAATAGGTTTAAGCTTGTGAACATTGAAGCCTTTCCAGACAAGTATAAGTCGGTGGCCTTGTGGATAAAGTGTGGATCATGACTTTGGAAATTAGGGTTTAATTTCAGGTTTTGACAGTGAAATATTTTGGGGAAGTTGGTTTGTCTTTCTCCATTTCCTATCTATAAAATGAGGACATGCTTCCTTTACCTGTTTTCTGTGACTTCAAAAACTCTCTCTGTGAGCCTTTGCACATAAAGCAGCAGGGCCTTGATCTCTGCTCTGAACTTTTTAATATCATGGTTCAACAGTAGCTTGTATCCTGGCAGAGAAAACAAACCTGAAGGGATGAGCTATTAGAGGAGCTGCAACAACTGTCAGCTTTGCTATGACTGGGTTCTGATTATTAGGTAGGGGTCACAGTTTTGGAGACAGGCACATGACAGAACACACCAAAGGTCATGCTACAACAGCCAGCGTTTAATCACGGACCCCTTTTATAGGGGGTTCAAAATTCCTGTGCTTGAACACCCGACTGGTCAAGGTCTCAACACCACCCACCACTGGGCAGCCTAGCAGCCTGCATTCAGGCTGAATGGGATTGGCAGGGGTGCCTGTTTGAGTTTGAGTGTAACCTATCATTGCCTCACCCGGGAACTTGTTTACTTCTATTCTTCAACTAACGAGGCTAGATGAATTGGGTTTCTTGTTATGGCCAGATCTATCTGTACAGCTTCAGACCAGCTGAAGCTGTGACATCTGATAGCTCAAGCAAGTTCTACTTCAGAGAAAAAAAGGCAGCTACAGCCTCTGTGGAAACACCTCTTCTCTGGGTACAACCGAACTTGCAGCCGTCAAGCTGTCCCGGGCCTGCCAAGTGTGCTCTGAAGGTGCACTGTGCTCTCTCATTAATGTAACTGAAGCTTATTCCTTCCCACAGGTCTCCCTCAGCCTTTGTTGGAGCTTTATGACTCTCCTGTTTACAAAACAGTCTTAGAAAGGATGCAGGGCTTCTTTTGTACCCTCTACGACAACTGGTAAGAGCACCACATCTCTCACCACAATCCAGCACTGCACAGCCAGGACAGTAGGTTATTGTGGGGTCCTGACTTCCTTTAGAGTTAGACTTTTGATATGAGCTGTGTCCTGTAATATCCAAGTACAAGCTGCAGTGGTGGCCTATATATTCAGTGGTTGGAACCTGCCACACAGACATGGAACAGTCTGGAAGTACCTCAAAATGGGGATCTGCTTTTAGCTCTTCTGCAGTTAGGTAGTCAGATTGGAGCACTTACCTGATCTCCTGCTCTAGTTTATCTCTTTTGCCACTTGAATTATGTGTCAGGTACATTAGTGCTTGAAAGTACCTTGTAGTGCTTAAATGCTTAATTCATTCATTGTCTCTCTGCAGGTATCCCAGAAAAAATAGATGCAATGCTAAAATTCCTCTGCAGTATTTGTTTATGGATGTGACAGCTATGTAGTTTCAAGATGATAGTACTTGTAGCCTTTGCAGCTCAGAGATGTGGTACTTATTACCTAGCAGACTTGTAACTAACTTGTTTTTTTGTTGAAGTTTTCACATCCTGGGCAATGCAGGCCCCTCCATGCAACAGGATTTCTACACAGTTGAGGGTCTTGCCACCCAGCTCCTCAGCTCTGCTTTCAACAACCTCAACAACATTCCTGATTACAGACTGCGTCCCATGCTCCGTATCCTTCCATCTCTGTCTCAGGCCAGCTCGGGAGGCTCTGAAGAGATAATTGTAAACCCTGCATTGTTTTCAGTGTGGCCAAGAAAAGAAGGGTGATTGAGGAGGTGAACAAAGGGATACACCTGGTGTGGATGAGGTGTGAGCCCTAGGGGGGCAAAAGCAGAAAGAGCAGTACATGGGATCAAATAAATGCAAAGGATTTGTGTGGTTCTGGAGGCACTGTGAGAAGTGAGTAGTGCCTTCTGAGGGGCAAGGGGCCTTGGATAGTAAGGAGCTTGACACTAGGATATGCTTCTCTGGGAGATCATGTGAGTTCCCCAACCTACTTTCCAGGGCTGGACATTCAGTCTCACAGCTAGGAAATGGGTGCTAAGCACCCTTAACTTTCTCAGCTGAACTGTCAAGGGAAAGAGTGGAATAACTGAGATGCCACTTAATTCAGGGCTGTGAGAAGGTAGGTTTCCAGGTGTCAGTCCCTTGGCTTCCCAGTGGAATGGGCTGGTTTGGGCACTGTGTTGCAGCCTCCCTAGCAGCTGGCCTTATGTGTTGGATCTTTTCCTTAACCTGGTCCGTGCAGGTGTGTTTGTGAAGCCCTTGGTCCTTTCCTGCCCCTCAGAATACTATGAAACCCTTGTCTGCCCCATGCTGGGACCACTCTTTACCTATCTGCACATGGTAAGAACACAGCTTGTTCAGTGCCTGTTCCTTGACAGCCTTGACTCCCTGCAGCAGCTGGCAGCAACATGTGGGAATGCCTGTCTCTACACAGCCAGCAGAGACAAGGGCAGAGCCTTGATGCTTAGTGACTTTGATGATGTTTAGGGAGGGGCTTTAAAGTCCATTGAACCCTGGCTGTTGCACAGCACCCCTTGCTTTGAGTTCAAACCTGTGGACATGAACTCCTCAACCTGCAGCCCTGAGACTTTCTGGGTTTGTTTCCTGTGTCCTCTCATTTTTGTGACAGCTCATTCACATTCCAACACATTTGGTACCAATTCTCCTGACATTCAAAATGGGTCTTGGCATGAGAGCTGTGTTTAAAGAAAGCTTTTGTGTTTCTGCCAGCAGCTATTCTTGGGTCTCCTTGCATTGTGTCCAGATTTAATCTTTCCTTTTGTCTTGAACAGAGGTTGTCCCAGAAATGGCAGGTGATCAACCAGCGAAGCATGCTCTGGTAAGCTTCCACCCCTTGGTACAGAGAGGGAAATGGGGAATGGGATGGAGGGTTGGTCTTTTATGTGGCCCTTTGCCCAGGAACAGCCATGCCAGCAAGGGCTGGAAGCCACACTGGTGACTGATTCCCTGTGTTTGGGTGGAGGGGGTACTTGAAGACATTGGCTCCTGTCACACTAAAATCTGTTCTCCTCAGTGAGGATGATGCTGCAGATGACAACCCCGAGTCTCAGGAGATGCTTGAGGAACAGCTGGTCAGGCTGCTGACTCGAGAAGTCATGGATCTTGCCAGTAAGTGAAATTACGATAGGTCTCCTGAGATATTTGGGATGTTTTCCCTGGAGCACATAACAGGAATTCCCAGTGTGCAGTAAAACCTAATTATTACCATCAGTACATCAGTAGTATATAACACAACCATGAGAGGGCAGATATGAGACAGCCCTGCCAAAATCTTCGCTAAAACCTAGTGAGAGATAATTTAAAACCTTCAGAAGAGAGATTTCTTCCTTTTGTTAGCTTTTAGGGCTCCATGGTTTTGGCACCGTTCCCGTAGGAATCCAGTCCTGCAGGGAATTGGGTTCTCTCATTCTGTGCTTTGGAATCCAGTATGGCACATGGATTTGTGGAAAAGCCAAGTGAAGAGCAGTTTTGTTGCTGCAATTGCCATGTCTAACCAGACACAAGGGAAGAGTCCTTCCCCAGAGCAGTCTCCCTTGTCCCCTTGTCTCCCTTGTCCCCTTCTCCAGCATAATTTTTGTGTGGGGAGGCTGGGGAAATTGATTCCACAGAGATTACACAGATCTCAGTCTTCTATCTCCTTTTTTGACTGGCCTTTCTGCTTTAAATCAGTGTTCTTCTTGGGTTATGGGTTTCAGATGGTTTTGAACATTCTTGGTTCTCAGTAGTAGGAAGCAACCACTGTGCAGCAGGTTCTGCTGTGGGAAGGTGCTGTGAGTGTTACAGCCTTCCAGGTAGTGCAGTATTTAGCTTTTATACTGGGCTTTCTGATTCCTCAAAATTCCTGTAAGAGCTGGGGGAGCTTGAAGCAGCTGTGAGCCTATCAGGGTCTGTAGAATAATGTCTGCATGTCTGCAGTGGCATCTTCCCTTTTCTGCTTCTCTGACCTGCAATTGTTTTTGCAGCTGTTTGCTGTGTTTCCAAGAAAGGTGTTGAACAGAACACTACTGCTGCTGTAGATGGAGATGGTAAGTAAATGCCTACCTTTGCCATGCCTGCCCTTGGTGTACACAAACGCTTTTCCTTTCCTGTTCCTTGAGGGGGAGGCTGGGCTGATGCTGGAAGTTCTGTGTCAGGGGGTATAGGTTTGGTAAGAAGCCTTCAGCTCTGTCCTGCCCAGCATGTCTGGAGGCAACAGAAAAACCCAATCCAGCCTGGAAACTAATGTGCTGTAGGGTTCACAGGTGGCATACTGGAGCAGCTGGTTCCCAAGGTTCTGAGAAGTGGGCTGAGGAGCAGAGGGGGATGTGAACAGTTTCCCAAGAGTTGGAGGTAGCCAGTTGTATGCCCCTCCTGCCCCACAAAGGGTGGGTGCTTTTTATCCTGGGTAAGCTGTGCCAGGACACTGATTCTGTGTGCTGGCTCCTGGCTCCCAGCTTAGTTCTTGCAGCCTCCCTGTGTCCCCCTCAGTCCTTGGGAGGCCGAGTTCACAGTGCAGCCTTTGCTCTGCAGATGATGAGGCCATGGCCACGGAGGTGACTCCCCCTGCCAACGCAGAGCTCACTGAGCTCGGCAAGTGTCTGATGAAGCAAGAGGTAAGGGCATGTGCTCTTGACTGCACCATCCTTTCTCTGTACTCTTTGTCACGCTGGTCTGCTCTGCAGCCAGACACTGCTGTGGAGATCTAGGCTGCTGGAGTGTTCCCCATGTGGGAATCACCTCTTGGGAACATGCAGGGCTTTTTAAGGGACTTGCAAAAGTCACAAAGTAAATGGGGGTTGGGATCCAGTTACAACACACAGCGACAGAGCTCCAACCTTTCTGGGGAAGAGGCCCTGGGCATTCAGCCCCCAGGGTGCTCCCTGGCTCTGCCTTCATCCCCCGTTGTGCAGAGTACCTTTATCCCATTATTTCTGTACTCACTGCAGTGGATGCCTCAGCTCTTGTAGAAGCTTTTGCATCAACTTGAGAGTAGCAGCTGAGGGCAGGTCCATGAGTGCTCCAGGGTCTTTCCCAGGGAAATGAAGGGAGCAGGTTCCTATGGTGCACACTGGTGAACACCTTACACTGCAGCAACAGTAACATGCAGGATTCTCAGCAGCTCCTGCAGATTCTCTGGATTGCTTCTTGGTTCCCACCAGGTTTGAATGCTAGAAATAGGAAAGTTCCTCTGACTGGTTTTCCTCTCTGACTCCTTTTTCAGGATGTTTGCACTGCAATGCTGATCACTGCCTACACATCCCTGTCCTGGAAGGACACCTTATCTTGCCAAAGAACCACAACACAGCTTTGCTGGCCACTGCTCAAACAGGTACCTCCGGGAGGAAGAAGGGATTAGTTCTGGCAGGGTTGGAAGAGGAAGCTCTCAATGTTGTGAGAAGCATGGCTGCTTCTCCCCTGGGCACATTGTCCCTCAGGAAGAGCAAGCTGTTGCAGAAAGGTGGTTATGTAGCAGTATCTTGCTTCAGTTCTGACAGTGCTTCTTCCCCAGGTGCTTCCAGGAAACCTCCTTCCCGATGCTGTGTCCTGGTTTTTCACAAGTGTGCTGAAGGGCTTACAGGTACATGGGCAGCATGATGGCTGCATGGCAGCTCTTGTCCACCTGGCTTTCCAGATCTACGAGGCCTTGGTGAGAAATTCTGTTCTTATCCGAATGAGGGGAATGGTGAAAACTAACCCCGTGCCCAGTGGGTAGGGGCAGAGGAGTTAATGGCCCCCAAGGAGGGCAAGGCTGTTACTGTGGCAGAGCTGTGTTAATGGTACTCCTCCATCCAGCGCCCTCGCTATGGTGAGCTGAAGGCAGTGATGGAGCAGATCCCAGACATCCAGCTGGACTCTTTGGAGCAGTTTGATTCAAAGCTTCTCAACCCAACACTGCAGAAAGTGGCAGACAAGCGCCGGAAGGATCACTTCAAGCGCCTCATCTCAGGGTGCATTGGGGTAAGCGATATCCTGGGGGAAAATTGCACAGCTGTATGATGCAGAAGGGATGCCTGCCTCCTCTCACCAACCACCCCCCTTCCCAGCCAGGAGGCTGCTGCAGTGTTTGTTCACAATGTTTGTTCTGCCTCTCTTACCCCGGAGGCCCAGCAGACCCAGCAGCCCCTCCCTCACTGAGAGGCAGCAGGTACCTTGCACAAGGGTGCTAAGGGAAATGAGGTGTTAAAATGTTTGATCAAAGCTGCTGGGTGGGTATTGGACTTTTGTGAGGATGGTGCTGGTGGAGCCTTTGACATTGAATAAGAAGCTGTGGTATTCTAAAGCTTACACCTCAGTGCCCTGGCACTTGAAAAAGGCCAGGCCTGAAATTCCTCAAAATGCAAGCACAGGGTCTGGGCCTAGGGACTGCTCAGAACCTGGGCTCTGCCTCTGATGTGCAAGCAAGCTGCCTCTGAGCTGAGTGGGGATATGAAGACAGAAATGACTGATGTCTGCCTGTCTGTCTTCTGCAGAAGCCCATCGGGGAGCAGTTCCGCAAGGAGGTTCACATCCGGAACCTTCCATCTCTCTTCAAAAAGGTGAAGCCATCACTGGAGACAGATGTGCTAGAAAACGAGGATGGAGAGGGCTTCAATGTACTCTTTGAATCTTGAGCCTGGGATGCTGCAACCATCTTCTCCCCTACCTTATAATTTGTCTCTCCTCATAGTAAGCACATTAGATTCTCCTTGTCACCGCCTCCACAAGCATTCGTCTGAATAAAGCCCCTTACGGGTCCTGTCCCCTTCTCTTCCATACACTGGGATGGGGCCTGCAGTGGCATTTGAACCAGTCAATATTAAGCTCTTCCCCTGACTCCTTCCTCTCCATTGGATGAGCATCTTTAGACCTCTGCTTCTCTGCAAGGTGGGAGCTGAGTCCATAGACCTCTTTAGGGTAAAGCCTGATCATCTTGTAGCCTCGGGTCACTCTTGCTCCACCTCTTCATCCCTTGGGGTTTCGGATTAATGCAAAAGGCAGAGTAGTGTGCCATGTGAAAAGGGGCTACCCTAATCTTCCTCTGGGTGCTAGTAGCCAGGCTTTGTAGGGAACACATCGGACACTCCTGTCATGCTTATCAGCACTTGTCCCTAGCAGACTGGAATTCTGCTGAATCTGTTTCCCTCCAGAATGCTAAGCCTTGGGCTGAGGGCTGCGTGCCAGGAAGCCTAGCAGTGCTCTAGGATCTCCTGTGAGATCAGCCTTTCTAAGGTGCAACTGCTCTCTAGAAAGAGGCAGACACTGTCATATATATACATATATATGTATAGATATGATCATATAGCTTGTTCTACCCAGAGCCAAATGGAAGGCTTTTACTTTGTGCCAGCCTTTCTTGGACATCTCTCAGGGGGAGCAGGACATATTTTTTTAATTTTTTTTTTTCATTTTATCATGCCCTGTAGACTAGAACTTGGCCGGCGCAGGGTAAATAAAATCTGGACCAATACCTGAAGCACCTGCAATCCTAAAGGGATCTCCTCACCCTGTTGCAGTGGAGGTGACAATAGCCCCTGTTTTTACCCAGTCTGGTACTTCTCAGAGAACTGCGTGGTGGGGCAGGAGGGGTGGGCTTTATACTGCAGTTTACAGGGGGGAGGCAGGTCAGAAACTGGGTTTTAGATGTGGTGGGACTCTTATGAAGCCACTCCAGTCTGCAAAGCTGGTTCTTCTTACATGACAAATACTACACAATCTATCCTAGAGTTAATGCAGGAGCTGGGAGGGTCTGTCCAGAGCTAGCTGGCAGTTTTGCAATCCAGGAGACAAAATAAGTAATAAGTAATAAACTGTGGTAGCTGGAGAAGTGGTGTCTCCACATGGACAGACTGGACAAAAAGGCTGGGGTTGGGAGGCGTGGGAGTGCAGACAGGAAGAGCAGGCCTTGGGCATCCACTCACTCTCCTGCCCCTGCTGTTCCACCAGCACCTTCCACTTTCTTCCTAGCCTCAAACTTTTTTAACTTCTGAGCTAACATGGCTCCTGGCTCTAGCAAAGGCTGGGTGTATTTATTGTGTTGTGATATTTTTAACATTCTGTGACTTCATGCTAGACACAAGGGGTTTTTGTAAAATGGATTTTAAACCTTTTTTGTAGGAATGTTTCAATCCGAAGCTATCTCTGAACTGGTTGTGTACACCTGAATGTCAGTAAAGCTATTCCAGTTTCATACACATGGTGTCATGTTTCATCTTTATTCTTTTATCTATTTCAGTAAGATCTGAGGCCTCTGATCTGGCCAGACTCCCTGCCTGGAGATTTCTCAGCAGTCCTTATTCCACTTACCAAAAACATGGCACTTTGGTGGTGGTCAATACACTCTCAGGGAGGTGATGAGCCGTTCCAGACTATACAGTTTAATTGAAGGAGAAATTGCATTTTTAAAGTACTTGTCACTCACTGCTAGTTTATTTAAATTCTAGGTCCCAGCTAACAGCTTGGAGGGGTATGTGTTGTCAAAGCAAAGCCCTTAGGCTATTCAAGAGTCTGTCCCATAAGCATGTGAAGCAATAGTACAGAGGATAGATAGATAGATAGATAAAGCATGTGATACTCGCATGCAGCATATGCCTGGGTCTGCAGCATGGCATGGGGACAGGTTGGGGTTGGAGCCAGGATGCCAAATGTACCTCCTCCCTACAGCATATTCCCTTAACAGGATCTTTACACTCTATTCTGCCCCAAGGCAACAGAACTTTCATTCTGCTTGCTGAAGTCTAGCACTATTGTGTGGATTGACTTCAACAAATGGAACACACCAATACTCCCAGACATTTTCAACTCATAACACTGAACCACGTTGCTCAATGTCCCATCTAACCTAGCCTTGAACACTTCCAGGGATGGGGCATTCACAGCTCTGGGCAACCTGTGACAACTTACCTCCACCCTCATTGTAAAAAAATACCTGATGTTCAATATAAGCCTGCCTTGTTCCAGTTCAAAACTGCTGGCCCTTAGCCTGTCACTACAGACCCCGTCAAAGTCTCCATGTCCCCTTTATGTACTGAAAGGCCAGAATAGGGTCTCCCTGGAGCTTTCTTCTCCAGGCTGGGCAATCCCAGCTCTCTCAATTTCTCCAGTCCTCTGACAGTACAGCCTTTTCCTCTACCATATTAACTATCCCAGAACTGGTCTGAAACACCTGCAGAACAGCCATGCTCTGATACCAACTCGTTAAACCTCCCTGACCTGCTGTGCTTTAGTACACTGCCCTGTCAGTCCTCCTCACTCACTGCATACCATCTGAAATAAATGCTGTTACTCATCTTTAGACCTGCTGCCACTTTCTTTTCCATGTACTACAGTTTCACAATTGTGAATGGCACAGGAGACAGCTTGAAAAAAAAGATGAGAGCTTTTATTTTAGTGCATCTCCTCATTGAGGCTCATTACCAACAGGAAAATCCAAAGAGATAGTCCTTGGACTCTTAGCAAGCCCCTCTCAAGCCTCCTTCCTATGGAAGAGGAATCCCCCCTGGAATCAGGTGCAGGAAGCCCAGAACAGCAGTGCAGGGTTCTGCTTTCCCAGCTACGGCCTGGTCACTCCATAGGCACAGAGTCCAGCTCATTGAGGAAGCGCTGACACTTTCCCATCAGGATCTTGATGGCTTCACTCACCAGCACATCTGGAGGCAAGATTCCCGTCGACTCCACTGAAACTGCACAGAGACACAGGCACAGGTCAGCAGAGCCCGAGGCTGCCTCAGCCTCCACGCTTCTGTCCTCACCTTCCCTCACACCTCACTGCCACAAGCCAGATCTTCACCGCCAGAGAAGCGGCTACGTTTGCCAGCAGGAAGCACCAAGAGATCCAATCCCAAAGCGAGCAGTTACCCCACTGCATTGTGAATGTATGGATGCTGAGGGTGGGGAGAGGCACAGAGCCAGCCACACACGCTGTCCACTCGCTGCTCACTCATGCAAACCATGTCAGGACTCCGTGGAAAATGGGGCACTTACAGATGTAATGGTTCCGTACTCTTGCCAGGCGCACAAGGTTTTTCAGACCCTCGTGTCGGAAAACTTCTCTGCTGAACGTGTCCAGCCGTGCATTGGCCACTCTTGCCACCTTTTTTCCTAAAGGGAAGATGAAACAAGACGGACAAATTGCAGCAGGTGAGTACCTTATGGTCACAGCACCTGCTTACCTCAAACAGGCGCTCCCCCCTCACCAAAGGCAGGGAAGACACCAATATAAAGACTTAGCACATACCCAACATGAAACTCCAAGCTGGCAGAAAAACCCAAACAAAAAGCCTACATGCACCCCTGGAAGGACATAAGTCTCCACACAGCTGCTGGAAAGAGCAAGCTCACTACCCAGCGTCACAACTGAACAGCTGTGGAAGCTGCAGTCAGCAGCTGCAGAGCTGTGGACAGGTATCCAATAATTCCAGGGACATCCCTATTCATCACCCAACACATCTGAACTGGCAGCCACTCATGTATAAAACCAGGCTCAGAAGAGTAAGAACCATTGATCAGCAAGGCAACATCACAATGTGGTTTTGTCTCTGCTGCAAAGTTCGGCTCTAACCTCCAATCAGTCTCTACTGAAGCTTGCAAGGAACAAGGCACTTAGCACAGGAAAAAAGTACCATTGATATTCTGGATCTCAATGACTCCAGGGGAAAAGCACTTCTGCAATGTCTCAGCTGCCTCATCCTCAATAGGCTGCAGGAGAGTAATGTCAGGAAGCAGTCGATAACTGGCTGTGGCCACAGGAGAAAACTTGGCATGATCCTTACCTGTATGAAGAGTTAAGAGTCAAGGATGAGAGCAGGCCTCAGGGAAGAAGGATGCTCAAGTTCCAGGGGAAAAGCCAGTTCTCCACCCTTCCCCATGACACTGCAGTGCCCTAATCCAAGCACTCACATTCCTTGTCCCACTGCCAGGGAGCCACGACTCACCTATACCCTTGACACAGTGCATAAGCACATCTATTTCCTGTCCGGGTCGCAGCAGCGCAATGAGGATGTCATCGTGAACAGGTCGGAAGTCAGCATCTGGAAAAAGGTCTGTCTGATTCCCCAAGGGCACCCATGTCATGTGTTTACTGTACACTGCAAAGAGAAGCCACAAGCATCAGCCCGCTGCTGCCTCAGAGCAGGTCACTCACCTGTACAGGACTGGAGATAGCAAAAAGTAAGTTCAGCAGAATGGAATCAACTCTCCCTGTGAGCACAAACGGCTGAGAAAACAGCCCAAGTCCTGTCTTCTAAGACCAAAAAGGGAAAAAAAAAAAAAAAAGACCTATTTTTACGAGACATCTCACCTTTATGATTGAAATACAGTTCATCAGGATCAGATGATTCCTTGGCAGCCTGAGGGTTTCGTTTGCATTTGATTTTCAGCTGAAACTGCAGAGTATCAATTTCAGTGCCTTCCTGATCTCCTGGGAAGAAAGAGGCGCATGAAATCACACTTCTGCTCCGTTTACAGGAGCCTGATTTCCTGCTTTGAGAGAATCCTTCAATATTTCCAGTCTATCCAAGACTCTCACCTTGGTTTCTGTACTCAAAGAGCCGAGGGTCAGCTCGGATAGGGATGAGGCCTAACCGATGAGCCAGGATTTCATCCTGCACAATGGATGTATTGTTGTACACAAAGACCTTCTCTACAGCCATCGTTGGCACCTCAGGGAGACAAAGAGATCAAGCCAGCCTAAGACAATAGTTGAACCACAGTGCCAAGAGATTATCCAGCTCAAGTGTCCCTCCTCTCCCACAAATAACTGCCATGCAGACTATTTTGAGTGGTATTTCTGCCAAATCAGGCTATACAATATACCCTTACACCCCATCTACTCCCATGCCCGGTTTCTTTTAACAATCAATCGCAAGAGGTGAGGGGCAGGAGAAAGCGCTTTGGGGCATCCTCAGCCTTTTAGTACTTGGCAGCATTCTGTTGGGTTGGCAACCCCGCTGTGTCGAAAAGGCTGACCCGCAGCCACTACCAACAGCACTCCTAGGACCAGCAGGCGGTATCGCCCTTGCTGCTAAAGCCCTAATTCTCTTTAGGTTCCTGGCACACGGCGGAAAACACTTGTGCTTCTGTTCCAAAACCCAGATGTCCCAAGGGCTGACCCAAGGCTGGACATTCCACGCTCCCTGTCAGGCAGGCCTTAGGCCGGCACCCGCAGGTGAGCGCCCCCGGAGCGGCGGTACCTCGGCGAGCAGGATGCGGCGGAACGCGTTGGCGATGGCGGCGTCGATGCCCACCATGTCGAACTCCAGGGTGTCCTCTTCCTCACGGATCACGTCCACGCGGAACGCCTGCGGGAGCCGGGCACCGGGGGTCAGGCCGGCCGCGGAGCCCGACCCCGCACACC
>WEIU01006526.1:235854-282739 GCA_013389925.1 Aegithalos caudatus | reverse complement strand
GGGCGGCGCGGCCCCGGGATCGGCGGCGCTCCGAGCCGGGGGAAGATGCTGCCGGGGTCTATCCAGATCTCCGGGGAGACGCTGTCGGGGGCGGAGATCCGGGACATCTGCGAGAGCCTGCGGGAGAACTCGGTGCGGCTGCTGTCGCTGCGGGGCTGCCAGCTCTCCGAGCGGGACTTCGGGCACGTCTGCCGCGGGGTGGCCGAGTCCCGCTCCCTCGCGCAGCTCAACCTCAACCTGGGCATCGTCTCCAACATTAATCGCGTCAAGCAGCTGGCCGAGGCCCTGAAGACGAACCGCTCCGTTCAGTCCCTCTTGTGAGTACCGTGGGGCGGGGGGCTGCCGAGGGGGCCCCGGCGCCCTCCCGGGCGGGGACGGCTCTTTCGTGGGACTGTCAGCTCGGGGCAGCCCCTGAATTTGAGTCTTGTCGGGGGGAAAATGCCCTTGACGCTGCGGAGGGTAAGCCCCTGCCCGTCACCTGGCTGGGAGGGAGCCACCTCCTCCCCCGCCGGCTGGGCACGGCTCTGCCTCTCAGTCCCGGCCCTCCGGCCCCCGTGGTGGGGCTGCCCCTTCCAACGCTGGCATCCTCTGCACCCTCGTCCCGGCCGGGAGGGGACGGCCACCGTAGCGGCCAGCCGACCCTAGCGACAGAGGCTTCCCAAAGCCTTTTGCCCACTTGGGGTTAGTATGTGTCATCCACCTCATTGTGTCTGTCTCCCTGTCAGGTTAGTTAGCCCCCAGGAAGGCGGCTCCGTAGTAATTTTCCCTTTTACCTGCACAGCCTCCATGGGAGTCCCCTGACAGATGCAGGCTTGGCTCTCCTCAACCCCGCTCTCTCCATCCACCCCTCGCTGGTGGCTCTGGATCTAGGAGACTGCATGCTGGGTGATGAAGGCATCAACCTTATCTGTGGGCTCCTGCCGCCTGATGGGGCCAAGTCTGGTAAGCACTAAACCCTCAGCCCTGAAGGAGGCAGGCTGTATGGTTTGCCAGGGCTAAGGATTTCTTTCCCCTAACTTAACAAAAGCGGATATGTCAAGCAATAGACGAGGGGTTCCCTTGGGCAGGTTTGGGCTTTCTGCTACTGATCTGTCCTGATGGCAGTTTGGAGCTCAGGGACTAACAGGTTGCTTCTGGTTCATGTCAGCAGCATTTGAAACTGGAAAAGACAGCTTGGACTTTGAATTTATTATTTTGCTTTTGTGTGTTGATAATCACCATAGATAAATCCATTGTGCGCCCCTGCCTCAGCACTTAGCTTTATTATCGGTGCCTGGGAGTCGTCCCTGCTTGCGGGTGCACTCCATGAGTATGTAGTTGCATGATCACAGCCTTCATGCCAAGACTCAGGTCTTTGCAGGGAATGATCTTTGGTGCTGTTAGGCCAGTGACCCACTCAAGCTGAGAGCTGGCATGTGCTGAGGTAATACTACTCCTTTCTTCTGACTTTCAAAGTGCTTTCCACCTTTTCCCAGCAGCACCTCCTCCTCTGTGTGTGCGCACAATGCCACTGATGCTGGTATCTCTGCTGGCCACCCCTCTCAGGTGCAGGCTTCAGAGCCTACTGTCCCTGTTATCCTCTCTCCAGCCTCATGCCACCTTCTTCACCCAGTCAGTTGTCTCACACATCCCTTAATTTCTATTGTGTTTCCTATTTAAGGTAAGCAGGACGCAGGTTGGGAGAGCAGATAAATGGGGAAGTCGCAGCACGGTTAAATGAAGGGCCACAGCTGAAGGCAGTGAAATATTTCACTGATCGCTGAAATACGTGATGACAGTTGTCAGAGCAAACCAAGCCCTTAAGCCCTGCAGAGTACAGGGGACACAACCCAAAGCTGTTCTGGTGAGCTGAACAAGTTCTGTGACTGTTTTGGGGACCCTGAGGCTCTGGTTTGGCTTCTCTCTCTTCTCCAGGCCTCAAAGAGCTAACACTGAGTGCCAACCCAGGCATCACAAGCAAAGGCTGGGGACGCCTAGCCATTGCAGTGGCTCACAGCTCCCAGCTCCGTGTGCTGAACCTGGACTACAACCCCCTAGGTAAGCTGGGGGCTGGGGAGGAGGAGCGCTGCTGCCTCTCAGCGTTGTGTGATTTGCACCAGTGGGTGGCCAGGAACCAGGCTCTGGAGAGGCAGTAGAGGATCAACAGTAGGATGGGGCAAGTTCCTCGCATAGGTGCCCTCTGTTCCCCAGCAGCAAGTTCCCCCTGCCAGGCACCTTCAGCTGTAGGGAAAGCCACCCTGACTGCTCTGCTTGTGTGAGGAGGCCACGTGCCCTGCGGGGAGGTGCAGGAAGGAGCCTGTGCCTTGCCCACTCCACCGCCTTTGTCGTCATGTTTGACCCTCCACGTCTCCCTTCTTCCTGAAGCCCTGGGCGCTGAAGCTGGCTTGGCAGATGCAGTATGTCCCCACACTCCCCCCTTCATCTTCCTGGAGAAGCAGGGAGGAGGAGGAGGAGAGCCTGGCACTCGTTGCCATAGAAACAAACTCTCTCCTGCTCTGCTGCAAGGTGGTGAAGAGGAGATCGGGCCATGCCTCTCTGAGCATCCGGATGTCACTCCCCTCCTCAACCTGTCTGCAAGCAGAGCCTCCCCCAGGCCCTCTTCGCTGACCAGGTACCTCCTCTTGGACAGGAAAAGCCCCAGGGCGTTACTTGACAGCAGTCTGGGTTTTGTTCCAAGAGAAGGTGTCGCGGTTGTATGGCATCTTGGCACTCGGCAGAGAATGTCAGAATGCATTCTGGAGTCTTGTCTCTTCACCAACATCAATCTTCAATGCTCCTCACCCTGCTGCATCCCCCCTCAAGGTCTACCCCCTTTGCAGGGAGGCAGTCTGCCAGCTGGTGCAGAGTCCTCTGTCTGACTCCAGCCTTTCCCTAGACTGAAGTATTCAGCTCTTAATCTGTGTCTGGGATGCCCTACAGGGACTGTTAAAGGCCCTTGCCTCCTTGAGTAAGAAGGAGATTTGGGAAAATACGGTTCTTTGAGGAATAAAACCAGTTTCACAGTGTTCCTTTGTGTTCCCCCTGATTCTCAGTGACTGCTCCCATAACCACAAAATGGTGCACCTTTCCTAGTCTCTTTTCTCAGTTAACAGCTTTTTTCCCACCGTGAGGTAACAGATTGGGAAGGTTGTCTGATGGCAGAAATACGCAGAGGATGTTCCGACAGCCCCAGGCGCACGAGGGCCCCTGGCATTACATGAGGGAAGGCAGGCACTGCTGACAGCCCAGCTTTGCTCCTCCCACAGGTGACCAGGTAGCCGGGATGCTCGCTGTCGCTGTGGCCTCCAGTCGAACCCTCGAAGTGCTGGACTTGGAGGGAACAGGACTTACCAACCAGTCTGCTCAGGTATGGGAGCCCACAGTTCCTCTGCAGCATCCCTGGCACCTCAAGGGCACAGGTCTGGGCGTCTGCAGAGACCCCAGGACCCACACCTGCCTCCGACCACACACGCACTCCCTTCCCTCCCTGCACCCGGGGGGGTTCTTGCTTTCCCCTGGCTGTTTTCTTGGAAGAAATTAGGTTGGATTTTTGACTGAGAATCGGAACTAAATCTCTGTGGACAAACACAGGCCAAGGCTTAGTTCCACAGACTCTCCTCTCAGATCTCCAGCCTCTAGTGGTAAGAGGGAATGGGCCTGGATGTGTGACAGCAACAGTGTAGAGCAGTCCCGTCTTTAGATAGAGCCAGAAAATCTGAGCTTGGCTCTTCCCAAAGGAAGATGGGAAGTCCTCAGTCTCATAAAGCCTGATGAAGGGAGGTCAAGGCCAAGGGAAGGTAGAAGTAAGGAGAGGGGGGATGGAGTTTGCAGGGAGACAAGCACTGACACTTTCTGCTCAGCTTTTGTGATGCTTGTCAGCCTGTTTATCTCACTCTCCCCCCAGACCTTGCTGGACATGGTAGAGAATTACCCCACAGCCCTACGGACACTCATCCTGGCGGAGAACAACATTAGTCCCGAGCTGCAGCAGCAGATCTCTGATCTTCTCTCAGAGGGTGAGGAAGAGGAGGAGACAGAGGCCCACGAAGTCACAGCCAGGGAGAAGAACCCCTGGATCTGTCAGAACAGTAAGAGCTTCGGGAGCTGGGCAGGGGGGCAGGAGTTGAGGGGCAAGGACTGGCGTGTATGGGGTGTTTCCAGTGCCACTGGCCTCTTGCAGTGGGGTTGGTGGGTGGGTCTGTCCCTTCTCCCCATGAACTGGAGGACATACAACCTCCGTGGAATACACACAATCTCCATGGAACACACACAACCTCCATGGAACACATACGCCTCCAGGCGTGACCTTCATGTTAAACAGCATTGGGCTGCACTGCTCTTGGAAAGGCAGCCTCCAAGGACAATGCAGCTGCTGCAAAGAGTGGAAACGGTACCTCTGAGGCATTTTTCCTGATGCTGCAGGAACAAAATCTGAAAGTCTTAAAACTCAAGGGCAGGAATATTAAAAATCTTGGGAACCTTTGCCAGATATCCTAGCCAAAACTTGTGTCATTCCTCACTGTTTCCAGAACCTCCCTGCAATCCGCACAGCATCGGCTGTTTCTATCTCTATGTCCCAAAGGTTAGCCAGGTGCCACCGTCTGTCTGTTGCTTGTAATGGAAAAAAGGTGTATTATGGAGATAGCAGTAGCCTGTTCTGTGCAGTTTGCATATATGATATTGTATTTTCTCATGCCTACCTTGTGATCCAGCTGGTTTGTGGGTTTGCTTTTCTTACCTTCATTTGTCCTTCACCCCTCACAGTTCTCATATCATACTACCAGCAGACAAGCACAACCAACCCTTGAGCCTCAAAACATCTGGATCCACATCTATTAAACCCATAAAAATAATTTAGTGACAGTTTGGCCAAGTTTTGGATCTATTTTCCAGAAATTGATTCCAGAACTAGAGATTCCCCTGCAGTAGTTTTGAATGTGCAGTACTTCCACTAGGGATCTCCTCCCTCCTATCCAGAAAAAAAAGGGTTTTTTTCAGTTTCAAAAGGCCTCTGGATGGGAAAGTGGTACCCTGCTAAGTTTCTTACTTGCTATGCGTGCCCATTCTCCTTGCAGTTGATTCACTTGCGGTGGAGAGTCACAGTGTTCCTGGCTGTTGCTCTAAGCCATGGCAGAGCCAGCAAGCTGCCCTCACCTCCCAGGGCCCGCAGGGGAGGACTGCACAAACCCTCCATTCATGCAGTGCAGAAAGTTAGTATTTCCAGGGCTCTGCTGCTGTAACATGGCTGATTGCCCATGGCATTCCCTGCTCTTGGGAAGGCAACACCACCATCCTGTGTGGTGTTGGTTGGCTTGCCGCCTGAAGCCTGCCCCACCTGGACACTGTCTCTACTGAAGAACACTCCATGAGTGTAGCTTTAAAGGCCTGTGCAGGATTGGGCAAGGGCACGGCTGGGCCAGCACAGCCAGGATCACCTGCACGTCGGGACTACTCAGATCTGATGTTCCTCTGGCCTCTTGCTGCTGTCTCTGCTTTCTCCCCTTCCCCAAAAATCTGTTCCGCTGTGTGGCCAGAGCAAGCTTAGTTCCTACTTAATCTCACACTTCTCTCGGCAGTTCTCTTCCCACCCTGCGGTGTTTTAATTCCTCATCCTCACCTCTGGATCTGGACTACAGCCCTGCGCTCTCTGGCAGCCCGAATGGCTCACGGTTCTCTCCCTGTCTCGACACAGATTCCAGCTCCCAGATGGTCCTGATGACGTCAGGCCTCGGTGACAGCCTCTTAGCAGAAACAGAAATGTAGCTGGGCTACCCTGCCTGCTTCTGCCGAGGAGAGCCCCGAGCACCGCCAGCCCCAGCCTCCGCTGGGCTCCCCAGCCCTCTTCTCACACATCTCAGCTCCTGTCGATGCCTCCCTGGGCTCTGAGCAGGAGCCTGGTCCAAGCGAACCTCCACACACGTCTCTGTGTCGTCACACGCCTCGCCGGCCGCTTGTGATTGTCCCCGTCGCCGCATGTGTAGCTCACGCCGCCCTGCCACCCCCACGCTCGGCTGCGCCCGCAGAGCGCAGGCTGTATTTATTCAGATGTGTATAAGAGATGTCCTTTCTATCGCTTGTACTGCTGTCGCGATGAGACTTTTATAAAGGTCACAGATATGGTGGCACCACTCGCCAGCGTCCACCTTCGCCACTGTGCGACCCCGGGAGGGCGCCGGCAGGTACGGGCAGGGAGCGGCGGGTACGGACAGAGAGNCGCCTCAGGGGCTGTCCCGCGCCTCCCGAAGCCCCACGGCTCGGGCCCGGCCCTGGGCACAGACAAGTCGGTGACATCCCCGTTTTCCGTCCCCCAGGCCTTCCCTCGGGCCAGGAGGGAGCGGGCTGGGCTAATCTAGCTTGCAGGGAGCTTGACACCAGCCGTGCACACCCTGCTGGAGGCTTCAGCCCGCACCAGCACCGTGGGTTGTGCTGCTTGGCCAAGCGTCCCCTGACAAGGAAGATCGTGTTTCAAGGCTCAGATTAGGCTAGAAGATTAAATTGTGGCAGCAGCTGCTACTCAAGGGAACGAGGAATAAAATCATTAATTACGGGGACAAAGAAACAAGACACTCTTTCCAGTGTTAGGCTTGCAGGCAGCCAGGTCAAAAAGGCACAGGCAGCCTAACTTGGGAGATGGAGGAAAGTGCATCACAGCCCTCTGACCTCTGCAGCACCCTTCAACATGAAAAGGAAACACTTCCAATCGTCTGTGTCAGCATCCTGCACGAACACTCTGCCTCGTGGTTGGAGGGCTTCCTGCCTCGGTTATGTCCAGTCACCCCCAATCCTTCCTCCTCACACAAAATACTGGATCTAGAATTATAAACCTCTTAGGAACCCTAGCAAGGGAGTATGTTACATGGTCCCATGTCACTCCATCTCTGAAGTGATACTTTCAGAAGACTCCAAAAGGCTGGGACTCCAAGAAAACCAAGAACTATTAAACGGATTAGCTACACCTTACCCTACACTAGATGAGAATGTGGAGGTCTGCTAGAAGACAGATCAGCCAGCAGTACACAGTCAGCCAGCAAAATATGTGAAATGGGGTAGGCAGAATCTTAGGAGTTACACTGAGGGGTGCTTACAGCACCAGCTTACAGGTCACAGGATCGCTCTCCCTGGAAGAGACAATGGGTGGTACACACAGTTCAGCAAACTTGGGACACTGTACCATGAGTAGCTCTACACCTTTACATGTTCAGGATCATTCCAGTCCAGGTTTTATCTAGTATCAAGTACAATATAGCCATTGCTATCTACTTTTAAAATAGTTTATTTCTGGTCTTAAAATATACATCAGTTTGAAAATCTCAGAAAAAAACACATTAGTTACAGATTAACAGTCTGGAGTTGGGACATTGGAAGTGGGATGGGCTCAAGGCCCCAGAGCCAATACTGCTGGAGGTGGGCAGGAGTGCAGAGGCACAATGCCCACAGGGAAAGAGAGGGCTCTGCTGCTTGAGGCCACCACTCCCCCTCAACCTCTGCCAGCAGCCTAATGCTGCAAAGCACAAGTGTCTGGTGAGGTGCCGGGCATACCTTTGCCACCCCTCCACTTCACTGTTTTGCTTTTCAGTCTACCTTGACCAAAAGCAGAGCAAGGCCAGCTCTGTTCAGCACCATCAGCACCAGCTGCCTCAGCAAAAGAGTTTTGTCCACTGACCAGCATGCCACGATTGAGGGAAGATGGGGCTGAGCCCTGTGGGGGAAATGCCTCCCCTGCTGCAGGCCACCAGCAGCCTCAGAGCCAGAGCAGCTCACTCAGTGAGCAGCCAGCCCCAGGTGACACCTGTGAGGCAGGATGTGGCAGCTGCTGCAGATGCAAACCCTCGGCAGTGCTGCAGAACAAAAGAAATGCAGCAGTGGAGTGGCTGATGGCAGCAAACACAAGGACACCCCCTGCCTCTCCACAGCTGGGACAGGGGAGATAAACACTGCAGGCTGAGAGAAGGTTCTCACTCAGCACCGGCCTGTCTGCACAGCAAAACACTGCAGTGAAAGTGAAATACTGAGTCCCACCTCCCCACCAGAGGGTGGCATCCAGCTCCACAACTGTTCCAGGTGGGAAACAACTTGAGTGTGTAGGCAGCAGCTCTGCCCAGGGTACATAAAACAACCTACACATCTTGCCAGAGAGGCCTGCAGCTCCCTTTCACTGGCCCTGGAGCCTCCAGGCTCAAGCTGAAGCCCTGGCTGGCCCCAGCTACAAGCTGCAAGCCCTTCACAGAGACAGGAGACTGGGGAGGAGAGCAGGGCCCCCGGACAGCTCTTGGCTGCAAATCTTGATGTAAGCATGTGAACAGATGCTCCCTCCTGGAGAGAAGCATGCTCTCTTCCAGACCGGTGAAGAGCCTGCATGGTGTAGGGTGGGAGGACAAGACAAACCCAACTCAAAAACCAGACAGCAAGCTGAGGGCAGGGTTTGAAGGGGGTATGGTGAAGGGAATTGGGCTGTTCTCTGCCCCACACCCCCATGGAAGCCAAGAAACACCAGACAGACAAGGGCACAGGACAAAATTAAAACAGGAGGCCTGGGCTTTGTCAGCCCTCAAAAAAATACCTACATCTACAGACCCCTCCCTTTCCCTCCCCCCACAACAAGACACTGAGCACACAAGACCGAGAAGAAAAGTGACACAATATCACACTACGCTAGGTAAAACACGCAGAGCCCTACCCAGAAAGGGAGGCCCCAGAGAGGCACCAGAGCCTGGAGCCTCCCAGAGAAGGGGGCGTGCAAGGAGACCCTGGTGAAGGGCTGCTGCTGAGCCATGAGGTAGTGCATCTGCAGGGAGCAGCTCTTCAGCATGCTGCCCTTGCATCCCTGCTGGCCCTGCACCAAGCTCTTCCCAGAAAAACCTGGTAGCATCCTTACTCCTTGCTTGCCTGGGGCAAGACCTTGTTCTTAAATCTGGAGGGGTTTCTGCAGGCTGGAGGCCAGGATCTGAGGGAAGCACAGCTCTGGTAGCTGAGACTCCTCAACACACCCTCAGTGCAGGCATCAGACCGGCTGCCAACGGCTGTGTCTGTTTATGCGGGGTGGGGGAAAAGAAAAAACAATACACCCCAAAACCAAAGGCGTGGAAAGAAGAAAGAAGCCCACCCAAGAGCAAAGCACCAGCACCGTTCAAACAAAACAACAGCACAGAGAGGAGGGGAAGAGGTGTGAAGGAGGCAACACACAAACACAAACCCCATCGCCCAGGAGGCACTGCCTCCCCCAACCACCTCAGCAGGCAGCGCCCCTGCCCCACAGCACAGCCCCTGCACAGTGCCCCAGTGGGGACCAGGTGCTGAGCCCAGCCCTGGAGACACACGATGGCGACCTGCGGAGGCAGATTCTGGAGACCCACCCAGTGGGTGGCTGGGGAAAACAAAATCCAGCAGGAAAATGAGACACCAGCAATCCCAGCACATCCCCACGGCACACAGCCATCTGCTGGGAGAGTCCTCGTGCCCCACTCACAGCTCCTGGGGCTCCCAGGGAATCAGACACCACCACACAGGCACTCTGCCCTGTTGGCACAAGTTGAAAGAGAGCAGAGCAGCTGCAGGGAAACATACGAGAGCACCCAAGGCCTCAGGTACCTGAGTGGGAAGGGGGATGAGGGCAAAAAGAGGCACAGGCACCAGGACGAGGGGTACCAAGAATTAGCTCTGGTACAGGCACCAGTGTGAGGCTGTGAAGGGAGCTGCAAGTGTGTCAGGGCAGTGGGTGTGCTTCTGCACACTGTATGTGCTTGTACTGTGGGTCTGAGGTGCCAGGGAAGGGAGATCCCAGCTCCTCCAGGTAGCAAAAGAAGAGAATAAATATAAAATCTCAGAGCAGATTTCCCCTGGAGGAGGGTACTTAAGGGAGGCTTCTCCCTCAGGTGTACTGATGGGGGCATCCCACAGCTCTTCTAAGTGTGGCTGCTTCTTGCTGTGCCTCAGCTGAGAATGTTTCCCTGTTCCTGGGCTTGTGTCAGACTGTCCTTGCGATGTAAGTGGTGAACCCCCATCCTCTTAGGGCTGCGGTGCGGCCGACTGAAAGGAGGCTTGACCCTGCCTTCTCCACTTTCCTCTTGGACACCTCCTTGGGTGCTCTCCTTGTTTCCCTGGAGCAGCATTTCTCTCTCCTCAGCTGGGCTCTCAGGCAAGCCAAGGTCTACATAGTCCTTGTGCTTCTCTGGTGAGGGGCTTTCAGGCTCAGCAGTGCTCCCACCGCTTTCAAGCAACAGCTTCTGGGCTTCATCCTGGGAGAAATCTGTACCATAGTCTGAGGAGAAATGGCTCCTGCGGGCTCTGGACTCAGTGCTGTCTGTGTCCACACTCGAGTCCCGGCTCACGGTCCAGCTGCAGCTCTGTGCAGACTCCTCACCATCCGAGTAAGCTGAGGCTGCCCTACCCAGCTCCTGCATGGAGCGGCTGAACCTTTTCTGGAGCTCGGGGGCTGTGTCACGGCCGAAGGCCGTGCGGTTCATCAGCACCCGCTCTGAGGTGGGGGGTGCCTTATCCACAAACATGCGCTGCCAGTTAGCCAGCAGGTCCTCCTCGGAGCTGGCAGAGCTGGCAAAGGCGCTGGGGATTTGGGGAGGGCTGCTGAACGGGCTGCTCTGGGAAGAGCCGTGAGCCCTGGCTGCTTTGGGGGACTGCTGACAGGAACAGCTGGAAGCTGAACGGCGCCCTTCTGAAGCAGGGCTGCTGGGGAGTGTCCGGTGCCTGTCGCAGCTCTCATCTTCGCTCTGGACCAGGCTCAGGGAGATGGCCTGGCGCGTAGCATACGTGCAGTTGGGCAGGGGGCTGTTCTTCGGGATCCTTACCTTATCCTCAGAGAACTCAATCACTTTGCGCCCTGGATACATAGGATGGGGAGGTGAGGGAGTAGGGTATGGGCTTAGCTTCTCAAAGGCAGGCACCTCCTCAGGCACACTTTCCACGCTACTCTGCGGCTTGCAGCCACCGTTCTGCTGTTTCCCCACGTCTCCTCCCTCCTTCCCCATCTGCCCTGCACTGTTGCAGGCATCAGGAAGGGCTCCGCTCATGTCCACATGCACAAAGACGTCCTCAGCCATAGGACAGCTGCCACTGCTAGACTTGGCTGAATTCAGAATTAGAGATTCTGGTTTCTCCAAGACTCTGGCAATGATTGAGGTGGGCACAACATCAGACGCAGCCAAGGTGTGGGCTGCCTCCTGGCCAGGGCCCGCAGACTCCTGTGTGCTGTGCAAATGCTTATTCACCATGTCCTGTAGCTCATAGGGAAGCTAGGGAGAAGGAAAAGGACATTAGAAAGGGAATGCCATACAAGCCATTTAGTTTCATATAATCTGCCTTTTCCAACCAACCTACATGTGTATTTTGTAGTCATTATCTTGACATTCACCCACCTCGCCTTCAGAAGGGTATCTTTTTCCAAAGCAAACCTGCCCCACAAGTGACTAACAAGGCTCTAACTGTCACAGCAGTCATGCTTCTAGGCCATGGTTCACAGGCCCCATTTGGCAAAGTGAAGAGGTCAAGACAGCACATGGGCTCAGTCCCACATGCCTGTGAGCATAGCGATAAGGCCCAGCCAGCACATACTAGGAAGGGGTCTATTGATCTGTGGAAAATCAGCTGGTGGTTGCATTGAAGTGACTCTACAGCCCCCACTGCTGAGATCCACAGCGTTCCCTGAATGCATAATTGCAGCCATGCTGCCTTGGCAGCCTGCCTGCAGACCAGGATCGATGCCTTTCTGTGTCCCTACCAACTGCGACACGTCACCTCGCTTCCTCACTCTCTCCATTTCAGAGAGACAAACGTAGGGCTTATTACCAAAGTTGTTGGACTGGGGTCTCAACAGGGGGTACACACTACCCCTTTTCCTGCAAGTGGGCACTACTGCTCTCCCCATTACCCTGCCAAGCTGCCCTCACCTGGGTCACCACAGGCAAGTGAAGCATAAAGTGGAGAGCAGAGGCCCCCAAGCCACTCAGTGGCACAGCGAGGTTTGTCCCATTACAGACAGAAGGAAACTGCACCCACATCTGGGCATGCAGGGCTCACTGCATAACAACAGCTGGCTTAACACTGCATAACAACAAACCCCCTCCAGTGGAAGCCATGTGGAACACAGCGCTCTGGGGGCAGAATTCAAAGCTCCAGAGAGGGGGGACAGCTGGGAGAGAGGTCAAGGTTACCCAACAGTAACTGATACGCTGACCTCAAGAGTGCTAATTTGAGACACAATGGGGGAGGGTGACAGTGGTCACCTGCTAAATTAAAAAAGACAAGCATGTAGTTTTGCTGAGAGGAACAGAAGAAGGGACAGAGACTAGAGGTATGGCAAAGGGAGAGCTCAGCTACAGGCCTGCATACTTTCAACCAAAGAACTGATGTAACTAATGTGAAGGGAGATGAGAGCAGGAGGAGGTGAACTCCTCCACCCTCATCCCTCCCCACAAGGGGGAGTGAGTTGGTACCAGCTTCTCCTGCTCAGACAGCCCAGAAAACCCTGAATACTGCCTCACATTTTTCCTCAGAGTAGTAAGTGATGTCAGGTCAGACTACTGCTGCTTCCTATGAGGCATATGGCCCTTCCATGTGGCCAGGTGAGGAAGGAAAAAGGAAGGAACAGAGTAAGAGGGAGGTCTGTCCTCCTGCCAGCTACCAGCACACACCCAGCAGGCTATCAAGTTCAAGGTTATTGTGCTTTTTATAACAGCTCCTGGCTGAACTGTGAAATGGAGCTGTCATGAAAGAGGAGCTGGCAGAAGCTCTGTGCTGTCTTCTCAGTGGGAGTGGGAACAGGAACCTCCCCCCACCTCTGAGACTGAAGGATGAGAGGCCAGCAGCCCTGTGGAGAAAGCTGGAGAAAGCAAAATGCGGTCAAAGCCCATGAGCCCTTCTTTCCCACCTCAGCAGGATTACTACTCACATCAGCAAACTTGTGGTTCCTGAAGTGAGACTTGTTACACTTGAGCAGCTGTACTGCAAGGTTACAGTCCTGTCGATAGCGTTCCTGCAAGAGAGGGCACAGGTGTGTAACACTGTCAGACACTCCCAAACTCTTACCCAAAAAGGCACCACCTGACCAGATACTGCTTGAATAGAAGCCAGAAGAGGCATCTGATGAATCGCTCATGAGGGCACTGCCATTCCTTTCTCCCCACACTTTCGTGCATTTTCTCAAAACTCAGCCAAGGTGTCCCTTTCAACTCCTGTCCTTGTTGCTGGCATATCCTCTGTCATTGTATCAAGCCCCTCTCCCTCTGGGGATTTCAATCATCCCCCAAAAATCCCGCCAGATTTTCTCTCCCATCCCACAGTCCCACATATCTGATGAGGCAGACTGACTGGAGGGAGTTGAGAGCAGTTAATAGAGTCAAGCACTGGATCCAGGAACTTCTATATTAATGGTGTAAAAAAGCCATCAGCTCTCTCCCAGCTCTGGAGGGAATGACCCCTCCATTAGGGTACAGCCCAGACTCAGGTCAAACCCTAAGCTTAAAAGAGCAAATACATCAAACTTGAAGATCCATTCTTCCCTGTTCAACCCCTCAGACCCTCTTCTGTTTGTCCCTGCTATCATGCACAGTTCCTGCACTTCCACACACACTGGAGTCATCCATATGCTCCGTTACATGAATGACTCTGAACAAAAGGAAAAGCCCACACCTCACACACTTTCACAGCCATTTGCAGACTGACACTTACATTGAGTTCCTCCAGCTTATTGATGGTGGTTTTGGCATCAAGCAATTTATTAGTGAGCTCTACAATCTCCCAGTCCAGCGTCTTGCGGTCCATTTCTGCCTTTTTAATCTGGGATGCAAGAACACCAGGTTTAAAATTCCCTACCACAGAACTTGGCTTCACCACCCACCTCAGCCCAAGCATAGCACAATGACATGTTCAGCTGGGATACAAAAAACTTCCAGACAGACAGACAAGGGAGACAACCTTCTTCAAAGGAAGGTGATTCCAAAAGCCAAGTGGGACCAGCCACTCTCCTAGCTACAGAGACAAGAGGTTGAGTCTGAACGTCCTTAATGCAGTATCTCTTCTTGCAGCACTGGCAGGTTTCCTCTCTGCCCCTGGTTCCCATGGTGCCTCACCAAAAGCTAGTGGTTTTGAGCAATCAATCCCAACCTGCCACTGGTAGCAAAGACCTCTGAGATTGTGATGCCTAGCCCTCCTTCCTGGGGAAACAATAATATTTCCTGAAAAGATCCAGCAGTCAATACTGAATGGACAAAAGGGGGAAGGCATCATCTTGAACGAGTTTAAGCCTCGCTCTAGTAAGTGAAAGGACCTGTTGCTTCATTTGATGTTCAGCTAATGACCTCCCTAAAGCAGGCAACTTTGCCTCTTCAGACTCCCTAACAGTTCGGGTACAGGGCTGACAGAGACCCACCTGTAACAGCAAAGAGGGACAACAGCTCAGAATAACCAAGCTGTCGCTGTCTCAAAAAGTTCCTCTAAGCTGCCCAAGGGTGTTGTGGGGCTGTGAGCAGCAGGGCCAGCTGTACATCACAGGTACAGCACAGCAACAGGCAAGGGGGATAGGGGGGCCAGTACTTCCCCAGTATGCAGTCTCTTCAGGCACCAGCACAATGAATAATTGCTAGTGAGTATTAACCCAAGAAATTCAAGTTCTAGAACCAATGAAATCTCATCCTGGCCTACACAGAGGCAATCAACACCTCAGCTATTTGACTTGCCTGCTCACAGCTCAGAAGGGGAAGGAAAGGGAGCAAACGAGGCTCACAGCCATCCATCCACACCTTTGTGCAGTGCCGCAGCTTATGGGCACCACTTCCCAACATGCCATGCTCCAGCTGGCTCAGAGTCAAACACTCCTAAGATGGAGCCCTGCAAGCTAGGACCTGCTGCATCTGCGGGCAGCTGCTGGATACCAGGTGAGCCCTTGGCTGGACCAGGGCCGGGGCCCCTCCATCTGAGATGGTGTATGTGGGATTGACAATGAGACCAACAGGCTGAGACACGTATAGAGGAAAAAGGAAAAACACACAAACGAAAAGACGCAACTGCAAAAATCCAGCTTTGGCTGAGAGAGGCCTGAGAGGTGAGTGCGCCCAGAGTGTGCCAGCGGCAGCGTGGGGAGGAGAAAGAGAAAGAGAGGGGGAGGGAGAGAAAAGAAACAGCCATGAGTGTTATGAATGCACACAACAGACATACACACACATCGGCTCTGCTCTGACTGCCCCCATCCTCCCAGGATGACCGCCCCAAGACTAGCTGACACATCCCTGGCGTTTTCAGAGGGACTGAAGCAACACGACGGAATACCATGCAATTATGTTGTGAGGAACCAAAGCTCTCATGCATGACCAAATATGGGCTCAGTAAATCAAGAAAACCACTCATGACACCAGCCAGAATGGGGAGTAGATGGTCATGGCCAGAATCTCACCCCTCACCCACTGCCACATCTGCTGGGTAAAGACAGGGCCCATTCCCCCATCTGCTCCTAGGACACACTGGTCTCTTCCACCTCACCTCTCTAGTGACTTAATAGGGCACTCACCAGGGCATGCAGCTTCTCCTCCAGGTCTTGGTTGGTTCTCTGGGAAGCAGTGTAGCTATTCTGCAACCTACAAAGAAAGGATTGTATGCTTGGGAATGGATCTCAGGCACCTACTCGAGTTGCCTTCAGAGGTGCCAAGAAAACCACCAACTCTAGAACTCAGGAAGACTGCTACTAAGACAACCAGGCATATTAACTGTGCCTCACCTCTGACACATGATGGCTTTCAGACCCCAGGTTACTGGAGGCAAGATGAGGCTGGGGAGGGTGAAAGGATCCTGCAGGAGGGCATGTTGATGACTTTGGAGGACCCCTCTGAGCTATGTCACATCTAAGCACATGACCAGTGACTGGCACTTAATTTAATTGAGGTACTTTTCAGGTAAAGCAATGATGTATTTTCTTGCAGCCACCAGTGGCTTCTTTTTACATACATGCTTACATCCAAGAGATGAAGAATTCCCTGTCATCAGCCTTTCGTGCTGGCAGCATTCCTACACTGTACTGGGAAGAAATAATGGCTGCAGAGTCTTTATCTCCCCTAGAGTCTGGAGGTGCACCTTTTCAAGGATGCAGCACACCTTTGATTTGCACAACAGGGCACAGCCTGCTCACGCCAGCTGAGGGAGCCTTTGGTGTGAGGGATCTTTCTAACTGTACCCCTCTCATTTTCATTGTCATACCTACGGAATTTGTCCTTGAACTTCTCCAGCTCCTCACGGTTCTGGCCCAGTTCCATCTCCAGGTAGTCCTGACCTGACTCCAGTTCCCTCTCCATTGCCTCCATTTTGTTAGTCACATATGTCAGCCGTCGACGAAGCTCCTCATTCTCATGCTGCAGTAGCCTGGGGCAGGAACCAGGAGCAAGGTGCCACTGAGTGCACAAGGAGTATTCCACACCAGCACCCCCATCCCACTGCCCCGCACCAGGGCCCAAGAGCCCTCACAGGGGCCCCAGGAAGTCAGGAACTGAGAGCTCGGGAGACTCCAACACTTGAAGCAAGAGGTACATATCTGTCAGGACAGACAGACAAACACTCTTGGAGCAGGGGCAAAGAAGCACATGCCAGCTGGCCAGCCATGGCTGCAGCTCCCTCTCGGGTTACAGTGCTTGCATAAAGACAGATGAGCTGCACAGCTCCAGTGTCCCTCACTGATGAATGAAAACCAATCAATAATTTATCCCAGTCCAGGTTAGAAGAATAGAAGGAAAAAATCCTTTCTCCACCTCTGTTAAAGATTTATCTACTTTCTTTCCCACCCACCAACTCCTCTGCCTGCACCTGCACTGGGGGTCCATGCTTCCCCCTCCTCCAGCAGGAGGGACGTGCAAGGCACAGGTTGGCAAGGCACAGACCAAAGCTCTGCCCACACGGCCCCAAGGAGACTGAAGATCTGAGAGGAGCCTGCAGGGCCAGTCAGCTTCACTGTGCAGGTGGCACAGGCAGGATGTGAGGAATCAGCACCCACACAGTTGCAGTATGACAGGCATAAAGGGGGAGCAGGACACTTACTTCATCCTTTCTGCATCCGTCAAGGGTTCCTGCACAGGGAAGAAAACAGCTGTGAGGTTCTTTTAGAAGAGGAGGGGGTCTCTCACCCTGTCCTAAAAGGCAGTCTTGGTTGCTAGACCCTAGCTGTGACTCTTCCTCCCCTGCTCTGACAGTTCATACTAGGCAAGCTTAGAGCTACAGGGATCTGTACACACTGTTCAGCTGTCTGATACTAAAACACACTGTGTGTCTAGTTCAGGGTAGAAGAGCTGGACTAGAAACCACCACGCTAGTTAGGTAACTTTACCCTCCCATGGTGCAATCTCAGCATCTTTTGTAACATCAGCACCTTAGCAGGTGTTTCAGCTTCCTCCACATCCACAGCTGGTGGGCAGCAGAAATCTCACAGGCCAGCGTACACAGGATTCACTTGTTACCACAGCAATCACTTGTGGGGCCCCTGAAGCCCCACAAAAATCCTGACAGAGAATCATTTGGGAGCTGAGAAATGTGGCTACTAATTATACCACACAGATTGTACTGCAAGAAAGGTTTCTTTCTGCAGACCTGAAAACAACCACTGTAACTATTATAGGATAGCAAAAGAAACACTAAAGGTCAGAAAAGCCTGTAAAAGAAAGTGTTATGGGCAAGGTCCCCAGCGATAGCTGGAGCAGCACCCTGCAGAACAAGGAGACAGAAAGCAGTGACAAGAGCACACAACTCAGCTATTTTGAACTCTGTGCTAACCCATGAGATGGCTGCTGCCTGCCAGGATGGCTGGGAGATATTTAATTAGCACTAGAATCAACTGTATTTTTTGTGAAAGCCCAAGACTCTCACAAAGCCCAAACTGCCCCACGGATTTTTTTGGTGTTTGATACCAAGAGCACTTCACAAACCCAAGTGGTGCCACACTTTAGACAGTCTATTAAGTGTCACAGTCAGCCCTAGGCCGACAGACCGTGTCAGACAGCCAAGGACAAGGCTGTTGAGCTGCTAACACTTCCATAAGGTACACAATCCCAGTTCTGGCCTTAAGACCTCATGGGGCTGCTTCCTTTATTAATTCATGCTTTAAAAGAATGGTCTTCAATACCTGCATATACCCTCATGTTCCTAAGGGCAAAGCATCAATCCATTCTTTTCTCACCTCCTGACCCCACATGGCAGTCAGTTAATTCACACAGAATTATCTAGCAACTGCCTCCCCTGCCCCCACAAATAAACAAACAGCAGATGATAGTGACCAGGCAAAGGGGATAATGTGATTCTTATTAATACAAGGTAATGGCATTGCCTCAAAGCGGGTTAGAGAAAAGAGGAGAAAGCTTAAAGGACCTAAAACAGCCACCATACAAAGATCCAGTACCCTGAGACAGCCAGGCACAGGGCACACACAAAGCTCCAGGAACATCCCAGCACCTCCTGACAATGGAGCTGCCTGCCTCCTGCACACAGCTACTGCCCACCAGCCTGAAGGGCCTTCAACTGGCAAACACCTGGGAAGTCTGCAAGTGGGGAGAACAGCACCAGTTTCTACCTTCCTTAACTCCTGGGGCCAAAGGGAAGCTGGTTACTTCCAGGAACATATACCCAACCTGTAGCACGGCCATGAGTGGCACCCATAAGAGCAGCTTCTGGTGATTAAGCAGCCAAAGATGAGGTCTGAGGGCCTGCCCTCACTCTCTGCCCTGGCATTACAGACTAGATGAGATCCAGGTAGGGGTTTGGCCTTTGTGAGAGCCCTGCCTGCAAGTTGGTGACCCTGGCACCTACCTTGTTTAGTGCCAGGTTGAAGGAAGGGGAGGATCTAGATGGGGTAGGCCCCTCCTCCCGACTCCAGCATGTTGGAGTGGAGCAGGATCCTTTCTCTGGGTAGTTCGGCTCCACTGCACGCTTCTGCCCAAGCTTAGCACACTGATGGTGTGGCTGTGATAGCTGTGAACAGGGACTGCTTTCATCCCTTCTGCCCTCTGCACTGCTTTTCCATGAAGACAGTGAATGCTGCTGCCCAGAGGATGTCCCTGCCAGCCCCAGGTCTGCCAGCTGCTGCAGCTCATACTGACACAGATCTACTACCCTTCTCTCCAAGGAAAGTTTTCCCTTACTGTCCTTCCTCCCAAGGACAGGTTTCTTTCTTAGTCTGGAAACTCTCTCAGCTTCCTCAGCACACTTTCTCTGGCCCGAAGCCATTCCCAGCCCCTCACTTTTCTTTTCTGCTTTTCTTCTGCTTGGGCAGGGGGATCTTTCAGTTGCATGCTTGGTTTTGACCCCTTTCTGGCGACCTTCCCCTTGGCCTTCTGGAACGGAGCTTCTGGGAAAAAGGGGGGAGTTCTGGTCTTGTTCTGCTCCCCTGGTCTCTCCCAGCGAGCGCAAGCGGTTGGGACTCAGCAGCCGCTGGGTAATCTCATCCAGGAATTTGGAGAACTGCAGTTTTTCCTCTGTGATCTTCTCCCTGCGCTTGATAGAGTCAGCGGCCCTGCTGCTGCTTTGCTCCAGGGAGCGCTTCTCCCCAGGGCTGAGGCAGAGCTGAGGATCGCTGTATTTGCGTGAGCCACGGCCACGGCAAAGCGTCTCTACCGAGCGGGACTTGCACAAGCTCTCGGGGCACGAGCCAGTCATGTTGGTCTGCTTCAGGATCCCCTTGAGAGGCAGGTGCGTAGAGGAGACACGGAACTTCCTCGGTGTCAGGACTTCAGGAGGCTCTTTAAATATAAGCGAGCGTTCCAGGCTTCTGCTCTTGAAAGAGCAAGCGGGATGGTGTCTTTCATCTCCAGACACCAGGACCGTCTCCATGCTACGGCTCACAAATTTGCTGCGGCGCCCACGACTGCGGTTTGGGCACCGCTTCCCACTTCGCTGCCCCATCTTCCCACCACGCTGAAGCGCTGGAGAGACAGTCTGGCTCTTGACGTTCAACTCTGCTCTGCACCCTGCCACTTCCTTCTCACTGCTGGACTCCAGGGACCACGAAGAGGAGAAGTTCAGGTTGCAAACCTCAAACCCCTCTGCCCGCTCGAGCTGGCCTGCCTCGGTGTAACTAAGCCCTATTTGCTGGTGCAATGGTGTTAAGCCCTTTGTCACCCGGCAAGCCGTTACCTGACTCTGCTCAGCCAAGATCACTCCGTCCTGGTCGTCACGAAGGATGGGCACCTCGTGTCGGATTTCGCGATGCTGCGGGGGCGCCTTGCGGTAAGGCTTCTTGGACGGGGCCGTGCTCGACATCCTCCCGCCTGCGTGGCTCCCAGAGCGGGTTACCTACCAACAGCAGAGAGCGCAGACAAGAGAGAGTCACGGCTGCTCCATCGAACCCGAGAAGCGAGCCAGCAGCAATTCGGCTCCCCTGGAGTCCAAGAGCAGGTCCCCATGCAGAGTGCTAAGAGAGCAGGTAAAGGATGTAGCCACAAGCCTCGAGCAGCAGCTGCAGGAGAGGGAGCAAAGTAAGAGGTAGCTGTGTCCTCCCAGCCAGTGAGAGCAGAGGGCTGGCACATCCTCTCCCCCCTCCACACACGCTCACTCACGTACTCGTGTGTGTCCGGATTATATATAGCAAATGAGAACAGACCTCACAGCAGCATATCGATTAGGCTCTTTGGGAAAGGCCTTTTTCAATATGGAAACTGCAAGCAGCAGTGACAGCTGGAGCAGGAGTTATTGATCATGTCCTGTCACTGTCAGCAGGGACTATGTGGGAGGAGATTTCAGCCATTAAAGAGCCCAGAAGTTTTTGGCTTACACCGGGACCCCAGTGTAGCAGACCACAGGAGATTTATCAGAAGGAGAACTGATTACTCTGGCAGAAAACACAAACACAACTCCCAAGTCACAAGTGGCATCAAATTAGGGAGCAATAATGGTTTCGACCCCTTGGTTCTTAAGGCCAGATTTTGCAACACAGGATCACAGAATGGTTTGGGCTGGAAGGGATATTAAAGATAATCTCATTCCAATCCCCCTGCCATGGGTAGGGGCATCTTCCACTAGGCCAGGTTGCTCAGAGCCCCATCCAGCCTGGCCTTGAACTACCTGGGATGAGGAGCTCACAACCTCTCCAGGCAACCTGTTCCAGTGCCTCACCACTCTTAGAGTGAATAAGTGCGCAATATGTAGACATGCAGCTGTACCACTAGTGGAAAGATTAGTTCCTTCACCCTAGCTATGCTGGGATTCTTCCTGCTGCAGGAGCAGTACAAGAGCAAAAAACAGGGTAGAAGAAAAGCAGCTCTCTTGTATACATGGAAGAAACACCTTTCTTTCCATCTTCTGTATCTGCAGTTGAGGGCAGGAAGACTTCTCACAAGCAGCCAGAATGTCAACAACCCTGTTTTACACAAGACAAGAAGTCTCAGAGCTGTCAAGCAGACACTGCAGAACCAGACTTTCCTCAATAACAACATATGCATAGTTGTCCTATACTTGGAGAAAGTGTCCAATTCTCATTCCCCTTGCACTCAGCAAGCCTGGCATCTCTGCAATCCTGACTTGCAGCCCCTCAAAGTGCAGGACCTGGGTCCACTCAGATGATGCTCTCCTCACTCCTACAAGCAGGGCCACACAACTCCCCGTTACACACCTGCAGGCAATGGCTGCCACAGGGCCCGTGACCAAGCAGACTTCATCTGCTTTGTGTGTTGGACAGTGGCATCTTACATGGGAGGAGTCTAAATGGAGCCTCAGGAATTCTCTCCAATTCTTATCTGCTCTAATCTAGCTGCCTCTTATGAGGCCCAGACTGAGTCCCCTGAGAGGAAGGCAAGTGGGAGGTGTCTGCACCAAGCACAGAGCAGTCCCAAGCCCTAACAGGCTTTAACACTTCACAGGTACATTTGCAAACTGTCCTTCACTCTGCTATAAACACAAGCTGAAAAAAAGTTTCTTGCACCTTTCCACAAACACGAACAACTTCCTAGGACTACCCTGTAAATCTTGCCCATCAGAATGCTAGTAACTTCCCCTTGCTGCAGCCCCTCCCAAGTCCCTTCTCTTAGAAAGATTCAAGTAGATGCAAAGACCTCTAATATTTTAGAAAAATTACATCCGTAATACTGAATGCACATTTCACTGCAACCCTAAGCAAAACAGGTAGGTCTGATTTGCTGGGAAGACATTTCTCATTTTTCAAAGAGAAAGACTGAAAACATGACCAGGAGAAGGTTTGCAAATGGCCCACTATCAAACAGGTGGTCTAGTGGACTCTTCTCTCAATTTCTGCCAGGCTAAGGACAGGAGATGTGCATGAAGGTATGCCCAGCTGAAATCACAATCATTTCTCTGGTTTACAGGGACATGAGCACTTACCAGCCTGGGCTCAAATTCAAAGCCTCATGAAGCCAGGACACTCACTCAGATGACCTGAAGAAGATAAACAAATAGCTCAGCATCCACCAAAACAGCCAGCTTGAAATCTCATCCCATAAATATGTAAGGCATAGGGAATATTTATAGCCAAGGACAACTGGGATGGCGACCTCATTCCAGTACCCACCTCAATCTACATCAGATCATCTGAAAGCAAAGAAAATTAACTTAGAAGTACCTGGCCACATAGGCCAGCAAGAGCTGGAAAGGCACATGGCAAGGAACTGTTCGAGGCACTCAGGCACCTGGAACCACATAAACTAAAAATTCATGAAGCAATGGCTTCAAAGCAACATTGGTCCCAGAAAGGACTAAACAAACATCCTTCGGAATGGGATCCTCCCATCTAATCTTCCCTGCCACTGCAGAGGGATGCTAACTGTGGAGCCTTCAGTACAGAAGTTTGGTGGTGCTAACAATTATCTCACTCATCCTTTTAAGTCACTGCTTTTCACCCACAAATGAGCTGACAATTATCAGGCTCTTGTTTGAGCCAAAACATTTGTGCCTAGAGCTGTGATAACCCACACCTCCACAAAGGAGGAAGACAAGCTACTCTCTGACTTCCATCAAGCAGCATATCTCTCTACCTTGTTGTTAACAGACTTCTGTAAAACATCCAGACAAGAGGTCCAGAAACAGCCTTCCTCTCTGGTCAAAGTCTGGGGTATTTAACTGGTTTTGTCTGGGATAGAGTTAGTTTTCTTCCTAGTAGCTAGGAAGTGCTGTGCTTTGGATTTGGGATGAGAATAATGCTGGTAACACACTGATGGTTTGGATGTTGCTAAGCAGTATTTACAGAGTCACTGCTTTCCAGCTTCTCACCCCACCCAGCAGTGAGTAGGCTGGGGAGAAGCTGGGAGGGGACATGGCCAGGACAGCTGAGCCCCAGTGTCCAAAGGGACACCACAGCACATGGCATCATGGTCAGCACACAGACTAGGGAGAAAGCTGGCCAGGGGCCACTGCTCGGGAAGTGGCTGGGCATTGGTCAGCAGGTGGTGAGCAGCTGCACTGTGCATCCCTTGTTCTCTACATTCTACTTATTTAATTATCATCCATTCCTTTTCTGTCCCATTTAACTGTCTGTATCTCAACCAACAAAATTTTACTTTTTCCCAAATCTCTCCTCATTCCACTGAGGGGTGAGAAGTGAGCCAACAGCTGTGTGATGCCTAGTTGTCAGTGGAAATCAAACCACAACAGGTAGCCATGACCACAAGAAGAGAATTAGGTTAATCTAGGTTAGTCAGCTGGGTTAGTCTCTCAGTAAGAGTGGCTGTGTGGCCATAGCTCTGACACAAGAGACTTCAGTAAAGCCTTCCTTTCCCTGAAGCACTATTGCTGCTGTGCTGCTTCTCCCATGTCAGTGGTATGAAGTCCTGGGAGGTGGCACGGGAGGCAGGGTTGGAGCAGTTACACACGCACAGGGAGAGTCAGAGTGAAGGTGAATGGAACAAGCAGGCAACCAGGACCATGCAAAATCAAGCTTTGCCAAAACAAACTGAAGAGGTGCCCCAGCTGGCCCTGCCCCAACAAGCTGTCTGGCCCCTTCCTTGCTACAATGCTGGACTCGAGTCTCAACTAGCACAGGGAAAAACAGCTTCACAACAGCAGAACTGCTCTGTGGGGAAAACTATGAGGGAAGAAAGAGAGGGACAACATGCACCTCCAGGAAGGATCAGGAATCTGCTTTTCCATCAGCTCCCAGCAGGAGTTGTTTCAGCATCCAGGCATAACCACCAGCCACATGGCAGACAGACAGAGGCTTCCAGGAACAGCTGCACCAGTGGGTCCACGCAAGTTTCCATTGCAGCTGTGCTCCGAACAAACATGCCAAAGGCCTCCCTGTCTCTCAGCACACAGTTCCTCAGGCTCAAACAGAACTCTCCTACTTCCTACCCTAGAGGCAGCAACTATGCTACCTACCATCTCATCCCTACTCACCTGGAAAAGATACCAGGATTTGAAATCTACCCTCATGATCTGAGAATTTCCATAGATACTCAAAAACTCGCAGGGCTGCCAAGTAATTTTCTTTCAGACAAGGACTTACAGATCCAAAGCGACGACGTGTCCAAACATTTCTGGTCGTTTGTCTCTGAATCAGCTTTCTCCTGTCAGCATTCAGCAGCATCTGGCCAACAGCTCCTGAAACATGAGAAAGGAAACTTGGTGTCAGTCACCTATCAGCACAAAACATGGAAACAACCAGGCATGCTCAGAGCAACCCATAGCCAGGTGCCAGGGCAGAAGTCAACAGCAAACTGCTGCACTATCAGACTATCTAATGCCAAGTCCTTCCACTGTAAGAACTCCGTGTCTTCACTGTATCCCAGAAAGCACAGGTCTTTTAACCATCTCTCCGCTGAGCAGGATGCCCGTGCAGACCAGTAAGTGACCTCAGGCAGCTGTTTTTTCCACATAGCTCCAAGGGTCCCTGCTTCCCCGCCCACCATCAAGAATCCAGTGGCCATCAGTCTGCTCCAACCACTCTGCCACACTAACCTGATTTTGTTTTGCAGACATCCAGAGTCTGCAACATCACATGCAGTGAACAGCACGGCAAAGGCCTCCTCATCACAATACCTGAGCATCTCTTGCTACCACAGGGTGAGAATCCCAAGGTGGTTCAACTCACCACACCTCTGTTCAGAGAGGAGCAGATACTCTGCAGAACAAATGAACCTCGTGCTCCAAAGCAGAAATGGATATAGGTGATGTCCAGAAACAGAAGAAGGCACTAATTCTGCTCATCACACTATTCACAAGTCTTTCTCTGAAGGAGCTTGCTGACAAGTCCACATTAACACTACCCTGCAGAAGCTCAGTTTTAGCCTGGAGCTACAGCAGGAAGCAGCTCTTCAGCTATTCTAATTAGCATTGTAATATAAGAGGAAACTTAAACTCCTAGTCCCTTTTATCCATCCATCCTTTCCACTTCTCATCAGTAATGTTCTTGAACATTTACAGTCTTCTTTGTAGCAGTCTAGCACTTGCAGTAGGTCCAATTCTACTGTCTTCTAGCTATTACCCACTGTTGTTCCAGTCTGATTTCCAAGCTCACTGACAATTTCAGCTTCACTGGAATGGCTCATTCAGGGCCACAAGGCTCACACTGACAAAACACACACAAACTCTTTCTTTCCAGGGACGCGATGTCCTGGTTACAGCTGGAACAGAGTTAATTTTCTTTCTGGTAGCTGGTACAGTGCTGTGGTTGGGGTTTGGGATGAGAATGATGTTAGTAACACACTGATGGTTTAGCTGTTACTATGCAGTGCTTACTTTAACTCAAGGACTTCCCAGTTTCTTGTGCCAGTGACAAGGTGCACGAGAAGCTTGGAGGGAGCATAGGCAGGACAGCTGACTCAGACCAAGCAAAGGAATATTCCATACTTAATAGCATCATGCTCAGTACATAAATTGACAGAAGTTGCTGGGAAGGGCCAACTGCTGCTCAGGGACAGGCTGGGCATTGTTCAGCAGGTGGTGACCAATTGCATTGTGTATCACTTGCTTTTCTTGAGTTTTATTCCTCTCTCCCTCTCTCCATTACAATTGTTATTATATTTTACTTTATTTCAATTATTAAACCACTCTAATCTCCACCCACAAGTTTTACTTTATTCCAGTTCTCCTCCCCCTGGGAGCAAAGGACCAAGTGCCTGCGTGGTTCTTGGTTGTCAGCTGGGATTAACCACAACACAGTGACAGAGTACAGCTGCACAGACAGCATACAAGCTTGACTCCAGCTGGTTTTACCAGAGAGCATCCCTCTGTAAAATCCACTTGCAGGGTAGCTCTGTGCTCTCTGTGACCTGAGAAAGGCAAAACCTTTACCACACATCACAAACAGAAGTCATCTTGCACTGAATTGCTTCAGACAGTTCTGTGGGCCTTGTACAGAATAAACAGCCACTTGGCATGTGTACAAAACCACACCACCACCCATGAGCATTGCTTTATCTCCAGAACAAGAAAGAGGTCCCTGGCAGAGAAAGGAAGGTTCAAACAGGAATGCTTTGGACAAAAACAATTGAAATAAAAAAGGCAACATTTGTAGGCACCTAGTGTCTCTTCCTGATATTTGGCAAGTCCCTCGAGGCCTGAGGTAGCCAACACTTTGGTTCTAGGATGCACACAGCTTCTGCCTGCTTGTAGTTGCAGCAGCTGAACATTTCCTGCAAAGAGCAAAGAGGCAGAGGACTTGCAGGCTTTTCTTCATCATTACCATCTCTTGTGTTGTCTTTTCTGACCTTATAAAACAGCCTTCTTACCAGTGCTGAGGCTCAACAGTGTCCCTTCCTCAAGTGAAATACAGTGATTATGATGCAGATAAAGTTCCTTATTTCAGGTACTGTGTATCACCTTTCCAGCTTTTTCCTCTTAACAGCAGCATTTCTTTGGCACTGCTTTTTATTCAGAAAGATGAACTTGTATTACTGAAAAAATACATTCTATAACACAATCACAGTCACATTTGCTCCTAATGCAACACTACAGAAAGATTTTTTGTGGCTATCAGAGTCAGCACACTCCAAAAACTTGCAGGTACAATATCCACAAGTAAGAAAACCAAATGTCCTGTGACACATGTCTGACCACCACAGTTAACCTGGAATATTTGTTCTCTGTGGTCCAACCAACATTCTGCATGCTTATCCAATACAGGATACTGGCACACTTTAGGAGGTATCAATATCTCCTGACTAGGTCCATGAAAGGCCAACACAAGACAGTTTTGTCTAAGTGCCTTCCTGTGCTTATGGATAGAGGACATCTTAGCTTTCAAAAGCCTCAAGCCAGACCACCTGAGAAGCTGCTGCAGAAATCCTAACCAAGACAACTAACCAGGGAGATGGACAATGTAATAACTGCACCAAGGGATGTCTGTCCAGGACAGAAAAACAAGCTGTGTGAAATTAAAAGCAGCACCTATAGACTGCTGGTGCCAAGCACAATTGAAAAGGACTGCAAGGTTATTAAAGGGCTCTTTAACATTTAATGAGAGAGATCTTTTCACTCAGAGAAGGCATCTCAAAAGAATGCACAGATCCATTCTACTGCTGGCTACATTGAAACTCATTTTAAAATAAAAGGCTGACAGCTCCAAGTGCAGACTCACATCTCAGTTCTGCTTGTATGTTAGTGCTCACGATTCAGATCTGAGTAATAGCTTTATAGTGACTCTTGGATTAAAATCGAGTTTCAGGAGGATTATTGCTCATTCCTGCTTTTCCATACCAATTAACCTTGACTGTTAGGCAGAAACCTCTGTTCTCTGCATGGGAACAATTCCAAGAGCTATCAAGAAAAAGGGATCAGGATAGCTGTTGAACAACAGTCCATGTAACATGCCCTACTTAACACCTAACACATTTCCAAAGAAAATTAAATCCCTGGACTCCAGTCATACCCAGTTCTCACTGAATGGAAATACCACAGGACATATTATGTATCAGTCATATCCACTGCACCATGCAGAATTCTCCTAAGAATTATCAGAATCACACTTTTCTTACAGTGCTGTTCTCTCACAATATAAAGATCTCAGTCCCTGTAATTCAGTTGCACTCCACACCCTTAAGTGTGCATTTTATTATCTACTCTCTGCTGTGTTTAGAGTAGCTTAGCTTCCCTAACTCTTTTATAGAAGCCAGGACTGGTCAACTCTGACCAAGAAATGCTAGCATCACTAACATGTAACTGGAATAGAATGCAACAGCTGATTAACATCTGAACAGGAACATAACAGGAAGCAAAGGACCAGAATTCAATCCCCAGAAGGAATGTTAATGGAGAATAAAAATACCCAGGGGAGATTTTGACAAGGAAATGAGCACCAGCTTTTTAATGTATTCAAAGCATAGAACCACCTTTAATGGCTACACCTGAAATGGCAAAAATAACCAGCTCAGGTTCTTCAGCAAAAGGTCAGTTACCAAGTTACCTTTAGCACAGACAGCTACATCAAGGGCTAATGACAACTTCTCATTCAGAACTGCTGACACACCAGAAGTGTTTAGTTTGTTCAGTGATCCAACTCTCACAAACTTTCAGTCTCTTCATCTTAGCACCCTGGGTTTCATGTCCTTCCTCACTCTGTCTTCTTACCTGTTCTTTTAAGATCTCCCATGAGAAGACTTCTGGAGTATATTGCTCAGAAATTTAAAGAAACACCAGAACATTAGATAAAAAACTCATGGAGATTAGGAGAACTCTCAAAAGTTTCTGGAAGTGTCTGGACCCAGCTAGAAAAAGCAAATTTTGGTACTCTAACAATATGTATCTGGATAAAGCTGGTAGGTCACAGGGAAATTTGGGAGTCATGGCCTTAAATGTTCTCAAACACAAGCAAAGGAATGGCTGCAACAAGCAAACATTTGAAGAGAAGTGAAAGAGGGAGATTTCTGTAGAAAATCACCATGCAGAAATTCCTTTCCCAGACCTGTCATGCCCTGTGCCGTGTAGGAAGGGAAGAAGAGGGGAAAAATCATACATTACCTCCCTGGAGCATAAAATCAAAAGGCATTTAATTAGGACATGCTAGAAGCAGTTTAAATTTTTCAACTACTGAGACCCCTGTAAGTATTCTGTAAGTCTCACACAAGCCCCAGCAATTAATATCAGCAGTCCTCTTGTTTCAAGCTTTGGTTCAGAAGTTCTGGGCAAACTGCAATCTCCATCTCTTCCAGTGCCAGGAACTGAATGTCACCGAGCTGTCCCTCTAGCAGAGATACAGTAATGCTAGAGAATGCTCCATTGCTGGAGCATTCAGCTGTACACTTGCCACAATCCACTCTCCTAAACGTGCCCTCCGTACCAGAGTCTCAGCGATGCACAGATGGCTGACACACTATGCAGTATCTACACAGTGAGACAATGGAGCAGAGCACATGATTTGCATTATTCACAGAGGACAGATGGACAAGTTGCTACAGTGACCTAGCCTACAGAGCATCTGCAATGCTGAGGAGGTGCTAAGTCCAGCCCTAATGCTTGCAGGTGCTGACAAAAACAGATTTCAGAAAATAAAACTGCTGTTTACAGCAGTCAGCTTTATTCTGAAATGCTATCACTACAACCATGCTTGCAGAGTAATTCACATGCCACTTTTGTTCCCACAGAGCCTTTACCAGCAAGCAGAACAGAAGATGTATTGACTAGATTTATCCTTTTCAACCAGAAAGAGAACTGACATCTGCAGTACTCACTTATTCCTTGGCCATAAGTTCTGTACGTGTGGAAGTCACCACATATAGCAGGTGGCACACACTGTCATGAGACACAGACCAGGAGGGAAATGGCATCAAAACTGGGTGACATTTATTTCAAGCTATGAGTGAAGAAAATTAGCAAAATCCAGCTCAAATCTGCTCAGCCATCTGATTTTTTTCAAACATTAAACATTTTTGCCAAGCTTTAAGATGTTGCTTTTGCTGCCTAAATATGACACTAACCACATTGCAGGCACTTTAATTGGTAGGCTGAGGATGGAGCTTAAAATAACATTACAGGGGTCCCACATGTGTACTAAACAGGAAAAAGCCTCATTTACAAGGAGGATCAACATATTTTAATTGAACACTATGACTAAGAACGACCAAGTTGTACAAAGGCTCACAATGATCAGTCTGCCCATCCTCCACCAACATGCACCACAACAGGCTCTTTCATTCCATGATCACATGGCTGCAGCCAAACATGACAGACTGTTCAGCAAGTAATAAAAAGGATCAGCTTTTTCCCCAAGGTCTTGTCTACATATACACTGTACTAAATTAAATTGACTTAGAAAATAATATAAAGCAGTATAACGCTCCTGGGCAAATGTTCTTAATTCAGTTTAAGAGCACTTTACATTGAAACAACTTAAATTAAATAGATAGATACAAGACACAAACTAAATTAAGGATGCCTATACAGGAACGCTGCACTAATATAATCACAGCTGTCTCTAATCTGATTAAGTTAAATCAGTACAACTTCCCTGCAATGGCAAAATCCTCACTGATATTGATGTTAACCCTTTTTTGCACTTTTCTACTTCACACGGTTTTGTTGTTTTCATGTTTGGTTTGGGGTTTTTTCTTCCAAAAAACCAACCCAAACCCACAGCAGCATGGCCTCTCTCAGAATCAAAATAAGCTAACTACACTACACAAGGTATATTAAGATACTAAAAGGTATTGACATTTATATGTCTTGAAAGTTTTATTAATCCTATGCCAAATAAACATCAAAACACTGCTCAGACCAGTGCAGCTTAATACTTTCTCGACTTTCCCCAAGCAAGATGGAATGGGTGATCAAATACTCACACCGTACACTGTTTTCCATATTCCCGTACAGCTTTTGCCTGCTGATGTCCAACATACCTGGAGCAGTTCCAGGAAGACAATGTTCCCCACTTGCTCATTCCTAAGGGTATGGCTCACCAACAGCTCACCTGAGCAAACTGGAGAGTGGAGTTAGAGCACTTTATCTAACTGCCCCCAGGCACAGTCTCAGTACTGACCCTCTTCTACCAAAGTGTGTTCTCCTGGTAACTGTGGGGTAAGCACATACACAAACCAGGTCCTAGGTCACACACCTAACATGCTACAAACCCACATTCTAGCATCATCTCTCATCTCCTCAATCCCCACAACATTCCCCCAGGAAACATATCTGTCAAAATGAAATTTCAACAATTCTAAAATTATTAGTGTTCTTTCCATTTCTTGTTAAAAGCTATTTGAACTCTTCCTCCTGAATATCAAGATCAAATTCATCTTCATTCTCCTGGCACTGTTTTAACTCTACCTGCTTTTTCAACTGTGTCTCTTCAAGCTTACCAGTCTTATTCACATCCATACCAGTGACACAACCATTTCTCTCTCCCCAGGGCCACCTTCCACTGCCGCCTCTGAGCTACCATGTACAGAACTAACTCCCTCTTCAGTGCAAGTTTTCCAAGTCTAGCACAGAAAGACATCATCAAGAATCCTCACAGAGCCCCTTAAGGAGAACTAAATCCCTCACTGGCCTTCAGAAAGTAAGCTGTGCCACAACTTTCAATAAAGTGGTGACCTGTCACTTGAGTTCACACAGCATCCCTGAAATCAACCTAAGTTCTTTTCTTTTTCGAAAGAGCTGTTTTAAAGCCCAGACCACATGGCATCAAAGGTTGTAGGTACACAGGAGCTCAGCTGCTAAGGAAACCACACTTACACATTTTCCATTTTATAAGATTTAAACTTCAACTCTCAAGGAGCCACAGATATATTTTTGCAATGAACTGTTTGGTCTTAAGTCTCAGATTCACACTGGTGCAGCTATAAAGTTATGTGGCTCTGCACCAACTCTAGGATTCATTCTCACCATAAATACATGCAAAGAAGGTTGGAATAATTTCCATTCCATAAGTAGAGGAATTGAGGCACTAGGACAAAAGAACAGTTTTGTGCACTAGTTTTACACTAAGTTGCAAGTTAAAGAAAACCTGACTCAGCTGTCATAAGAAAGGAACTGCACAAAAATTCAGCAAGACAGTCTTATTTCTTGCACTTAAAACAAGAATGATCTGGGATAGAAAAGAGAAAGGAAAATGTGCACGAGCTAAACATCTACCTGACAACAATTGAGTTGAATAGCCTGCAATTCTTTATGAGAACAAATAAGGCAGCAACCCTGATCCAGGAGCAGAACAATATTTGTACTATACTCAATTTTTTTTCTGCTGCTGGGGTTTAATCCCAGCAAGGATCGTTTTGGTTTAATTAGCTTTTCCCTAGCAGATGGTCAGATATGAGAGGCAGAGAATGGTACAGGCTTAACTGTTGGCTGATTGTGCAGCTGCATCTGTAGCTGAACAGTTAAGCGTGTCCAGGGGTCCAGCTGTAGTTTGCACGACACAGGCCGCCTCTGCCATTAGCAAATGTCAGCTTTCTCTTTCTCCAGATTATAGATCAGCCAGAGGCACATCCAAAGGCAGGAAAACAACTAATATGCAGTTTCACCACCATCCCCTTTCTCAGACAAAATCCTCAAATCTTAATCAAATGGAAGTCCCTCTTTCTTTGATGACAGGAGCACATTCAGAAGCATTACCATGGAAACTCGAGACATCTTCTGTGCTATTCATCAGAGAAGATCTAGCACAGAAATATTTTATTATCTCTATGGCACTGAATACACACAGCAGTCAGCATGATGAAGTAGAACTAGTGACACCAGTGTTGTGTGAGCATAGCAGTGGGGTGTTCTTCAACCAAGCCACCTGAACCTTGCATCACCTACAGTGAGCAATAACTTGCTGTAAGCTGGCAGGGAGAAGCAGAGCAGCACTGAGAGAAGCAATTTGCTGTTTGAGGAATAAAACTATCCAGACAAAGGGATGAAGGAGGAAAAGGGTCATCACAGCCTTTTCCCAAAGCTGATTATATCCTGGTCCTTTCTCTTCCCAGAGGTTACTAGTGGTGTTGCTACTGACTCCTTTGCAAAGCAGGATTCCTACCAGGCACCGAGATCTCCCACTTAACCTATGTCACAGCCACTTCCTCCTTTGGAGATTAAAACAAATAGTCCTCATTGCCTTCCATTCAGCCTCTGTCTCCAAGCTTAATGCTGAATGTTAGAGCATCCACTGCTGTACACACTGGCAGTAGTCATCTCAACAGGCCACAAGGGCAGAACAAGAAGATGGCTTTCGAATCCTTTTGGATTTTTTGCTTTTGGCCTAGCAGAGCCTGTGCCAGGGGCAGAAACAGGCACAAAACTTGTCTCAACTCTGTAAACAATACAGCAGCATTGCTCCTGAAGCAGCATGTAATCCTGGAGCATTTTCTTTCTCTTTTGTGGTGTGGTCCTGTAGTTAATCTGCCTCAGTTTGCCTCATTTGATTGGTTTGGGTTGGGTTTTTTTTTTCATGATTCTCTTAGTCTTCAGCATCACTGGACTACTGAGAGATTTCATTCTGAGCTCAGTCACAGAAATATAACATGGCTTAATCCAGCTTAGGAAAAACAAACAGATCCACTCATCTATCTTTCACTGATGACCTGTGTAAAGCACGCAACTGACCACGGCTCCTCTCTCCCTGCTCCCCTGGGCTCCAGTCAGTCCTTTTAACAGCACAGCAGAGCTGTGGGGGTCCCAGCCACAGCACAGGGGACTCACACCTCCACCCCCTGTCACCAGCAGCCACGGGCTGCATTGCCTGTCCTTCTGTACATACTGTATTGTACCTCCCAGGTTCTCCTTCCTCCCCTGGAGGGGCATAACCACAGATTCCCCAGCTGTGACCAAGCTGGGTTGCTTCAGCTCTTCCCTCAGACACAACTTCTCTTTGTGGCAGATGAGTCAGAGAGAGCTCTCATCAACCACCTCCTTCCACATCTGTCATCATTGCTGTCACCAGTGCTGATCTTCAGCTGGAGCTAATTATGAGCATCAATTGTCTCAAGGGGCAATTGCAGTAAAGGCCAACTACTTCAGTTTTACCACAAGGTTAGCTTCTCCTGACTACTTTATATCCCCTGCCTGGCACTGCTTGTGTAAAACTGAAACACCTTTACCACTGTTGTCCTTTGGGATAGCCTAAGTCCATTAATTATTCTAATGTTAAGGAAAACCACTCATTTTTAGTAATGCTAAACAGACAAGCTCTTCCCCTACACAAGGCTTCCTCCTGTAGATCCCCCTTAAGTAAACCCTATGCAGCTCTTCAGAGAGCAAGCAGGGAATGCAAAATAGTTGAGCTACAAGTGAAGTCACATATCCTCAAAGAGGCACTAACTAAGGACTAATAAACCCCAGACATCTTAAAGAAAGCAAGCCACCACATTCCAGGTACCTTTTTTTTGTCAAGTGTCAGACAAGAACCCAAAGAGCTAGTAGCTCACTGCTCATCTAAGGGCAAAGGCCATGGAGGAATGCCAGCATACAGCCAGGCAGATGCTGCACAGACAAGGTTTTTGCTCAGTATCGACAGTGAGCTGTTCACTCACGCCTTCAGCTTCATGCAGCTGCACGAGCGCGGCTCTGCTGAGCCTGTGACTCCGGACTAAGGAATGTCTCAACTGGACAAACAGCGCATCTGCCGCGGGCTCAAGGTGCCCCGGGATCAGACCAATCCCAGCTTGACCGTCCAGCCGTAGCCGTGCCTTCTGCTCTGTTCCACCAGGGGGAGATCTAGCTACTCGGGAGGGTTACAGCTCTAGCCAGAGGAACACATTGCACCGGACGAGATGCCAAAACAAGTAGTTAGTGACTTTCTCTCCACAACATATTAAAAGTCACTGACAGGATGGGAAAAGGCTAATAATCAGCCATACTTCCTCCACGGCCAATGTCACAGCCATTTCATTCTTATTCCCTTGCTCCTTTCCTGACAACTGGAAAGTGTCAGCAGAAGCAGTATGTAATCCAAAACAAGAGCTCCATCTTTGCAGCCCACATCACATGACAAAGCTGAAAGAGCCAGTATGGCAATGATTAGACACACTTAAATGTTCCATCAGTAACCTGCCACACAATACAGTTTAGACTTACTTGTAGTCTGCTACCACCTCCTGTTGCTGCAGGGCATATTGTCCAGTCTGCCACTACAAAACAGAGGAAGGAAAATGAGGATTCAGGCAACACACTTTCTCAGCATCCAAGCCCTAATAGTTACGGTATGGAGTCGGTGGCAAGTTTGAAATAAAATGCACAGTTTACACGAAATCAAAAGAGAAGAGAGCTGATGTGAATAATTTCTAACTGTTTCACAACGCTAAGAGCCTTGGAACAAGTAACATTCCCTTAATCACCTATCACTGAGATCCTGCTTTGAAAAGTGATACAACCTTCTGGAGAGAGGGTGGCAGGGACCTGTTTGCAGTGAGCTCTGCGGTGACTCACGTGGAGAGTGTGGTGACAGCTAAAAAGCAAAAACGAAGCTATAAAGCCAGAGAACTTCTGAGAACAAATTCTTTCATTCCTGCTACTATCTAAGGATGGCAGTAGGGAGGTCTTCTGCAGACGACTAACTTTAATAAGGAAATGACTGGCAGGTCACAGAATTTCAAGCTACTAGAAATTGCCAAAAGGGAAACTGCAAAAGATCCAAGCAAACCGGGTGATGAACAGCCCAGGGCTTATCCAGAACACAGAAGATGCTCTGCTGTTACTTCCACAAGCATTGCCTATGGGCTGCCCATAGTGAGGCTACCAAATGGGATCACGTTTCCCTGTGCCAGACAAATAAACGACTCGTATAGAAGACAAGGATGGCTTGCATGATGGGTGCACAGCAAATGAGTAACCATTTCTCAAAACAGATATCATGCCACAGATCCCAAAATAACAGCTACATCCTGATCTGCCATCCTTCAGCAAGCTTCCTGTCCTCAGCTCTTGGGGTACCAGCTAGAAAAAGAAAGCTTTTCCAGAAGAAGTTGGAACACAACATTTACGCACTGACTGGGGCAAGCAGTCCTGCTCAGGTTAAATTCCAGAGCTATTCCATCTCCAGGCAGACATCTTGTGTACTGAGCAGAGCTGGATGGCAGGAACCACTCAATCAACTACTGATTGCCAAGAGCACACAGGCTGCAGGGGGGACGAGCCAACCTTAATTGGCCTTATCAGTGTAAATTAAACCGTACAACACACCCAAGCAAACAGTCAGCTCCTTTGGAGAAGCAGGCATGAGTTATTTTGCTGCAGCTATAAAGGAAACATTGCTGCTAGGACATGCCCCTGGAGTGACTGTGCCGCTCAGCTCTCCCAGTGCATTCCTGGGGTTGTTTAGCATGGATTCAGCTCCAGCCTTTCCACAAGCAAGAAGTCTGAACCCTGAATGCCATCTGCAAACACAGCCAGACTCCACCTCCTGCATGCCTGCAGGCCACCAGGTGTGGCCAGGAATGGCACAAGCTACACGCTAAATACACCTTTGATGTGGAGCTGAAAGCACGTAGCCACGGGGCATGAACAGCACGCCGCCCGCCGCCGTGCTGACTCCCACTGAAGGAATGCGGCTGCAACCACAGGCCAAGGAAGGCAAACACATCGCATTCCTCACCAGGCAGAGAAGGAAAACAAGTAGCAAGCCCACACACCCACCCTGCCGACACCCGCTGTGCTCCCTCCCACACCTGCCTGCACTGTCAGGACCCCAAGGACAGCTTCAGCCCCAAATTCGTGTGAGGATCAAGTTCTCCAGGCAACTTCTTGAGCCCATGGGACAAGAGAAACAGAGCAAGGCAGGAGAGTTCTCAATTGGGCATGCAAGCCACAGGGAGAAGAGCTGCTGCCCAGGCTGAGAAGTAGCCACAGTCCAGGGCAGGAACAGCTCTGTACAGTCGCCTGAGAAGGGAACTTCCCTGACTTTTCCTGTAAGATGGGGCAAATGTAACACTGAGACCTCTTGAGCTGAGGGGGAAGGGCTCAATAAGAAGCTGACTTTTGGCAACAGGGATGCTTGGAAGGACCCCGGTCTTTTTCTATCCCTAGGAAACCACTCTACCTTAAGTCAAGTAGCTTCTCTGGGATGGAGGCATTTCCTTATTACCCCAACATCCTTCTGTAAACGCTTGTCTCCACTGCGCACACATAACAGAGCTGACCTTCACTGTACAACATTCTTCCACTGCAGCACCGGGTCATTTCAGTGATCAATAGAAGAAAAACTTAATGTACAAATACCCAAGACATCACGTAACCTCTTATCTCAGAACCTCATCATTTTAGCGTTGCAAAGCAACTCTGTGCTCTAGTCAGAAAAAAAACATTACTCCTCCTTCATGCAGCACTCCTACAAATCCTAAAGCTTTCTAAAGAATTCACATTCTCAAATATGAAATTACTCTGAAGGATGCCTCAGATGTGAAACTGTCAGAAGAATTCTCAAGTCTAAATTGTGAACTCCCTACATTGTGAATCTGCACTTACTCTGTGCAACCTAACTAAACAACAACCCACTCCTGAAAACCTTAAAAATCCATAACCCAGCGCTAAGGGCGAGCTCGGAGACTCAATAGCCAGCGCTCTCTCAACACCTAACAGGCGAACCAACACTCTCAGGAGTACCCCAGCAAGAATATATCCCACTTGAATGTAACAGACACAAAACTGTGTCAGGAAATTCAGAGGGAGCCAATTAAGGGCTGAAACACTGTAATCTCTGGGGAACCCGAAAGGGGAAAGGTCAATATAGCCATAAGCTCCAGAGACATACCAATGTATCCAGCAGCCTGCTGGAGCAGGGATGATTTATAAGGCTTGCGCCCAGCTGCTCCACACCCCACATGTGCATTTCAAGGCCCTCACAGCACGAAATGATATGATATTAAGTAACAAGAACAGACCAGACCGAGGTGCAGTAGACTCTCTCATGCCTGTTGAAATTCAAGGCCTCAAGCTACCTGTTCCCTTCAGTAAGCTACAGTACTTGGAAGAATGAGGCGTGAAAGGCCAAATTTACCAATAGATTTATATCCAAAGATATAAATAGAAGCCTGGCAGGATTTACAGATTAGGTGTCTAAATCACTGCGAGCAGGAGAATGGGCTTCCTCCCCTTCTAACCGCTCCGTACCTCTCCAAGCCCAGGCACCACAAGAAAACCCATTTCAGACAGGATGGGAGCCCCTGCTGTTCCACACATTGCCAGGGGCCATCCCTGTGCAATCCAATCCACTTCCACGGTGACAGCACCCGAACTCCACAAGTCTCAACAGTGCAACCTGCAATGGCTGCAGCTCTCACAGAATGTAGGTCTGCCTGTTTCCCAGAATAGGAGCTGCCTCTTCAGCCTCCCCACTCCCTTCCCCCACTACATCTTTACTTTTCATAGACTCAATACTGTTTCAAGGTACCCTCATCCTGCCACGGGTGGGCGGATGAGTGGGGGAAAGGGGCCCTTTATAATTGCAGTGTTGCAATCTGCCAGCCCGGCCAGGCAGCCTGTTCCCGCCTGCACTGCATTAAATACCTTATAACTGATTACACCCCCATGGGGCATGATTAGCAGTCTTCAGAGAACAAAGTCTACTTTCATAAGAATAAGAACAGACACGTACTGCTAACCTACTACACAGCTGGGCAGGTGAGGAAACAGGGAAGAAAGGAGGGTGTGTGGGGGGGAAGAGTTAACTGTACCAATTCTACTCCTTCCCTTCCCTATCCTGGCTGAGTTGAGGTTTCCAGGGCCCAGAACAGTAGTACCCCTCAGACCTACCCCACGAGACTCAGGTAACAAACAGGGCAAACTGCTGCCTGAGGAAGTCAGGCAAAGTCCTAACCTGGAGGTCAGGGAGGGGCAGGGCCTCGAGGCAAGTGGATTGAGCTTTGCTCTGGGAGACAGCAATTCCTAAACATCAGTTCCCAGGAAAAGGGAAGGGTGAATTCCAACTTCAGTATCAAAAACAAGGAGAAGGAGGGAGAGCTCCAAACACGATCACATATCCACGCCCCTCTCGAACCTCTGTATACATTTGAGAGGTTTACATAAGTAACAGCAAAGCACCTAATTCCATCTGGAGGTTCACAGCCCTCCAGGTGATGACTTTTTTCTTGTGGGGAGGAGGTGGCAAAGAGGAGGAAAGCCCTCTCCATCTGAGATAGGTAACAGGGATCCCCAAACATACACAGTCCATATGCACTGCCGCAACAAAGAACCAGCTCAATGGAATCTGAGCCAATCTGACATGAAATGACCTACAGCTCATTAGCAAAGTGCCTTCCAAATCTCAAAATGCCCACACAAACAGCCACAAATACATTTGGTGCTATCTGGCCTCCATCTCAGCAGAGCAGAAAGAATCAGACTATCCAGCCTTTTGCCAAAAGCAGCAAGAAAAACAGTGGTGACTCTGAGACTAAAATAAGCCTAGGATGAGCCCTTCCAGATACTCTCCCCAAACCTCCAACACAAGAGAGCACAGTGGAAAGCTCCAGGAAAATGGTCTTATTTGAGAGAGAAGCCCACGCAGAAGCTTCACCTAAACAGTAGGAAGTCTCCTAATTGTGTCCTTTTGGATCACTTGCTTTACCCAGAGCCCACTGGTTTTGCCCCGTGGATACTCATGGTACCATCTGGAAGCACTCATGTGCATCTAGAGGCGACAGCCTGCTGACACATTCCACCCAGATTCTTACCCAACCCACCCAAGAAAGGATTCATTAATGAGTAACCAACCCAGCTGAAAATAGTCTACTTATATCTGCTTTACTCAGCAGCTGGTCCTTCAGCCAGCACACAGGATATCTCTGGACTGTACTGTCTAGCCCATCTGTACAGCAAAACCCACATATTCTCTTTAATACAGGAAGACTGGAAGGTACCGACTGACTTTAGGCTCTGATGTACTTGCCATTGATATAAAGCATCAATGCATTCAGAGTTACATTACCAAACAGATTGTGCTTTCAGGGTTTGGATAAATGGGAGCTTTCCCCATAAACACCAGTTAGTCACTAGAAGCTCCAGGAGGTAATTTAAATTATCGCAGCCAGCACAAAAATAGTTTTACTTTGGGAGTTGAAGTTGCAAAGCTGTAATAAATCCTAGTGGCACAGTAAAACTTCTTATAAAAACTTAAAATTAGTTGTGAAGCCCCAAATGGCCTTGCATATAATTTGATTCTGCTACCGTGGGCTACCAAAAGGGAAATCACTCTTCACACCGTAAAAAAAACCACACCGAAAGACTCTATCATCCTTCAGCTGCTAGGAGACAGAAGAGGTAGGCTTACATTTCGTGTCTCTAAATATATGTGTAAAACACATAGAGATAATAAATATATCAATAAAATGTTAAACCCACAGAACTAACAATGACTTGTTCAATCCCACACATGCTGGGCAGCTATCAATCAGGCATCAGAGCTCAAACTGGAGCATTGCAATCCAACGCTCTCTCCTGGCTGCTGTACCCTCACAGATACCCTGCACCCACCCCCATTCCCAGAGTAAATTGCCTTCCACTGCTGAGAAGCACTCCTGCTATTCCATACTGGTATTCACCAGCAGAGCAAGAGCCCCTAATTTAGCCCCGCACGGGCCTTCTGCAAACTGCTAATCCCCACTCCACAGCTGCTTTTCAAAAGCTGGGGCAGGAGCAAACCGTAAGGGATTGATGGCGCGTGGCAGGAAGGCTCCTGGCTCCCTGCGTAGGCGGGGTTTGGGACAAGATCATGCTTGGACTAATGTTTGTATTGCGAGCTGTCAGTCAGGCAGTAAATCACCTCTGGAGCTGCACAGTAACACAGCCCCATCCAGCTGGGGCCTTGACCACGCTGAACTCTGTTACAGCCATTTCAGCCACTCCTGGGGACCTATTTGCAAAGGCACCATCTAATCGTGGAAAAATTAATACACTTACAAGTAGAATCTAAATACACTTACAAGTAGAATCTAGCAAAATCCTGCAGCCCGGCAAGGGTGATTTGCTTTCAGGAATCAAACCAAACTGGTACGAGGCATTTGCCAAAAATGACTCTCCACATTAGTCCTAGAAGAAATTGGATTGAGTGCCTACACAGACATCTAATAACACAGCATATCCCTAGCAAAATGCAGTTACGTGAGAAAACCCTTGTGAGCAAAGTTTTCATTTCCCAGTATTCACATAACTGTAGTGTAAGCAATGCTTAAATTCTAGAAGGGAAATTAAATTTTTTTGCATATTTTAGTGAAGAAGACACTTTCTGCTCAGAAAAATAAATGCACTTAAAGGCAGGATGTAGCTTGAAGTCCATTCTCAAGAAAGGTTACTTAATTCTAAGCATAAAAATCCTGTCATTTTCCACTTCTTGCTCTTCCCCCACTTGAAAACGCTTTTCATACAATACACTGTATATGAATCTCCCACAGATAAAAGAGAAGGGACAAGAGTTCTCAATAATGAAAGAGTTATAAATAAAATACTCAAGGGGAAAAAAACCTAGAGGAGCAGCATTAACTGCAATCACTAGTCAGTTCTGTGAGAGACACCAGATTTCAACTCATCTCCCTAGAATATTTTTAACCTTCCCATTGGGCAGCAGCAGAGTCATCACTAATGAAAACTAAATCTGCAGGAAGAAATCTGATTTAGGAGACAGAGCAGCAAGGCATCTTTGAGAATTGCAGAGAGCTTGTGAAGCAAGACATATGCAGGTCTAAAACCAGTTACAGCCTATGCCAAAATAATGGTCAAAAACCTTACAGCCACAACAATTATCTAATTATTACCTTGGGAAAATAGCTTATATTCTTTTGAAACAAATGCTATAAAGTAAAACTCGCCTAAGGCTTTTTATAAGCCTATATGTAATTCCTCAATAGTTAAAGAGACTACCTCATCTGTGCCCTTTGATTTCAGAACCATTTCTGCATGAGGGTTACATTAATGCAGCTGGACAACTGAGACTTTAAACACAAGTAAGAAAATCCAGTTATGACTCCTACAACATTACCAAAGCCAGCTTTATCACAGAGCTAAAATACAAATACAGAATTCAACCAAAGATGTAGAAGTCACTGTGGGACTTCCAGGTCTGAATTTGCTGATCCTTAAGAAATCAAAAATTTAAACTAGTTTTCTCTTGCCACCAGAAGCTGGTCAGATACTCTCTGCCTAAAAATCAGTCTAAGCCTTGTAGGAAAACTTACTTTACCTGACCTATTTCACTAACAGCAACACAAAACTTCTATGAAAGTCAGTAAGCATTTATTCTCAACTGTTAGCCCTGCCACAAAAGGGTTAAATGGTGCCTAAAGCACATGTTGTTCCCAGAGAAGCCCATACATATCCTGCTTCTGTCTCTGAAAACACACATACAGACTCTTTCCTTCAGTTCCCCCTGCATTTAGGCAAACATTACAAACACACAGCTTTTTATACATATCTTTATGCCACCAACACTTATCTTTATTAGCCTATGCATCAAAAGGAATTTATACCTACTTGCAGCACTGACGATTCTCCTAATCCTCAGCGGATCGGACATGAGCACAGGACACAAAGTGTCTTCACAGACATTGAGGCTCATGCTACAAGGTACCAGAACTCCCCTGAACAGCCCTAAAGCCCTGCCTTTCAGACACCTTACAGACTGAAGTCCACAACAGGACTGCAACGTGGAGAGGCCAAACTCCACACATTCTTTTCCCTCTTACAAGCAAAGGGAAGAAGCAAGTGCTTTGCATGGCCACTCTGCATGAAAAGACAATGGCTGCACGTCTCCACGTTCATCAGTCAGATGGTCCTGCTCTACAAACCACACTAGCTTCCCACAGACCCTGCCCTTCACCAGCTTAACATCCTCAACTACCACGACTAATCAGAGCAGCTGCGTGCTTTGTGGATATGTTCTTTGGTTGGTGATTTGTTTGGGGTTTTTTTTTACCCTAATGCAGTTACCACAAAAAGCAAGGTCAGTGAGCAACCTAACATAGCCTGCAAGTGATTCAATACCTTGCCCCTGACAGAGACCAACACATTAAGGTGGTTTAGTAGCTGGAGCAAGGAGCCTAAGTGGACAATTATGGAACACACTGCCCTGTCTTTAAACCTTTACCTGTTAAGAGATGGGATTAATTCTGAAAAATACACCTTCTAAAACAAGCTCTTTAAAGCAAGTCTGAACATTTCCACTCCTAAGTGCTTGATCTTTTCTGAATCCCACTCAGCTCCTAGCCTCAGCACTATTATGTGGTAGTGAATTTCCACAGATTAGACATCATGTGAAAATACTTTAAAATCATTATTCAGTTTGATGCCTATCAGTTTCACTGAATTGCATTCACCTCAACTGAAGAATACATTCCAGCTCCTTCACCCCTGCACAGCAGTCTTCCTCAGGCTTGGCACCCAGCATTGTTAAAAAGCAGAGGAAAACCGAGCCCACCCAAGTGATGCATTCCAACCATTGCAAAGCTATTCTCACACTCCTACATGGTTTTCCACGCCATTTCCTTCCTAAGAGCAGCTCCCAGGAGGACACTCTGGAGAGGTTGGCTCATGTCATTCCAAGTACAAAACATCCTGCAAGCTGCTGCTTTTGGCCCTCTCTGGCTGAGCATATTTGGAATAAAACCATATATGAATGTCCTGATAACGAAGAGAATGGTTTCTGAGAATGGAACAAGCAACAAGGCAAAAAAGAGAAAATTGTCCTTGAAGTCAAAAAGGTTCAGGCAAGGTTAGACCTGAGCAAAACAAGCAAATAGTTCCTGGGAAGGCAAAACTGGTGAGGTCTCAGAGAGCCCACTTGCCTTGAACAAGGCAGGGCCTAACTTGCACTCTACAGCAATTGGACCATGCCACAGAATACACAGGACAATGGATCACGCAAGGATCTGCTTCATTTCGAAGTCACAGCTTGAAATACTCTTTTCATTTCTCATCCACCCTGGTTTACTAAAGCATTCAACACCACAGTAGCTAAGCATCTACACACTTAGGGGTTCATCCTCAAATCCCTAGTAAGACTGGTGTTAATCATATTTTCCAAGCAAAGGATGAGGAGTAAGAAACAGTAACGATCTGAACACAACAGGTCTGTGGCACAAATGAGGAATCTTTCTGACCACAGCATTGCCCTTCCCCTCCTACCAGCTGTAGAGGTATTTCAACTTTAAAAAGTAACTTTCTTCCTACTACAGTTACAGACTCAGCCAATCTAGATCTAAGGAAAAGCCCTCAGGTAGGGGAACTGGCAGGGAAACAGGATGGATGATTTCATGCCCTGAGGCATTTGTCCTGTTTGCATAGGTTACACACATAGTTCCTTTGCAGTCCTGCGTAAAATAAATCTTGGAGAGGATCACATTTACCCAGTTACTGGTGCTCTGAAATACACACAGCTGGCCCGAATGCCAACAGGCACTCTCTCTCCAGTGCTCAGGGTGTCATACAGAAAGGAGATCTCTTCCCAATCAAAAGCCCTCAAGCAAGGAGATGAATATACCCATTTTCAGAACCTTAAATTTACTCTCAAAGCATTAATCAAGTCAAATGGTCAAGAAAATCTGCTCTATTATGACAATTCCAGATCCCGACAAGCCCAGTAAAAACAGCAAGATGAACCAAAAAGGTGCCAAGCCAGATCCTCATTTATTAGCAGAGGAATCCTACCCTCGATCTGTATCACATGCAGGCTCATTTGAGACCTCTGCACATTGCATCTCTCCCAGCAACAGTTAAGGCAGAAAGTTTTGCTCTCACTCTGCTGGAGAAGCAAGGCTTGTGACAACAAACCCACGACACATGTGTCAGGACCCAACCTCCAGAACTGCTTCTTGGGTCTCACCGTAGATGTGGTGATACATGGACATCTCAGAACCCAGTTTTCAGGGGATTCTCCATAAAACATGGCAGACAGTTTAACAGGGTAGGGAGCTCACCTTCAGAAAAACAGTCAGCCTAAGACTCACAAGCATGAAATCAACTACGAAAAGATACAGTTACATTTTACTAAAACTTGTTAACTTTGCTACCCATCAAATACCTTGGCTTTCTTTACCCTTTTAAAAACACTTTATACGCCACACCAGCTGCCACAAGCCCTTTCTCTAAGCCAGCTCTGGCACCATTCAGACCAGCATGACAAGCAAAAATCATTTGTCCCACCTGACTTGATTTGTTCTGCTCTGGAACAAGAAGCAGGCAGACTTACAAAAGACTACACCTTTCCCAAGGCTTTAGCCTCTATCTCCCTGACAGGCTACACCATGACTGTATTTCGAGTGGATGGCAGAGATAAGAACTGAGGGTTTGTTGGCTGCAAGGCAGGTGACTTAGCAGCAACCAGCAAACAACTCGAAACAGAGTGGAAAAGCACGCAAGGTCATCTCTAGTTCAGAAAGCTGGTTTGGAGAGTGAAGAGCCAACAGGTCTTGGCAAGTAACTCATCCCCTCCTGACCCAATGCCTTGTTAATATTAAAGGTGAAGATAACCATGGGCTGCACTTTGGAACTCCACTGGCCCAGCTGAAATGCATTCGCACTGGGTGGCTGGGAAGGAATGAGAAACTCCTCTGGATACCACAGCTAAGACCTGGTAGCTTAAATGTTGATTTAACACCCAGAAGCTAAAGCACTGCTAGGATACAGATGCTTTTTGCAGTGATCCACTAGGAAGGGAAGAAGAGAGAAAGGAGTTGTTACAAAAGAGATCTGACAGCGTACAAACAAAAAACACAGCTGCTGGGTATCAAACAACTGCTCCTCCTAACTGGTTCCCAACAGTGAGCTCAGTTACACCTGCAGGACCCATCCCGGGAGCAGCTCAAATTGGTTTGGAAAAACAATGTGGTGGAACAAATAACCTGACAGAACAGAGGGTCACCAGAACCGCCTAACTCTGACATTGCCACTATTGCAAGAGCGGGTTCATCAGAAAGGACTTCATTTGTATTATGGCTGGGCAGATCCCTTGTGAATCATATGGCTACTTTGGTATTGACAGGGCACATTTAAGATTGCTTTCCCAGATGGCATGTCAAGAGCACTGGCTTACATCTTTAATTGAACTTTTCTTTCCAGAAGCTCTTGCTGAATTTCCCAGGGTTACTTCCATTTCACTGACACCCCTGGCCTCTCAATTCTGGCAAGAGAGGCCACTGTGATGCAGAGAACACCACAGAGAGGGCCAGTGTTTTGGTATGTGGGTCGCATGTTCTCAAAGAATCCAAGTAGTGGTATAAAAAGAACACAGTCTGACTCAGCATCAGCTCATTCCTGGCTTTCTTACCTGCTGTCTGATGCTTCAGCAAGGATTCATTGCTTCATCTTACATAGGCCCTTTATCCCAGTTCTTTCTCTGAATCTGTAAAACAGAAATGCACAGCTCTGAAAAGCTTTCACTGGCACAGAACTATCTACATGTGATGGATGATTCTTTTCAGTGGACAAGATCCACCTGGCACCTCTCAGATCTGGGTCATTCTCAGCCTTGCCAGACTTGTGTATCATTTGCACACCCTGATGCCTACCAATGCAACCTCGTGCACACCCAAAAATCTGTGTTAGCACTCGATCTTTTACTCTGCTCTATGCAGTGCTCAAGCTCAGAGCCAGAAGCAGTATAGCATTTACTGTTCAGCTGTTTTCCTTTAAAGTCTCCCCACGTTCCCAGAGGCTGCACACTAGTTCTGTGGGGGAAGCATCCCTTGCACTAGAGGATGTCCAGGCTGGGAGAGAATTTCTCATTAACCCCTGCCGAGTGTGACACCAGAGGAATGCTAATTCTTCCCTTCCAACCCCGCCTCTTCCAGTTACACTCCGGTTCTCTAACACACGTGCTGGCCCAGACTTGTTCCACTTTGCAGCTCCTACTCCAGCAACGCTCCCTGCAGAGATACTGCTTTCTCATCCCCCACACCACTACCTCTCCATCACCCAGAAACAGCTACACCCTGCGTGAACCGGGTTCTGCCTGCCGATCCCGAGCCTGCGCTGCTCCCTGACACGCGTCTCTCCCCGGGTGGGGAGAGCTCCGCAATGCCCTGGTGGCCGAGGCAGTGGCATCACCACCCTTCCCCACGGAGACCGTCCCTTCCCTAGGGCCGGGGCTGTGGCC